>JACEVL010000227.1:153002-563002 GCA_020284085.1 Aporrectodea caliginosa | reverse complement strand
ATCATCATCATCATCATCACCATCAATCATCATCATCATCATCATCATCATCATCATCATCGTCGTCATCATCATCATCATCATCATCATCATCATCATCATCATCATCATCATCATCATCATCATCATCATCACATCAATCACCATCACCATCAATCATCATCATCATCATTATCATCATCATCATCATCATCATCGTCGTCGTCGTCGTCGTTTTCGTCGTCGTCGTCATCATCATCATCATCATGATAACCACCACCACCATCATCATCATCATTAGCGTTAATAATTACCGCAGGGAGTGTTGTTGTTGACTTTCATGAAACCAGACGGACAAGGTCCTAAAACGACAATCTGATACATCAATTTTAATAACTTGTAACAACAGACAATAAATTTCTCACTTCTCTAACTACACTTTAATCATATAAAATAAAATACATTGGCTCAATGGAGAGTATCTTTGAAAATGGTAGCTGATTCGTTTTCAAATAACGAAAGTGGTTGAAGCCTGTGAGATGAAAGCTGGCGTTATCTATGGAAAGCCGCATTCACTTTTAAGCTGACCTTTGTATGGACAGCCGAAGAGTCCAGCGCGCAGTCCAATGTGACGGTTCCAGTCTTTCGGGTGAAATCGAATGAATCGTGCCACGAAAGGAGAATTCAAGTAATGGACACGCTCTATGTCTTTATCCACGTTGCCTCCGAACTCCTAAAACAATATATAATGAATGAGTGAATGAATAAATGACAGAATAAATTTACGAATGATGAATAAATGACTAAATGAATTAATGAATGAATGAGTAGTTCGGTTAACCTAAGTAGGACCTAAGTGATCCTAAAAAAATAATTAATCTTAATTATGCCAGGTCGTCAATTCTTGTTAAACGTGAATTTGTGAATCAATATTCCAAGTTACTGTAAGAAGGGTAAATCGTTCTAATGCTTCTAAGATGTAATACGATAATTCAGTAATTCTTTTATGCCCTTAACAAGGTGTGCATGAACCAAATAAGCGTACGTTATCAATCACGAAAGCGTCAGTTATGTAAATTATCTGCTGTATACGCTTGTATTCCTATATTGAAATAAAAAGTTTGTATACCCTCCTTAAAAATCGAGATATATATATAGGCCATATAGCAAAACTAACGCATAGTTTCCCTTTATCAGCATATACTGTATAGTTTTCAGATCTAAGTTTAATTCCAAATTATTTTATGGGTCATAGAAAGAGATAATCGACAATTGGAAGATGAGAGGAGAATGGAGGAGATAAAGAGGATTTAAGACGAGTAAGAGAGGTGTACATGTGAGAGATTTAGAGGTGAAATAAGAGGATGAGGAAAAGGAAGATGAATATATGACAGTTAGATAACAAGAAAAATTAATGCTGAAACACGGTCCTCATCTTTCTCAAACTTCGTCCTCTGTCGTCAAATTACTACTTTTGTGCATACAAGCATAACATGCACGTGCACGTATACGTGTATGTATTTGTATGTATGTTTATGTATGTGTATGTATTTGTATGTATGTTTATGTATGTGTATGTATTTGTATGTGTGTGTGCATGGTCGTTCAATGTTAAGTGTGCTAGGATTGATGTTTGACATCATATCGATAAATCGTCTACAACTTCTTTGACCATGCAACAGACGTCATGCACAAATACATGCGACGATTCGACGACTTCTATGGCGCAAGAATCACAACGTAAAAGCGCAAACAATAAGACGACGCTCCTTCTACACGTCTCACAGGCAATACGAAGATCGCAATCATTTATTCAGCATTTATATAGCGCATGTCTAAGATAGCTATTCAGAGGCGCTCCCGGCTCATCGTCGCGGAAAAGAGCAGTTCCTGTAGTATGGAATTGGACATCTATATCGTCGAGACATACGAGGTGTCCGACCAAAGATAGAGCTACTTATGATGATGACGATGACAATAATGATAATGTAATGTGAACTATAGAATATCAACGGTTTCTAGGGACATTGCACATTACTGAAAAAAAACGGTTTCCAGGTCATATGTAGACATCATTCGACCTAGAAGTTAGAACGCGGATGGTAAGACGCTGCGTTTTATTTTTCTGGTAAGAACAATCGAGACAGAACGGCAGCACAAGCAGGTAAAGTCGCTACACAATCTCGCTGAACAGTTGCAGTTATAAGTCCAAGCATGCTTAGACTTTGTCTAAAGCGATAAGCAACCATGCAATTGCAATTGTAATCGCGACGAAATAATTCTAAGGTGCTTTAAATTGTCAACTGACAGTACAAGTACTAAGAGCTGTATAACAAATATATGATTTAGGCTTATATTGTTTAAAACACGTGAACACTTTGACCTTCTGTGTTCCAAGCATGTTCCAGCGACTCAAAAGGCCCGATCACCCATTTGAACTTCTCTGTTGCTGTTACTACATGAATATTTAGTTACCCATTGCCGTTGAAGGCTGCTGCACGAATACATTGGGAGACTTTGATAATCGCACGGTAAAATGTGCTGCAGCTTTGGTGAACGTCTGAAGCTGTGCTGCGCAATCCAGAGAAGGCGACATGGCAATAATCGAAGCTGCTCAAAACTCAGTTGTCTTAGGATTGGAAGGTTAATTCTCACAAGTCATGTAGTAAGTGTCGTCATTCAGAGATCTCTGCTAAGGGAACGACCGAGATCACGAACCTCGTTTGGCTCGACACCAATGACGAAAGGACAGTGAATTTTGTCTACAATCTCTAGGTAATAGGCGAGCATGAATCAGAGATATTCTGAGTTGGAGGAATTGATCTGCAGTTGATTGCACATCATCCGGTGAGCATGGCTGGCACCAGCGTAGTTCATTGAGAGGCCCTGCAGATGCTGATCGTCGGTGACCTCAGAGTGATATGAGCCATGATGATCTGTGAGTCATCATCATAGAGCTGACCATCAGAACATGTTTTGATATTATGGCTAATATTTCGGCAGACGATGAGACGTATTTGCGTGGGTTCAGTTGAGTAGATCTGTTGCATTGCCATTCTCAGATCTTGGCAGTAGACGTTTTCACACCAGCCACCTTCCTGTCGAAAAGTAGCTGAATTTTGTAAGCGGAAAATACGATTTACCACCAAGCGATTAAGCGGATTGTCGACTCTTAGATTGGTCGAGCGGATTTCAGTTGGAGCGATGGTGGGATCTCCGTGAGCCACGTTTCTTGTCGTTCTCATGCTGTCCTGTGGCTGGTAGCCTTGTGTCCATGTTGGATTCAATGACGGCCTTAACTAGGGATAATTCAGTACCTGGTCACTGTATCTGGTCACTCGAGTACATAGTACGCTTCTAATCCACACTTAAAACTATGTTTACTAACACACTAGGTGTTGAACGATGGAAAACGAAAACATAATTAAGAACTTCGTAGTCGCAAATGAAAAATTTAGATACTGTATACTATAAGCTAAGCAAAAACTAACCAAAACTGAAGAAAATGAATTAGATCTACGAATGCGACTGTGCACGGCCAAACGCGGCACTAACGTTAGAAATGAATCCATGAATCATAGACTCAATGACTCAAAGAGTCGTCGATTCATTGAACCATGTAATCACACATCACAGAATCACAGAGTCACAATATCTGAGAATGGCAATGCAACATATCAGAATCACAGAAACGTACAGAACACAGCAGTAGAAAATTCTAATCACAAAATGCTATAGATTCGTAGATCGAATTACAGAAAATCATGAAATCACAAAGCTGAAGCTTCATATTCACAAATTGCGTAACCACTGCAGAACCACATAAATAGGCCTATGAACTAAAGAATAACAGAATCGACTGGAATCATCATTCACCGATTCACCGAATAATAAATTCACTGAATCACAGCACATACTAGGATAAAGAATCGATCAACATATCACAAGCTACGCGTGCTGCAGACCGTATAATTATAAAGGGATGGGAAGTAGGAGTAGCAGGACGACACGACGGGTGCACTGCACTCCATCCAGTTGCCTCTTACCAGTCCCTCAGGAGTCTGATGATCGGGAACGAGGAAGGACGTCGAACTGGCTGCCTCCATATCCGTCCTTTGCATGTTCAGCTTGTAAGAATTATATTAAGCACTCGAGCATAACGATCATTATGAGAGATTACGGATTCATATAGCTCCTTTAAATATGTATATCTCCTTACAATAAAATCATAAAATAAAATCCGTTCGGATTAGTTTATTATTCACAATCAGCTTCCTAAAATATTGCTATAGTTAACTTGAACGAAACTTTAATGGTTTAGAAACTGAAACTGCTGCTTAGTCATAGCAATATCGTGAAGGTGATTAAATAAAGGACGGTAACTAAAGTGTAACGATTACTAAATTGTAACGATAACTAAAGTGTAACGGTAACTACAGTTATTCCAGATATGAACCAAAATGAAACGGTAACAAAAGCACAAATAAGACATGCAATTTCAGCAGCCAACAACAGCGAAACGAAAAAATGTCATAAGATTAAATTTCCCTAGACCAGATCATCCTCATACGAAGACAAAGTTCTTAAAATGACAACACAGGGAAACAAATTGTGCTAGCCTTCAATTCATGGGCAATATTAAATTGTCAAGCCAAAAAATATGGAACCAGATATCATAGATATTGGCAGGGTTTGGAAGAATTTATAGCGAGTTTTTTGGTGCAGATTATAGTAACACTTAATCTGCGGATATTGATGCTAGCCTGAAAAGAAGTGCACTTTGTTCGTTACAACAATGTATATCAGACTTGATATAGCCGTAGGCCCTGGGTGGCAACCGCTAGACAGTTTATGCTAGCCACCATAAACAGGATTAGGTAGTGATGATGTAAAACATCACCACAGTGACAATGGGTGTGGTCCCTAAACATTATTAGCGTACTAGAATCCCTGCAGCTTATATAAGCCAAGTTAAACACAAGTAAAACAAGAGACGAATTTATGACAGGATATTTAGTTTCTTCTTACGCAAAATGTTATCTGATCAGCTGTTATCATTTGTCAGCAATTAGATTAAGCAAAGCCGAGATCTTATGCTAGCGACAACAGCTGCCGTAGGCTACTAATTAATATTCCTTATTAGAGTTATTAAGTTACAATTTTTTATGCACACAACTTTGAGACAATATAATTATGTCTATCGCTAACCTACACACTCATTAGTTCATTCGATATCGTCACCATTGTCATTACCATTGTCATTACTATTGTCATTATCATTGTCATTATCACTATCATCACCATCACCACTGTCATTACCATTATCGCCCTAGTTGTCATCGTCATCCTCCTAGCCATAAGTTTTCTGCGCATTGTTTTGTCAAATGATAAAATTCCAGTATTTAATGACCTTTGACATCGTATAGCGCCGAGTGTCTCATGAGTTTGCTCTTTGGATGGCGCTATATAAACTACAATTGCAATCAACAGCAGCAGCAACAACAATAACAACAACATAATCACCATCACTGCGCACTGTCTAGGACGGTTCCCTCCCAATGAAACAGTCTTTTTAACGAACATTCTACTATTTCTTTTAATTCAGTCCAAGTTACAATATCTTCGTCTGTTAAGAGGCACCTGTTCAAATCCCTTAAATAACGATGCTCACAGCGCTTCTGATAGGTTCATATAATATGCGCTCTATAAAAGCTCAGATACACACATACACATTGTTCTATAAAAATATTTACATATACATAAATAAATACTTATACGTGCATTAAAGTATCAAGTGCCAAGACAGCGGTAAAAATGTGACACGTGTTTTCGATTGGCGGCGGCGGCTTCGCTAAGTCTCGTTAACTGAATCCATTTAAGGCTCCTACCTTTGCATCGAGGTGACTGGCGTCTTTGTAGAAGAACCAGACGCGTGAGTCGTTGCTATAGGAAACGCGGAACCGCGTCACCCAGTGTCTCTTTCCGCCGTCTCCGCGGCCTTTAGTTACGATACCCGTCACCAGGGTGGGTGGCCCGACGTCAAACTGAAGCCATTGATTGTCTACAGAATCACAGTTAAATTATTATCCATTACGTCATGAAGCTACGTGCCACTCAGCCTGACTCAGGTCCACAGATTGTTTTGAGCAGAGGGATATGATTTAAAAGGTAAGTCTACAGGTTGACTACTAAGATAAAGAAAGCTTTCGGGTTTCATAAAATGGTTGGCAAAAACTAGGCCCATTGAGCGGTTCTGAAAGGCTTATGCAATGAGAAGCGCTTTATAAATGATCAAAGACAAAACAATACAATACAATAGGCCCAGGATTACCTTAGTCATAAGTGTTTGTTTATGTTTTCGGGATATTGCTATTTGTTATTTTATACCTGCAACAAACGCCTTCGACATTATTTCTTAAGATATCCCTCCTATTCTGCGTGGGTGTTTAACATTATAATCGCTGACTGATGCAGACGAAACTCGATTAACCCTCCAACCAAGCAGACGCCCTTCAACACGATGAAGCACATTGTTGTCAATCTCCATAGGGTCTAATATCTCCTATAGATAATTTTCGCCTACTGTTTTCCAGCACATCCTTCAACGGGATGGGCGGCGCTAAGTGTGGAGAGCTAAAACGCCAGGTGGCGCTGATTACGCGCCAAACGAAAGCAGACGACATTCGATCGCGGTTGATCGGATACAGTTACGCCTTGAAATTCATCCCAACTCGTTATCAGCTGAGCTTATTAATTCTGAATTTTACTCGTGTTGCGCTGTAATTTCGCCACATCAAAGCTAAATCGGGCAAAGGTGCAGACGGTTTTCACCCGTTTAAATGAAGTAGGCCCTAGGTCAAGGCTGTACAATTGCCATATTGCACATCGACGTCATTTTATTGTTTTAGGATGTAACAACCAAACTGGTCTGTGGTAAAGTTGTTAGAGTTTGCTATTATGATGCGGAATTTATTACGCCGAAGGTCTACAATATAAACAACATTAAATTTGCACACACTTTCTATACAGGTTTGATATTGATTTCAACTGGTGTCGAAATTATGAGGCTAGATGGCGCCAATGCACTTACTTTACAACCTATTGCCAAAGTTGAGACTGTTCATCCCTCCTTGTACTGAATTTTTATACTGAGGTTTAATACGTCGACCTAAGACCTGCCGGTCATCTCTAATGTAATTTGAGGAGTGCCATAGATTAAGGTGTATTAAAGAGTCTGGAATGTATTGCACTAAAATACGTTATGCATATTGTTGTGTCTGATATCCGGGGTAAGATTTTGGTAGGGATCGACCATACTCACACCTTCGCTGCTTGAAGATATTCTTATTTCCTCGGGCTGTCACGCTGAGAATATTTCTGAATAGCTCGTACTGTAAGAGGCGCTTTATAAATTCTCAGATACGATACGATACGATAAATATCGTATCAAATCCATTTGTTTAGTCTTTTATATCGTTCGGATCACTGTAGATAGAGGCGTCATTTGCCTGACCCTAGTCAGACAGGCCCAGAGATCGGAGAGGGCGACGAGAAGAAGGAGAAAGAGGAAGAAGAATGAGATCCCTGAGGTATTTTGGAACAAGACCCAGTTTGGACTTATTTTGAGTGGAAAGGGGTGAGGGCAAGTGTTTACCATTGTCCTGCTTCGAGCACCATCCTTTGTTCGTCACGATGAATCCGTCCTCGGCTGAACAGGAAGTTGGACTCTTCTGGACCTTCTCACTCGACGCCAACAGTTTCCCGTAAGGTGGCAGTCCAAGAGCGCTCTTACAAACTGCAATAAATTCATCACGCATACAGTACACGTATTTCCGTTTCAGGTTAACGAATCGACAAGGGCAACCGACGACCAACTGATGTCTTAACTCACTGAGTAAAAATCCTTTGCATGCATGAATGGTGATCTGAGTGCGATTGTAGTTGGCTGCGAAGGAAAGGAAAGAAGCAAATGTTATGAGGTAAATGTATATGCAATAGGCGACAGTCGGAAACAGTGGGGAGCTCTCCTCGTCCTTAAAAATTACAAATTGATTGCAGGTCTTTTACAGTAAGAATAAGGACAGCTCTCGCCGTTTCTTTTGCCAATGAAGAGCTTTTCATAGTTATCGCTGCATCTCCTCCTCCTACTCCTTCTACTCCTCCTCCTCCTTCTCCCTCCATTTCCATCCTCCTTTTCTTTTCTTCCTTTTCCTCTTTCTTCCTTTCCCATATCCTCTAACATTTCTGTATCTTCCTTTTCTTTTCTTTTTCCAGCTCCTCCTTCCATCGTTTCCCATCCCCTCTCCTCCTCCTCTTCCTCTTCTTCTGCTTCTTCCTCCTCCTCCTCCTCCTCCTTCTCCACCACTGCCACCTCCTCTTCCTCCTCTTCCTCTTCCTCTTTTCCTCCTCTTTGTCTTCCACCGCCACCATCTCCTCCTCCTCACCCACCTCTTCCTCCTTCTCCACCTCCTCTTCCTCCTTTTCCTCCTCCTTCTCCTTCTCCTCCTCCTCCTCACCCACCTCTTCCTCCTTCTCCTCCCCTCCTCTTCCTCCTTTTCCTCCTCCTTTTCCTCCTTTCTCCTCCTCCTAAGGACAGCTCTCGCCGTTTCTTTTGCCAATGAAGAGCTTTTCATAGTTATCGCTGCATCTCCTCCTCCTACTCCTTCTACTCCTCCTCCTCCTTCTCCCTCCATTTCCATCCTCCTTTTCTTCTTCTTCCTTTTCCTCTTTCTTCCTTTCCCATATCCTCTAACATTTCTGTATCTTCCTTTTCTTTTCTTTTTTCCAGCTCCTCCTTCCATCGTTTCCCATCCCCTCTTCCTCCTCCTCTTCCTCCTCTTCTGCTTCTTCCTCCTCCTCCTCCTCCTTCTCCACCACTGCCACCTCCTCTTCCTCCTCTTCCTCTTCCTCTTTTCCTCCTCTTTGTCTTCCACCGCCACCATCTCCTCCTCCTCACCCACCTCTTCCTCCTTCTCCACCTCCTCTTCCTCCTTTTCCTCCTCCTTCTCCTCCTCCTTCTCCTCCTCCTCCTCACCCACCCTCCTCCTTCTCCTCCCTCCTCTTCCTCCTTTTCCTCCTCCTTCCTCCTCCTTCTCCTCCTCCTCCTCACCCACCTCTTCCTCCTTCTCCTCCCTCCTCCTCTTCCTCCTTTTCCTCCTCCTCCTTCTCCTCCTCTTCCTCCTCCTCCTCATATTCCTCATCGTGCGGTCGATGGATGCCCTGCCACAGATGGGCGAATTTTTTCCAGATTTTCGTTTCTCGATTGCTTGTAGAATCCAGATGGCTGCATATGCTGTATGGCCGTCGGCAATCTGATAAGCGACCGCATCGACAGGTGATGGGAAGGGCTCGATGGCCTTTCTTAAGGCGGACACTCAGAACCCACCCTTTGAGTGTTTGCCTCTGCCTGTCATACTCTCTCTCTCTCTCGCTGAGTGAGGGTGGGGTGGGGTGGGTGAAAGTCGGAGTTCGAGCGGTACATTTCGAATACTGGAAAGCTGTTGAGCAATTATAACTAGCATTTGACCTATCATCATCGTTGTCGGTGTCTGTACGAATATTGCAATCGCTATAATGTTTGGTGCCGTTCGTTATCACTTTCATTTTCAGTAACGTTACTAACATTCCTCATCGTAATAATTATCATTAACCTTTGACGTTTTCATTTCATGTTAGTGTCTGTAGCAATATCGTTTCTGCCTCCTCCTGCTTCTGCTTCTCCTTCTCCGTCTCCTTCTCCTTCTCCTTCTTCTTTCTCATTCTCCTTCTCCCTGGTTTCTCCTCCTTCTTCCTTCCTCTCTTCCTCCTTCACTCGTATTATTTGCCCTAACGTTTCTCATCTTCTAATGTTACTAACATTGGCATTTTCAATTCTGTTTTCTTGAGCATTATTACTGCAATCATTATGCAACACTGAGTTTTTACATTAGCACTGAGTGACACAGTCAACGGTTGTCACGGTTGATTTCGCACTTAGAAAATCTTCGTGGAAGCACGCAATCTTACCTACTCACTCACAGACAGAAACAGTTACCTTGACAACCGATTATCTCTACGCGCATGCTCGGATGTTGGTTCCAGTGGACCGTCTGAAATCGTATGAAGCGAGTGATGATTGGTTCATCGAGGTAGCAGTGCTTGACTGAATACGAATTGGAGTTACCTTCAAACACCTAAGAATTCACAGAATGTAGGCAGAATCCATATACTAATAGCTTTAGACTTGTTCGTGCTTGGTTCGGCTATAATTATGCACGTGATGGAGCCCGCTGGTGCCATTTGGTGAATAGCAGGACACAAAAGGGTTGGATAGAAAATGCATTAAGGCCCTTGGGTAAAGCTCTCAAACTCTGGTCAGCTTCAACAGTTGTCTTCGTGGCCCATTAGCTAAAGTGAAGACACAGAGGAATTTCCCAAAAGGTACTTGCTGCCGAACTAGAGCGCTATGATCTGTACCGGAGAGGCTGAGCTGCTAACAAAATTTAGCAGAAATATTAGCATTTGAAAAGCGAAAAGGGCATTCGTGCTGATAAAGGTACGCAATCTGCAGAAATATAAATAGTAGGCAACTATTTACAGACTGCAAATAATACAGTTTAAACAAATCATGAACTATTTTATAACAAGAATTTCCTTTCTCATGAAGGGGAAATTAAAAAGTGAAAGGGAGTTAATTAGTAGTTCAAGTATAAAAAATAAGCCTAATACAAATGAAACAGACTCTCTAAACTTCAAAGGCCATCAACAACTTCAAAATACATTAAAAGAAAAACAACAATTTAAAATATCGTCATTGCTATTGTAATCTCGGAATTTATAAACGCTACTTAAAACCAAAAAGCAGCGAACCAGCTTAAAATCACAATTGCTGCGTTAGACCGAAATCAGAGGGCATGTCCAAAGATACCAAACTTTACCAAGTGAAGACCAAATATCTTCTTGCCAGCTTCAACACAATAGGAAATACTTGACACTAGATTTAGGTTTATTTCTAACTAAATTTAACACTTCTTCATAATTACACTTAAGTTTAGATGTTGTGAAATAAATACTCTTATAATGAGCAATCTCCTTTCTAGTTTAACCCTCGGGCTACCAAGGGGGGGGTGGTTGCCACCCCCCCCTAGGTTTTTTCCATCTCAAACTTTTTCCGTATGGAATAAAAATTTGACCTTTTAGGTAGCTGTAGGGGGTTCATTTACACACGTTTTGAGGTAAAATGTGAGATGATATCTCACACCGTTCAAAAGTTATACCCAATATACCAGAGGCACCAGGGGGGTGGATACCACCCCCCTAGATTTTTGACTATATCTTATACGTCATTTAATATTAAGAGACACAAATTATACCATTCTATAGAGGGAATGTGGGGCTACATTTCTATGGTCACTGAGTTGACCTGAGGCAACCGGAAGTGCTCAAAATAAATAATAATACGCGTAATATGCGTGAAAAATGGCTGAATGGAAGGACTCCCCCCTTAGTTTTTGTCTGTAGCGTATTCATTTGTCTTCCTGGAAGAGAAACAAAGATACCATTCTTTAGAGGGAATGAAGGGCTTCATTTGCATACCTACATCTTTGTCTTTTGAATACCGGAAGTGATCAAAATAAATAATAATACGCGTAATCTGTGTGAAAATGGCCGAATACAGCATTACAACGTAAACCGATATATATGTATGGATATATATGTATGGATGTACATTTATACTATATAAACATGTGTAGGGATGATTTTGTGTATCTTTTATACATAGATTAGTTTCAAAACACACATAATCTTATATTTGTTTATCCAAAAAGTACAAAATTTACGCAATAATATACAATATTGCTAATTAATGGGTTCCGTTGTTAAAAGTGATGTAATTTCGAGGTGCATTCACATAATGTACAACTAAATATACCATTCTGTGCAGAAATGAATGCTGAATCCATTGCTATATTACAAGTTATGATATGTGAAACCAAACACGAAATCCAGGGGGGTGGTAACCACCCCCTTGGTAGTCCGTGTTACAAAAAAAGCTTGGTAGCCCTAGGGTTAAGTTGGATTTTTACCAGAATCTGAGTAGGTCTACGTTAAATGAGTTACAGGATACTTGCCCTTTGATTGCCATACTGGTCCTCTACGTACTGCCAGTTGAAAGCATCTAGGCTGTACGTCACCATGAATGACGTCACCCATTCGGCTCCGTCGCCTCTGCCTTGCGTCATGACACCCGTCACCTGTCAATTACAAACGCTGACACATTTCATTCAAAAATGTCAAACACCAGATAAAATTGATGACTGTCAGTCTGTTAATATAACATATTTGCAAGGCGTCTAAAATAGTATGCGCTGATTAGAAAAATCCGAATTTAGGTGGAATCTGCAAAACGCCTGAATTATCCAATCTTATCTAAGGCCTTAATGACTTCTTAAGCGCCGCTCTCATAAAATGCCCAAGCCATAAAGTCAAGAAGTTTTATTAGTGTCAGACTGGTTCAATGCAAACAACTACTAATACGAATATCTTACCTGATACATGTACCTACATACATTTTGCTCACTTTATACTGCTCTGTGATTTATCCTTATCTAGCCTATTGCAACATGACCTAGGCTCAAACTATAATTGTCGTCGCCATAGAATAAATGTTTTGCAAAAAGTCATTAGATTAATAACTGGCTCCCCCTATAGCTCTCACAATGAGCAATTATTCACGCAGCTTGGGATTCTAAAAGTTGCACAGATCAAACAACTGCAGATTGGTGAATGAATTCATGCGTCGATATGCTTAAACACATTGCCTCGGTCCCATGCTAGCTTCTATAGCCTAACCTCGGACATTCACTGATACACTGTAAAGAAATTCCAGTTTTTATAAGGGCTTTCTGCTTTTCTATATGATATTTCTTCGTAAAAAACGGCGGAATCTCGTAAAGACCTTCAACGACGAACCCCCGAAACACCCAGTTTTGAAACTTTGCTCACGGAATAGTATTGTATTAGTGTATAGAAAATTTAGTTCTCGTACAGCCCTTCTAATAGCCGCCTATAAAATTCCAAAATAATTATAAGAACTGAGTAAACATTTTATTTTATTAATTAAGTTTGTCCACAAGTGAAAAATGTAAGTGGAAAATTGCTTCTAGAAGCTCATAACAGCTGCATTACTTAGAGAGGAATGCTCATTAATACCGGTATATAGCGCAAGGACTCTTAACAAAGGGCCGTCACCGCACATAGGCCTAATAAAACTTGTACCACACAACGTAATAAGAACGCTGCAAAAACGCTTAAGTGGACAGAAAACAAGACAAGCATGGTCATTTTCAAACAACCAGTTAGCAACATACCACTGAGACAACACAAGAAACCTATAGCTTCAAACAGAAGTGAGTTTTTTGCTCGTACAAACGCTCGCAAATTCTCGACCAGATATCCATGGCCCATATGAATGGAACAGAATACCCAAAGAGCTTCGCAGTATCTCAAATCTAAAGTTATTTAAAGTACCATCAGTTACGCTTGTTGATAATTGATCAGAACGAATAGTCGGGTTCTTACCCCCATTTAGTTTTGTTTTTCTTAGTTAAGGTAATTATTGCTTCATACTAGTAGGCTATGTCAATAATTGTACACGTATTAAGATACTTATAATATGAATGAACTGAACTACGTAACCTCTGTTAACCATCTAGCAACAGACAATATATATATACGAAATATAGGCCTATAGATATATATAGACGAAATATAGGCCTATAGATGGCCCTAACCAGCAAGGTAAGGCTGTAGGTCCGGTCGGGTGAGATTAAGCAGAAGAGCGTCTGTAAACTACACACAGCACCTGGAAAAAGGACGCATCCGTTGAGAGTCGCTTTCAGTCACGACAGTTTTATGCCCGAAAGTGTCTGCAGTGGACGAAAGACAATGAGCAGGAGGATCACATACTCGATGGAAGCCTGTTGACTCGGTGCAGAGTGAAGATGGCGGAGAGAGGTAAAGCAGAATGGACTGCGTAAGAGTAATGGATTGCGATGGGTTCTTGGCAATCGAGACACTGTTCAGAATGCAACACGCTATATAGTGTATACAGATTGCGATGGAATGGGGCTCGTTATTTGGAGTCGGTGGTGATGGGGAGATTGACCAGAATGCAGCAATGTACACAGAGTATCTTCCTCCGATTAGCCATGAAATTAAATATATCCTCGTGTTTACATGAGAGACGGAGGAGGAGAAGTAAGAGAAGGAGGAGAGAGAGGAAGAGAAGGAAATAAGAGGAGATCTTGTAAAGTGGACAATGAAAAGCGAGAGTGTCTTGTCCAGCTGAGTGAAAGATACGAGCCATGCAGATGGACGCCAGTGGCCAGGGTTAGAGGAGCCATCTGCCGCAAACCATTCCGACGTTTCCATTTACACCACGATGCCACGGGAGGAGCAGGAAAAGAAGAAGGAAGAGGAAGGGGTGGAAAAGAAGAACTGGTGGAAAGAAGAAGTGGTGGAAAAGAAGTAGGGGGGAAAAGAAGAAGAAATAGGAGGAGGAGAAGAAAAAGATGACGAAGAAATAATATGAGTCTATATGATACATCTCCCTCTCGTGCAATAAGTTGCGGTATGTCAACTTAACTTGTTTCAATAAATGAAATATAGTAAGAGGAAGAGAAGAAGCAGAATGAAGATTAAAGAGCACGAGGAATAGGAAGATGAGCGAGGAAATAGAAGAAAAGGTGAAGAAGGAAAATGAAATAGAAGGAGGAGGAAGCGAGGAAGAAGATGAAGAGAATGCTTGGCATCCAGCTGCTGAGACTCTCAGACTGCTGCAGTTGCTGATGCAGTCGTATGGATATACCCTCGCGAAAGACGATTGACGGTTAGGAACTGTAATGAGGCTCTGTATAGGGTACAGATGAAAACCTTTGAGGGTTACCATGAAGTCCTCCAGTTTATGTAAAATCTAGAGTCGGCTACAAGAGATTAACCCTCGGGCTAGGGGGGTGGTTGCCACCCCCCTAGGTTTTTTTCATCTCAAACTTTTTCCGTATGGAATAAAAATTTGACCTTTTAGGTAGCTTTAGGGGGTTCATTTACACACGTTTTGAGGTAAAATGTGAGATGATATCTCACACCGTTCAAAAGTTATAGCCAATATACCCGAGGCACCAGGGGGGTGGATACCACCCCTAGATTTTCGACTATATCTTATCCGTCATTTAATATTAAGAGACACAAATTTTACCATTCTATAGAGGGAATTTGGGGCTACATTTCTATGGTCACTGAGTTGACCTGAGACAACTGGAAGTGCTCAAAATAAATAATAATACGCGTAATATGTGTGAAAAATGGCTGAATGGAAGGACTCCCCCTTAGTTTTTGTCTGTAGCATATTCATTTGTCTTCCTAGAAGAGAAACAAAGATACCATTCTTTAGAGGGAATGTAGGGCTTCATTTGCATACCTACATCTTTGTCTTTTGAATACCGGAAGTGATCAAAATAAATAATAATATGCGTAATATGGGTTGGCTGAATACAGCATTACAACGTAAACCGATATATATGTGTGGATATATATGTATGGATGTACATTTATACTATATAAACATGTGTAGGGGTGATTTTGTGTATCTTTTATACATAGATTAGTTTCAAAACACACATAATCTTATATTTGTTTATCCAAAAAGTACAAAATGTACGCAATAATATAAAATATTGCTAATTAATGGGTTCCATTGTTAAAAGTGATGTAATTTCGAGGTGCATTCACATAATGTACAACTAAATATACCATTCTGTGCAGAAATGAATGCTGAATCCATTGCTATATTACAAGTTATGATATGTGAAACCAAACACGAAATCCAGGTAACCACCCCCCCCTCTTGGTAGCCAGTGTTACAAAAAAAGTTTGGTAGCCCTAGGGTTAACTCGGATGCAGAAGATGAGATTTTGGTCTCCTACTGTTTGAGCCAAGGCTAATAAATGACTATCGGGTTCGGATTGGGTTCGGAAGATTAAGATAGGGAACAAACGTTACGATAGGAAATATGGTTAAATTTTTTAATATAATATGCATAGATAAGTGCGAGATCTCGCGGATTTCTTAAGCTCTAAGCGTCAAAAGTCAAAGCGCATTTAACATCCAACGGTTGCTATGTTGAGGCCAGCGAGAGTTGATGGGGCGAACAGGTTTAGCGATGAGACGACTGTGAATGGTCGGTCATCCATAAACTATGTGAAGAAAGTCTCCTATTTTACACACTACACAGTACACGAAAACTCATACAGACGTTTCTGACTAAACGACCCTTACAACGACTAATCCCTGCTCAGAGTTGACATGCACACATAATAGCACACTCTCGTATTAATAGTTACGATACAATATAGATCTATGCTTTACAGTCAGACAGTATCTATGGGTCCTTTAAAAGTTTTCAGATGACTTGTGTCTAAGTAGAGTAGTTAACAGTTGGAACTTTGAGGAAATTGCCCCGGACTCCTTGGAATTCAAGAAGAGGCTCACTAAGATTGTACAGGTCAAGATGCTTGGATAAGTCTTGAAGAGTGGCTCTGACACAGATGCAAGTCTTCTGAGCCACACCGTCGTGGAAAGCCGTATGTATATGTTTATACAACTGTATGCATGTATGTGTGGGTAGAGATGTATGCGCGTGTACATATGCATATGTGTAAGTAGCGATGTTTTTAGTAGTAGGCCTATACAAATCAGCGAAGAAGAGTCGTTTCAGGGACGTAACTATGCTTATGTGTAAACGAAGCTGAAGCCCCCTAAAATTAATCAAGCCCCCGGCTCCAACATGGGCTCGGGCTGCCGTACTTGCCATGTTCAGGGCTTAAAGCCCCCCCAAACGAAAAGTCCTAGTTACGCCACTGAGTCGTTTGTCAGAATCTTCGACTCAGAGTGAGAACTGAGAGGCAGACGTTGATGTTGTAGCCATGATAACATTTCAACAATGTCGCCCTGCATCTGCGAAGAGTCGCGTCGTCACATAAAGTTTTCTCCGTTAGAATTATTCCCCCTTGAACGGCGTTGATGACGATGATTGAAGGCAGACGCCCTCCACCGCCGCCTGCATCATACGGGTCGGCGATAAGAGCAGCGTCCGCGGTGAAGCCCATCGCGGCGCCAGGGCTCTTGCCCCAACGCCCGGAGCGACCATCGGGAGATATAGAGCCAGCGGCGGGGATAGTTTATTTCAATCTCAAGATTTTGTCGGCGATTGAAAAGTATCTACAAAGCTCTTGACAAGCCACGATCTATATGTTCATGTTCAATGCTTTTTAAATGGACGAGTTGTCAACGGTAACCATTACGATTGCGGAGAGAGAGGCGATGTTGTATCTGACGCCGTTGTAGATCCATACTTAAAGACGCGGATAGAATTTCATGGGTAAATAGAAGCCACAATTGCATTGGAAGTCGAAGGAAGAACAGCAGAGAAGCGCTACTATAGCGTTCTAAGCGTCTTGAATCGAATTATTCAGATTCTTAGAAACAAAGAGAAACTACAATTACACTTGTAATGCCAGTTGCAACAAAGCATTCACACTTCGCGTAGTGAAACCTTGCAATGTATTCAAGCGGCGCCAAGATTAAAAGCCCGGAGGCAACGGAACTCGTCAGGAGGCAAAGACCAGGGGTTTGGACGGTGCCAGAACTCGAGGTGGTGAAATACTGTTAAGCCAGAGACATCGACGGGCAAGATTAAGATTATACAATGGACCTGCTGACATGTACGACAAATATCCAAAGTTGTAGACAAGGTTTTGGCAATTCAATACAAATTTAATTAAGTAGAGATTTTTGAGATTTCTGCTTCGTCCAGCACCTTCAGCCATAAAATGAGAAAGCTTAAAGCAACTTAAGCTGACTTAGGCAGCGTCATCGTGAGTGTGGCAGTATATAAGAATAGCCGTGGAGTATGTGTCATAGGAAGGACCTGATTAATTAATTGCAACTCGAACTGTTCGCTTATTTGTCCAAAAGAGCCTCTTACATAAAGTAGCACCTGAAGGGGTAATAAGATAAACGGCCTCTGCAAATTCTATGGTTTATTGCATCACGTGTATAGGCCAGTCTGTTCATTCATCTCCCTCTTCTCTTCACTTCTGCTTCCTACTTAACATTGTGTTCAAGGCCTAAAATTTACTATGTAAACATCCTTCTAAAAATGTCCTGCTTTACATCATGCATCTTTCCCCTCCTCCATCTTATTTCCCCATCCATACGCCATTACTACCCTTTCCTCCAACCTATCCCTCCTTGTTCCATATGTGCCTCCCTCATCATCACTTCCTCTCTCATTATTTCTCCCTCTCTACCCCTTCCCTCAATCTCCTCCCTTAATCGCCTCCTCCCTCAAACGGCGTGTTCTTAGACCAACCAATGGTTGCTTGAACACGTAAAATCTTGCTGCATTCTAAACTGATATCGAATTTTTATTTTATTTAAATTACGAGGTTTAACCTGATTCGTGTCTACAGTTGCTGATTTCTCAGCCAGGTTCCCCGAACATCGTAATCGTAATCGTAATCTAAACTCGAAATTTCTAAAGCTAATGTATCTAATGTATTGAACATTTATATAGCGCCCCTTCAAGTTATCTACTCAGAGGCGCTCTCTGCGCTAGCGTTAATGATGTTAAATGTCATTACGAACGAATATATATTGCATCGGTTAGCAAAACAAAACAATGCAGAGTAATTTGACAGTGCCACAATTGGCGGACCCACGCACACACGTGGACCCAACAACGGATTCCCGTCGACAGCTGAAGATGGCAGGGATGCGCAGAGTCTCTGGACCAAGTTGCGTCGATAGGGTATAGAGCGACGACAGAGTGACAGCGTTCGCACTCACGATGACGCTGTCGACGAGCAGTATGTGATAAATGTTCTTCTATACGACGACTGTTTGTATCCAGTGTTTACCTATCTCTCATAGCATCCAGGACTGTCATTAGATATCGACCTATACGACGCTGCCTTTCACTCGAACGATATCGTTCACACCAATGATTAATAATTCTTAAAGCGTCCAAATAGAAATTTGTATTTTGACAACTATCGAACGCAACATACAAACAATAATTCAATAAAAAGTCGCGCAAATCTATTGCATCTTAAACTTAAATATTATTAGACTTTATTCTCACAAACCGAGACATTCCAGTGACCTGATGTAATGCGAGAGTTGATTATTATGATAGAACGCAGTTTACGAGCGACCTTTAGATACAGTCAAAAGACCTTTAGATACAGCATTGGCCTAAATCTTATTTTGTGCTTAGTTAAGCTAGTTATCCAGGCACTTTATATAGCGCCTTTTAAGGACCTCACACAAACGTCGCCTACGTTGACCAAACAGTTCATAACTGAGCAAACAGTGCTCGGTAACCAGAAAATGTCTTTGCTGAGCTTCGTATTCAACGATAAACGTAGAGAGATACAGACAGACAGACAGAGACAGGCAGACAAGAGGGACGTATACAGACAAGACATACAGATTTTTGAAATTCTTAGAAATTCTTAGATCAGGTATATAGGGCAAGATGTCCGCAGTAGTTTTGCTTAGAGTGGTCCGTTGTAAGCTTAGCTAAGCTATACTCTGTTTTTCAACGACGGTGAGGCTTAGGAAGTTTCCTGTTTATCCTATACGTAGGCCCTATACATCTCCAGGGTTGGATTTATGAAATTTTACTTCGGTTCAGATAAAGAGACGCTTATGTAAAATATATATAAGAGAATACGAAGCAAAGAGATAAACATAGAGAGAGAGACTGACAGACAGAGATAGGCAGACAAGAGCGACACACGGACAGACAGACAAAGACTGACTGAGATAGAGAGACGTAGACCCAGACAGATACCTGGTATATAGAGCAGAGCTGAGACAGAGAGACAAACAGAGAGATACAGAAAGACACAGAGAGAGAGAGAGAGAGAGAGAGAGAGAGAGAGAGAGAGAGAGAGAGACAGTAGAACAGAGATAGACAGACAGACAGACAGAGAAAGACAGACAAACAGACAGAGACAGACAGAGAGACAGCCAGATAAAAACAGAGACAAAAAGAGAGGTACAGAAACACAGAGAGACAGAGACAGACAGAGAGACAGCCAGATAAAGACAGAGACAGTCAGAGAAAGACATACATACAGACAGACAGAGGCCGAGAGATACGTTGAGACAGATGGAGTTATACAATGGCAGCCATACCTTAGCAGCCACTCCGAGGTCAACCTGGAGCCATTCGGAGGGTGCCTTGAACTTGGCGCACCAGCTGAGTCCGTTCGGTTGGAAGAGCCGGGCGTATCTCTCGTGACAGCCCTTGTCCCAGTCAACTGGATAGGACGAAGAGGCCGTGATCTGCCAGTCCTGGATCTCCCCAGATATCATTCCGAGCGGCTCACTCTGGTCGCACTCTGCAAGACACACACATACATATTATATACATACAAACACACCTATAAATGTTCAATTACATTACATATACCCAAATACATGGGCAATCAGTTCTGTCGAATAAAACATATGTATATGTTTATATAATTGTATGCATATATGGGTAAAGATGTATGCATGTGCACGTGTATATGTGTATGTATATTGTATAGCGTGTTACATTTGGCTAATAAAAACGATTTTGAACTAGTGTTTTTTCTTGAAGAACTCCTTCATTATCGCCCACTCATTCATTGCTTTGTAATAATAATATTCGTTTATTGACGAAACACTGGGTTGGCACACCGCAACCCATTACAGAAACAGTAATACCAGTTACAAATTAGCAAATTATTCAATTTTAATTCACTGTTCAAGCACGGGGCAACATAGTCATCGGGGCAACATTAGACTCCTGAACAATGACCTTGGAATGAAATTTCTGTCATCTTTAAGCGGCAATTGGAAGTACGTATAAATATTCAATTACATTGAATTACATAATACCCAATGTAGCATAACCATTCATATAGGCTATCATGCAGCTATTGTCACTATAGGTTTCAGACTAACCTGACCTTCTCCGCATAATTCGCCACATGGTTCGTTATTTACTATGCAAACATCCTTCTAAAAATGTCCTGTGGAATTTAAAAGCAAACAAAACGTTGCCCAACTCTGCACCAGCAGTTGGGTTATGTGTTCATGCATCTCACTGCTGATGCTGCAGATGACCAGTGATAGGCCTATACAGCGTGTGAAAAGTATTGGGTGGCTTTTGACACTGCCGACATGTCACATATGTTGTTTTTAAAAAAAAACTGCGAACGTTTTACATATTAATCATCAATATCGCCAGTGTTATGCAATGAACAAGGGAGTAACTTTGCTCATGGCACAAAGTGATGGCGACGGGCGTCAACTGCAACAAGATTGCTGACGTCGCAATCGTAATAAGGATTACTACTGAAAAAATTAAGGGCAGGGCACCAACTTATTCACCAGCGCTACGTCTTGCCAGAGGGCTTTCCAGAAATGTCACAAATTAATGCAAAAGAAAACCATAAGTAGGGCCTAAGTGTAAGCTATAGCATGAAGGCATGCATCTATAACCAATTCTTAAGTACGCCGTTGACTGCCGTTGCTTCAACAATCAACATGCTTCAAACCAAAATAACGCTGTCATGTCGCAAAAATATTTTCAAAAAGTGTCGGCTACTGTTACCACTCACCAGCACTTTTTGAAGCTGTGGTGATCGGATACCACCAGCTCAAAACAATGTTACTCTATGATTATGAATTGATGACATTATTCATAGTTGTTTTTAATCAAACAATTTGGCGAACTTGTTGTGTGCTGTGTTCATTGCGCTTGACTCGTTTGTTTGACTTTTCTTTACGTTCGTCAGCCGAATGAAGTGTCCACATTGCGGCTTTATTAGTAAACGAGGCATGCTCCAAATTAAACTATTTAAGGCAGATATGAAAGCATCTGACTGCTTCTACGGCGCCTGGGTATTTGTGCACAAGGCATGTATAGAGGGGAGAGAGAGACAGACAGACAGACAGACAGAGACAGACAGACAGATAGACAGAGACAGAGACAGAGACAGAGAAACAGACAGATAGACAGACAAACAGACAGACAGACAGAGACAGAGACAGAGACAGAGACAGAGACAGAAAGAAGGGCATACAAAGACAGAGACAGAGACAGACAGAGACAGAAAAGACAGACAGACAGACAGACAGACATACTGAGAGCGAGAAAGAGGAGACAAAGAAAGACAGTAGAGAGACAGAGAGATGTCGGCCATACAGTCAATGGAGAACCTCTAAAGGTCTATTGCTTTGACCCAAAAGTCACAGCAGGACAACAGGGCCAGATTGGATTGAATAGGACGGGAGACAGAGAGGCGCTATATAAATGTATAAATGTCCGGCTACATGCAACCATACAAGAGGGTCAGACGAGGTCTAACAAAATCAAACCAGACATGACTGCCAATGTGTCAGCGCTGATTGCCTCGGCTTCTCAAAGTTTCGCTCTGGCAGCGGCAAGCGTGTGGCAATGTACATTGTACAACGTTCGCCTCGTGCAAACAAGCTTCGGCTTCACTTCTTGTATGAAAAGAAAAGAAAAGAAAAGCGGCGAGCGCAGGAAAGGCGAGACGGTTGATCCTCCGCACCTTCTCTCGCCCCGTTTGGCCGAGCGTTGAAATTAAAACGTGTATCGGTGGCCGGCTACAAAGGACGGCGACAGATCGTCATCGCTTTCATCTATGTTTGCGAGTAGCTGTGGAGGGGAGATTCTAAAGTAGCCCGCTGTTCTGCGAGGCCCCTTCCGTCCCTTTCCCCCACGGGATGGTCGATCGGTAAACGAAGCCGATCTAACAAGTGGCCGGCGTGGCAAAGCTATCAAACCGCCGAGGTCTTTGTAACTCTCTGATTCGGGTTACTTTAACAACTCCATAATATTAATAATAAACTGTAGCCGAAGACAGACCAGCGTTTATTCGGTTTATACGGATTTATGCTGGGTTTTACCTGCATACCTCACACCTCGTGTCATGAGCAATATCACGCCACAGAAGTATACGATTTCCATGTAGGCCTATATGCAACTATATTTCAGAGCATGCAAAATAGGTATTTAAATTCTCGCATAATTCATGTGCTATCTACAGGAGGTCTGTGTGGCGAATGTTTGCTTGGGGTCAGCTGCTTAGAGAACATTCTGATGTTTGATGAATGCTTTGAAAATGCCATAGATCAATAATCAGAGAAGTTTTAGAGTCGAGAAAAGTCGTTGCTATTTGTGGAAACGATCTCAGCTCAACAGTGACTATAGCGACTTTGTTCACTGACACGTTTTGACTTATCGGACTTAAACTAAGCAACCGAATCACATATTAATGAAGCAATTGTAAATATTTAATTTCATATTATTTATTGTCGAATTTAAGACCTACATGTTGGGGCTTAGTCCTACATGTCCTTATTATGCTGCCTTGTAATCTCACTCGGAGAATCCTCTGCTGCAGGATTTGAAGAGAGGCGTTAGAGTGCCATAGACTGGTGCGCTGTGTATTATGGCACTGATGCCATAAGGAAACCTTAAGATTGATTTAGAAAAAGATTGCCACTTGTTAAGAATATTTGAAAGAGACGTTTCAAGTTTTACCAAATGCAAGTTGCTCGCTCCATTAAAAGTCTATAGGCTAAGCATGATCTTAGATGCCAGCTATAGCAGACTAGACAAGAGCTGTCTATTCTGGTCTCTCTGGCAATCGGACTCGGACGGTCGGACTTCCACTGGACATCGCTCTCTGGACAACCCTTCTGACACGACGCAGCGATCATGAATAAGTTGGTGCCCTGAGCTTGGCTTTCGATTAGCGCTTTATAATTTTGAGTTTATGATTATGATTACGACGTCATGAATCTTGTTGTAGCTGGCACCGGAGAAGGGAACTCGTCACCACCACTTTGTGTCTGCAGCAGTTAGGAAGACAGTCTTCAGCCATTCATGTTCATTGCAATGCGTCCAATTGAAGTGACTTCGGTTTATACATATATATCTCTTTCAAAAGCTATAGGTCGTTTTTGCATTAGCCAGAAAGCAAACAAATTTAAACTTCAAGCTGTTACATGCATTTAAAATAGATTGAAGCAGAAAGTAAATTGTTGGGTGAGGCAACTCCAGTGGCTTAGTGGTAGGCCTACGATAGATTGCCGTGTGACGTGCAGTTCTTGCCGTGATATTATTATTAAGAGATCGTTTAGATTCCCTGCGGTGCATGGATGAAATACGATTCTCTAACCATTCACTGTGATGACTGACATGCAATCATCGATACCAAACCATACCGTTTAGCAATATGAAAAGATTCAAGCTCTTGCACATTTGTAAAGACCTCAGCCGAGTAATTCCTTTGATGAAAAGTTTATTACGACGTGCCGTTCAGGCCACAATGTTAGACATAGCTGATCTCGTGAACTATAAATAAACTTGTTTTTCATGAAAAATACATATATTCCTAAACAATCGTTTTGGCAGCCTGCGAGTAACGTTTTTATCTGCTCTAAAACTAATTAAAACGTATCTACTAGATCTAATTAAAGAATATCCATGCATGAAGCACTCTGACATTCGTTTAAGTATAGTATAGCATTGTTGTCAATTTAATCTGTTCGTGATGAGCTAATTAATTTTGACACTTAATTTTGACTCTATCCTGCACTGCATTAAATCTATGCAATTACTTTTCACAGGTTCTTCTATAATATGTTCTAAATAACGGGAGGTATAGTTGGGGCTAAAATGTACATGTCCTTCTGTAATAGCAATAGTAAACTGTAATAGTGTATAATTATATATGCGTGCGTAATTGTTGTTAACTTAGATATGCCTTTAGCTAGATATTTATTGACCAACTTTTAGGAACATATCGAACGCGCTGCTCTCTTGTAGGCCCATAATTATATTCGAACTATTTCTATAGCATCAGTAAATGTGATACATGTGGAATAAAATGACTAAACAAACATAGTATATTCTCTCTATCTCTGTCTCTGTGTGTCTGTCTGTCTGTCTGTCTGTCTCTTTCTCTGACACACACACAAAGACAGGGCGTTCATATAGAGAACGAGAGAGAACAGACAGCTCATCGTTGTTGTCAATGTTACAAGTGGTTCGGTCGTGTAAGCTTCATGCGCATATAAACATACATGACCATATTAAGAATTATATATTCATGCATTGGTACGAACAAGGATAGCGGCTGTCCATATGAATATATATATATATAAATATATATATATATATATATATATATATATATATATATATATCGAGGAGTGTATCTGGTGAGTGTATTGCTGTCGATGGAGGCTGGTGGCAGAGGACGACTGATGAGGAGAGGACAGACTCAAGTAGTAGAGCGAAAGCATCTTTCATAGCAGAGAAACGCCTCAACGTTAACGTCACTTAAGTGTCGACCTCTATGTATCGAATTCACTTTCACACAAATTATAAACAAATTTTATTACACGATATTCCGTTTACTTTTGTATACTACACGTCAGGACTAATCATTATTATACATTTCTTAACGATATATTTTCTTATGTGTGTATGCGTGTGCGTGTGTACGATTTTATAATAGTTTAAAAGTCTCCATTGCAGAGAATTCGTTAATGTAATTTTTTACTCTTAGAAATTGTCATAAATTATTGTTTATGACAATATTGTTTATGAAAGTACTATTTCCAGCTATGCGTGTTATTTTGTGTTATTTGCATCAATAGACGGCACATAATTGGCAACCTTTCAAGATGTACATAATCAGGAAAGATAACAATAGTCGACTTTGATGACTTTCTATAAGTCAGACTCATTGATATAGAGGTTGTGTATTTACTTATGCGCTAAGTAAATGACCGTTCAGTTGGAATAAGTGCGTTTAGGTCCTAATTGAATCCGTTCTGATAACAGAATAAGTGAAGTACAGGTCTCAGCAGAAAAACAGCTGTTGTTGCAGTCTTAAAAGTAATGTCTCATCACAACAGACCTCAATATACCTACGTCCATGTACTCTGGCTTAGCTTATTGGAAAACGCCACACTGAATGTGCGAAGTCCATGGATGGAGTGAAGATATATCACCGACGCTCGCAAAACACGGTGACGCTGTACTTGGCACATCATAACAGGCGCGCATAGCAGACTATTAGCAGTTGGAAGATAATTCAATCATCGACTGAAACCTAGCTTTAGGCCAAAGATATGTTTCAAAGCGAGCTGGCCACATCAGAGTTCTCTTCGGTTTCCAGGCAGTAAGAAGAATGCAAGGAAGCCGAACTCTTCTGTGTCTCTAGTGCGTGCGTGCCTTGGGGCTATCGCTCTGCAGGTTGTGTACTGTATTTGCACTTGTGGCCGAGCAGCATGGCCTGCATAAAACCGAAATTACACGACATTGATTTATATTGCGCTCTACGCAAGAGAGTGTATACCTTCAAGTGCTTCCAGATGTATGTCGTGTAGGACGTAGGCGACGGATGAGAGCCAGGGAAGCAGGAACACGAGGAAACTGGAAAAGCAGATCGAACGCATCTGAAATACAAAACCATAAACGATCAACTACGCTGTGTTCCCTACGCATTACGCTTCTACCATTTCACAAATATCAAACTATAGTGTCTCCACAGGAATACGGTCTCAAAGAAGGCCGCTAGAAACTTAGAATGCAGACCAACAGCTGCAGCGGCAATATATAGGTAGGCCTATGAAATTGTAACGCTTTGATACTGTCTGCACATAAGGGTGGGTGGTCAGTAGTCTTCCAATTCGAGTGATCTCAGATCGAGTTAAAATTCGATGTAGAGTCTATTCGTTTTGTATCCGAGTTTGTCAGACTCCGTTAATGAAGTGTAACGTTGAGGTTTATTATATATGGCCTATACTGAAGGAATCAGAACCTATCCATTTATGTTCGCAGCCCTGCATGCAGTTGGCCATTATGGCCTAGCAAGTAAACAATCATAAGCATGAATAATAAGCTGAAGAAATAGTCATTGTGTCTGTCAGCTTGTTTAGGTAATTATTGTTCATGTCATTCGTTGCTTGGCAGTTAACTCTTTAGCGACGAGCCTCATTGGTTTCCCAGTCGCTTTTAGTACACGCTCATCGTTAAAGTGTTCAGACAGATAATAGCGTCTACACTCTCGACCGTTGTCTTTTCAAGTAGACATTACGTCGAATAGTGTGGTTCTCGTGCTTTCGAAAGACGCAGTGGTGTTCCCCACGCCACCTGCCGATGGATTCTGCTATCAGTGTTGTCTGTCTGTTAGTTTTATTAGCACCTGCAATGCCTCGTTTTCTTCCTACTTGTAGTTTATTGCTGGCAGTTCTTGGCGGTGTTTTTCTATTCAATTTACGGTTGTCCTTCACGCCGCTCCTAAACATAATGACTGAAAACAGCAGATACTATTTTCTTCTTCTTCTGGAGGAGTGGAGGTACCCGTATACACTGAACGTAGTTACCCGTTCGGTACAGGACAATTTTATTGCGCGGTATACTGTCCGAAGTTCAGAACTAAAGACAGTTTGCTCGAGAAATATGGAGACCGTTTCTACAAGAGAACAAGACTTTCGCTTCGAGACAGTTTCCAAAGAGTCAAGAAATGACCTCGAGACCAAGACCGAGACCGAGATCGAGACATAAAAAAAAACAGTGTCTCGAGACAATCGAAGTCTGGCTAAAAAGCAGTTTAAAAAGGACCGTGTATCTTTGGAGCTTAATGCTGCCTACGTCCAAGCAGATCGTCATAATTGTAGCATCTGTTCAGATACCTCGAACCCACAGCTGTTGGAAGTGGTTCACATTTTCAGAAAATGTGTCAACGTGTATCATACATCATTCTTAAGAGTTCGGTTCATGGTCACACCTGAGGTGTCGCCACTGTCATCAAAATTTTACTGTCACAATGGCCCGGATGTAGAGCAGTGATAACAGAATAACATTTCTGTTGCTGGGGCTATAGGTGCAAAGGGGTCCGATGTAAACAAATTGTCCGTCTTAAGACGCGAACGCTGAGAGTTGTTAGGACGATCCAGGGTCATGAAGGGCGAAACGAGGTCACGAGGTCAAGTCGTCTCCAAATGAAATTCTTAACGCCTCCGATTGTCATCGCAAAATGAAGAATTTTGATAATGCCTTTCCTCTGCGCGCTCCATGCAGATAATCCAGGGTTGTATACGTGTCTGCACTGAACTAACCTCTCTCTCTCTCTCTCTCCTCTCTCTCTCTCTCTCTCTCTCTCTCTCTCTCTCTCTCTCTCTCTCTCTCTGTCTCTGTCTGTCTCTCTCTCTCTCTCTCTCTCTCTCTCTCTCTCTCTCTCTCTCTCTCTCTCTCTCTCTCTCTCTCTCTTCTGTCTCTCTCTCTCTCTCTCATTGTATCTGTTATGATATATATATTAATAAATATATATCATAACAGAGACAATTTAATATATATAACCGTCTCAACAAATATATATTATATATATACATGTACATCTAGGCCAAAATATGTACGAGTATTAAGAATTCTGAATGATGTAAATTGTTGAGGTCTTTCTGAAACTGAGTACGTGTATGGTCCATACAATAACACAATGTGCACCAGAATTGATGCATGCCGCTTTAAAAAATAAGCCGAGCGTTCGTGGTTGTACATACATGTAGCTACCACTTGAGACGATAAACAAAGATGGCCGCGTAAACCAAAGGAGGCCTACTTCTTATATGTCTGTCTGGGGTCGAATCGGGTTCAACAGGATCAGGTCACAGGTCAAAAGGTTACGTAGATATCTACGGAACGGAATGGAAAGGGGAAAGATCTGATGGGAAGCATTTGGCCCATCTGCAGCAACAGATTGCTCCTCATTTAAACCACATTTTATTAACAACACACCCATCCAATACATGTGTATATTATGCTTGAGTATTATATGCTTAATAGCCTATATATCAAATTGATTATTATCATAAATTATATTCATTGCATATTAGTATACATGCGAGGTAGCGAATAGTCAAGCAAGTAGGCCTACAGACATATGATACATTCATTCATTCATTCATTCGGGAATTTATATAGCGCCCCTTCAAGGAAACTACTCAGTGGCGCTATACATGTTGTATATAGTCTCATTAAACTATATTTGATTAATTACCTTAATTAATTATTAGATAATTTATATATATTTCATAGCTGACTGTCTATCTAGGGTCCCATTAATGCAAGCAACAACTGTTAAGTAGATCAGAGACGAGGAAGTCAATTCGACGCATCTTACGAGATTAGAAGATCAAGCATTTGAGGAAATCGCCAGTAGTCTATACTGATGCAACAGATTTTCTGTCGGTAACCGATGATGCTAAGTTTCGCCTTACACACAATACCAGAGGAGATTCGGTATTGAGTTCTCGTACGACGTTGTGGAGCTCGGTTGGTCAGGAACGAACCAGATAGTGGATCCATTGGTACATGCATACTAGAACATTCGAGATGAAATAGCTGTTCATGACAACCTGTTATACAAAAGACCTCAAGTGATCATACCCAATTAGATCGCAAATGATAACCCATGTTCATACGTCAAACGTCGGCTTAGACTCGTGCTTGCGAAGAGCACGAGATGTTTTGTACTGACCGGGTACGTGATCGGACTTTGAACAAGCAATACAGCAGTGCTCATCTTGCAATCAGATGCGACCATAACAGCGAAGAGAACCTATGATCTCGCATCCGGTGTCTGCCGACCTTTTCAGCCATGATCTCAACGTGTTCATGCTGACAATGGATCATTACAGCGATTTATGGGAGCTGGGTCGCTTTGAACGGCATCCAACTACGAGCGACGTAATGCCGAAACTGATGCAGCATTTCAGTCGATACGGAATTCCACGAGTGAATAAGCTGTATTGATTACAGGCATATATGGGCCACAATTTGCATGTTCTACAATTAACGGATTTTTATGTTTAGAATTTGAACACCTCACAAGCTCGCCTCGCTATCCAAGGTCGAATGGCTATAGGCTGAAACGGCTGTAAAGATTGCGAAAGCAATTCTCCAGAAGTGTAAATTAGACAATTCTAAAGTTTAGCTTGCCATTCTTGAGTGGAGTAATACGCCAACGTCAGGCATTTGACCAAAGTCCCTCTCAGCGACTGATATCTAGTCGCAAGCGAAAGTGTCTTCCGGCAGCGAATCCGCTTCTACAGCCGGAGATAGCCACAGAAGTGCGGGACCGGCTGAAGCAGAAACATTTGACAACAATGAAGACATACGATCGCGGAACTTTGCCTCTTCACGGACTGAAGAAAGGTCAGAGAGTTTATGTGGATCTGCCACAGACTGACGGCGGGCATCGATGGATTCTGGGTATTATGTCAAGGACCAATTGGCCCACGATCATACATAGTGAATAGAGAAAATGGCACATATACCGACGTAACAGACAACTGATAATAACATTCTATGATACCCTGATTAATACATTAGAGTCTATTACTCCGTTTTTCGTAACCAGTACCTGGTTGCAGTTTTTTCAATAAACGAATATATTATTATTATTATTATTATTATTAACCATTATTATTATTATTATTATTATTATTAGTATTATTATTAATAATTATTAATTATTATTATTATTATTATTATTATTATTATTATTATTATTATTATTATTATTATTATTATTATTATTATTATTATTATTATCAGAGCTGTGATCATCCTTTCGAGCGCAGATTCTGCGGATCGTGTGATGCAAAGACGGAGGACCATTCTGAAGCTGCAGTCGATGGTTACAGAACTCATTCGAGAGCCGAAGATCAAAGAGAAGAGCCGCCTTCGATTTGTAGCCGTCGTCTTTGGAAGAGGAGAGACAGGGTCATGAGCACTTGGCCGTGCACTACCGTACAAGATCTGGACGACTAGTTAAAGCCGGCCAGACACTGTTAGTTGAACTGATAGCGACCACTCGCATTGGCTACTGCCTGCTGTACAGCATGAACTCTCGCATTGACTGTTTTACAGATATTATTAGGTTAAAAGTCGAACAGATAGTGACACTTTGAACACAAAGGCAGCACTGTAGGACATATGGACATTTTATGGACATTTTAAAATATGAACATCTTGACTTATAATACAGCAAAGGGGATATTTAGGAAAATGACCTGTGCTGGGTTAAGAAGATGGACTATGTAAATATGTACATCGCACGATGCCTCTGTGGTCAGAATAAAATGGACGGCCGTATTGACAACAATAACTTCAATGGCGCCGTTGGCACAATGCCCGAGGTATCTACTGATGTTCGATTCAAGTTAAATATAACAATCGAAAATAATAATCCTTATGGAAAACCTGTGTGAATTCTGAATGGTCACAGGATGCAGAAGGTAGGCAATGGAGAGTAAGTAAGCAGGTCGAAAGAGATGAGTCTTGTGTTTAAACACGAATTACCTCCCGAGGACTCCCCAACGTTTGAACAACTCTGCGATAATGCCGACGACACTCGCCTCTTTGGGCAGTCATGACGAACAGCACCAACTGCTACCCCAACTAAACCCGCCCACCACTCCCTCGGTCCCCGTTCCTTATGACCGCATGATCCCCCAGCCGACACCCTGAAATGAAAACATTTATTGATAGGCCATATAAATTATACTTTTAAAAATGTTTATTGGATGCCTGTACACAAATTGCGGTATAACAATTGGTTAATAAAGAATGGTCCTATACTTGCTTACTGACCTACTTATTTACTTACACTCATATAGGACAGACAGAACAACTAGACTGGCAGCGACTTCCAAAGCCTCGGACAAACAACGGAGAACGATCGGAAGTGAACCCCAGACGTCTGATTCTGCAACTCAACACGCTAACCGCTAAACTTTCTCGCACTCTAAGGGCGCAATTAAGTCCGTGTCTTAAACTCTTTAACGATATGCTAAAGTACCAATTACGGGTCACAGATAGGCATGGAGATTCGTTGATAGTGAGGAATGCAGAGAGTGCGGATTCCAGCTGCCTATCAGAGTGTAGGAATCTTGAGCAAATCATTTAGACATAAGTGCTTAACGCCACCGACTAACAAGTGTCATTAATTTACTGATATAGCTTACTCTTTATGTAGACCCAGACATATAGGCCTACTCCTGAGAAGCGCTCTCACCAATGCTCCGATCTCTATATATACACAGTCGCGCTATATAAATGAAAAACAGCAAGAATCGATTCAGATTTCAAGGAACGCGTTTTACAATGGAATTAAGAGTAAACGATGAGGTTCTGGAACTCGCGAGAGGGAAGATGGACCGATAATAATGGCAGGGCTCTTAGGCCAACGGCAGCGCTTCACTTCCCTGTAATAACAGTCCTCAAGAACCATCCAACTTATATCAATCAGCAGCCACTTGCAATCTATCTTAAGACTCCGTTCACTCCAAATTCACTCTAAACTAAAAGCCCCACTCTTCCATAAAAACTGCATTGAGTTTCCTTAGCATTACTCAGTATTAGAAATGCTAGTATAGTATTTATTAGTCATTGCAATTCCAAATTCTGCTTCCCGCAACCTGGTAAGACAGCCAAGTTTGCTGAACCCATAGCGGCAAGCATTGTGCCGTATATATAGGAGGGAAATGGTGGCCAACTGTGGATCCTTTTGGAATATTTGGTCCCAACCACTGCCTCTTGATTACTGAGAGTACCGGGTATTTAGGAGGCAGTGGCCCGCGAACATGTCTGTCAGGATAGCCACATTACCGTCATACAACCGAGATTCTGACCAGGAACGGAATTCCATTGCGTATATCTGAGACAATCTCTGCCATAACGACTTGTCCTGACTGAGCAATGATGAATAAATTAGTTTTTTTTACCAGAAGTACCTCAGATCCCTCAGGAATAAAAAGTTAATAAATTAGTTATTCTAATTAAACATTTGTTCAAACGTCAAAATAAACGTGAAATTTTCGATTACGATTTCACGAATAATTCTTTTATTGCATAAGCGTGATCTAAATATGCCATTTGACCAATGAAGTTGCCATCAGCTAGATCCGACCTTCAACCCGCTGGGGATAATAAAGTATAATAATTGTAATGATTATGATAATAATTATTATATGATACTAATAATAATAATAATATGTAAAACAGAAACAATAATGATAGGCCTAATAGCCAACGTGAGTCTATGTAAAATTTAATGATCAGTAGAATTATATCAGTCTTTTTACTGTGCATATTACAGCATTCGTGTCAAGAACTCAATAATTGTGCGATTGATTGACATTAGAAAGCAAGAAATGCACTTGGCTCTGAATCCAGTGTCGACAGTTAAATTCGCGATAGGATATGTGAAACTGGTGATTGTTTATCGATCCCGTAGACGCACATTAGAATCTCTAGCGCTGTCATCTCAACAGAGAAAGCATCAGCCTCTATTCCACTCAAAATTGAATTATGCTGAAAGCGTTAGAGAATAATCGAAATCCAAGCGACCGGAGGGACAGACGATATATAATATAATATTTTCGTTTATTGGAACAATCATAAACCGCAACCGGTTATATAGTGTACAATTATGCAACAGAAACAATTCACAAGATCACAAAATGACACCATAAATATTAACTACTAACAGAACAGACAGCCTGCAATACACGGCGCTAATAGCAGCCTTACAAAGCATGTCCAATACGGGACGCGAACTCGGTACCTCTCGCTCTCTAGCCAGTGTGTTATCCAATGCGCTATCGCCCCCCTCCATAAGCCTTAGCACGGTCATTATACTGGACCAAGACCTACACGAGGAAGCACTCCTCCTGTCAACGGTGATTGCCTTTGAGTTATAGGAGTATATGCCATAGCATAACACAATATACGTAACAAGGGTTTAAAGTGGTTCAGAAGACGTGTGGTATAAAGAGCCACTGCAAATTGACATGCATGGAGTGCTTAATAGCCCAATATTCCTAGCTTCCTCTTAAAAGCTGTGATAGTGTCCACTGAGATAGTACTATCATTCAAACCATTCCACAACTCTTGCACTGAAGATTTTCTGCCTCTATGTGTTCCTTTGGGTTTCTAAAATTGTTTATACATGCGCGTGACCATGAGTTGCCTTATTTTGGTGCTAATTCAAAGAACCTCCCCAACTGTAGTGCTTCCTTTCCAGTGATAATCTTATAATCTTCGATCAGATCTCCTCTGCTCCTCCTTCTCTCCAATGTTGCCAATATCGATTTCAAGGGACATTCAAATCCAGAGCCGAAAAGCTGACGCCTTAGCAGGTCTGCCACTGTGCCACACCTCAATAAATACCAAACAATACAGAACGTGCGTGATGGCTGCTATAGAGTTATTGGTTGGGCAGAAGGATCCTTGAAACCATCTCACGTCTCGCCAGCACAAGGAATGCACCACTGAAGGGAATTAAGTGTGTACGGATAAAAATTCAAATTAACTCCGCCATTGTTTGCTTTCTGACAGTGCCAGTCCCAAGCCTGGAAAAAGAAGGAGGGCGACGCTAATGGTCTTTGTTACCACACAGCTAGTCGTTAAACAGAAAAACCAACCAACCACCTGCTTATTGCGTTTCCTTTTATTTTATCGCCATAATTACTGTGCGTCTAGTCAAAGTAATTTGTAACTTGGCTCAATTCATTAGTTTGTCTCCAAGAAAACCTATCGCAGCCTAAATATCGCCTCGGGTCATGCAAACAAGTGGCTGCTAGCGTCGTATGGCATTCCACCGCTGCATGCTTTCTCTTCTATGGGAACATACATAAACACTCATATACTGTGGTGGTCCAAATTTTATACCTAAGTGCATCCGTAGAAATTAATGCAAAAAACCATGACTTTAGACTGGAAAATGCAGTAATTACCAATTTCGTCTAAGGCTGTAATATCCAAACTGAACAACTGAAGGGTCAATAGAATTCTAAAGAGCCATCCTTCAAACTTAAAACAAATTAAAGTACCTAATGACATACCTTGACAGCTGCACCAAAATTTACATGTTTTGAGATAACATCTAGCAAATACTGGCGACCAGTGAGAGCCAACATGCTCGGCAGAAATTTCAGCATCTGCACTAAAAGCAGACATTCGTCAGCCGACACCTCATCGATAACCTACCAAAAAACAAACAACCTTTACATCATGTGGATAATCCTTTACATATGGCTGATGACCCATTTAGGAGAACAGTCCCTTAACAGACCCAAAGGGGCAGCCTTGGTTAGTTGTTAGCAACATCATTTTTCATATCATCAGCATATGAGGCGGGTGGCCAGTCTTCTCCCTTGGCTTTGCTGCCTGATTTTCCCAAGGATGGTTTACGGTCAATGTACTTATTATAACTGTTCACTGGAGGGCACATATAAATCAATCAATCAACTTTATTGTTCACTGCAGTAGATCAATTACATAGTAATGCATATAAAGACGAGTTTACAATAGGAAAAATAGGCAACTGAAGTATTGAAAGAAATATCTGCCTTAGCAGGTATTTGAATTCCCAACCAGAGAGTGACATGGTACGCGCAAAGCGTAATACCACGGTAAAATCTGCGGTAATGGTGTCAGAAAAGGCAGTAATACCATGGGGATGGTAGCAAGGTCTGCAGTATTACTATGGGGATGGAAATACAAGTGCGGTAATTACCGCGGTAACGGTTTTAACTTTGTCCATTGTAGTAATGAACTATCCATTAAGCTAACTTAGTCTGCACACAATGTTAAGTCATCAGGCCATAATTGAAATCCTTCAACATTCAACATCTTTTCAACTTCAGTTAAGTATTCTTTATTTTAAAACTTAAAATTTTAACAGAACTGTTTTTTATGCAGAAGCATTTTTATCTTCTTGTTTTGCTTCATTGGGATGGGAATGGGAAACATCTAATGGGGACAGGGTGGCTATTGGGACAGACCCGATGGGGAAGGGGTGGGGATGGAGACAAATTTTGTCCCTGTGTCACTCTCTATTCCCAACCTTGCAGAGCTCTGATAGCCCAGCATGCTAACCACCAGACCAATGCATATCCTTTTAACTTATGCAGATAGCCAATTAAATTAGAAGGGTAATACTTTCAATTATGAAGATGATTCTTTCATATATGTTGCTATCCTTTAATTATGCAGATAATTCTATACTATGTTGATAAACATTGAATGCACATAGTTCTTTAAATTCTGCTAGTAATCTCTTAAATCATGTGGACACAAGTATCAGTTATGTTGATTATATCCTCAGCAAGGGGTAATACGTTCAATTACATTCATTTTAGGAGCCAATATGATGGTAATCAGTCAAACAATGCAGTTACCTCATTTACTTATGTGGGCAATTCTCTAAACTATATGGATGGAAAAAAAGTTTAGTTACAACCATGTAAACAAAATCCCTAATCACTAAAGTCTTTTTTCTTTTGCCGTGGCTGGGCTGGGAGTGCTCCTGAGTATATTTCTTGAAGGGCGCTATATAAATCTCCAGAATGAATGAATGAATGAATGTAATTAATTTCTGTAAGGTGTGAGAGCCCTAATACTTCATACCATGCTATTTTCCAAGAAACGTTGACCAGTTCTACTTATGGCTACACTATCAATGATTGATACTACAGACATTAGCAAGTGCCTTTCAAATCTTTCACAAATGGATCTGAAATTCTTTGGCTTTGTTCACTTCTGAACCGAAAAGTCTGCCACTGATTTGGTAAGGGGCAAGAATACAGTAATAAACTTAAACTGTTAGCCTGCTAAACTGTACACGTAGAAAACAAAAGGCAGCAAAACCTTTTTGCAGTTTTGCACGACGATCTCTTCAATGTCTTTTACGTTGTCGTCAGACATGAAAACCTTTAGTTTAGCGTGAAGAAACACTATGCTCTGATGGCGCAGAATGTCCATGTCCTCTGAGGGTGTCATTAGTTCACAGATGTGCTCCAGAGTCCCTACAAAATCAGTGTCCACAATTTCTTGTAATTGAGCCATTGTGTTATTAGTTTTAAAAATGTGCTAAAAATCCGTAAAAGGTCATTTTCCACATCGCTTTTTAATTTAGTCACTCAGGTCAGGTGGTGGCCGATTGTCAAAGTGCTTGCATTCCAGTGTGGAGCATTTGGCTTTGAACATCTCTCAGATAATGGAAACCATTTAATATCAAAGCATTTATTAACAGCGTCATTATACATGTGAGGAGATGGTTGAATGGTAACACGCTGGCACGAAGATCAGAAGGATGCAGGTTCGATGCCCAATAGCCCCATAAGGTTGACTCAGCCTTCAACTCCCTAGGAGGGCAACTGTAAAACGAGTAGTAGGATAGATGGGTGTCTTGCAGGCTACCAAACAGTTAAATTCGACTCCTCTTAAACTTGTAGGCCTAATCATCTGTTACTACTATTTTGTGTAAAGTTACTGCATACATGTCAGTTTGAATTACTAAAAAAATATGATTATTTTTTTAATCGAGGTATCAAGGATCCTCAGGATTTAGGAAAAATTTCTATAAAGAGTATTATTATTATTATTACTATAATTATTAGTATTATTATTAGTATTACAAGTCAACTGGTTGCCACTCATTCGGCCACTCAACTGCTTTAGTTTTTCTAAGCAAGAACATAACAGTCATACTTTACCTTTCATGTTGGCTCTGAGAATTGACACAAGAGACGCATAGATGGCGCTTTGTTCAGTGGCACTCACAGCAGCAGCCAACTGCAAGAGGATGCAGGCAGCACGCTGAGAATATTCTACACTGTCACGACACAACTGCGGCAGATCTCGAATTGCTTGCTTCCTCACCTAAACACAAAGTAAGTAAGTAAGTAAAAATATAGAGCATTTTTTTAAACACACATAGATAAAGCAGAACCGTTTCTACTGCAGCAGTATTATAAGACTATAATAAGGAAGCCATTCTGTATACTCAAATACATCGGTTAAATTTCTATGAAATAAGAATGCATAATTTAAGAAAGAGTTAAGATACGATAAATCAGCGATAAGGCACATGTCTATTATGCACCTCTACCACATTCCCTGAGGAATAGTACCAGGACAGCAGAGAATCTTTCACTTTTAAGACACATACAACTGTAACAAGCAGAAATTTTCTCTTTACGGACTGCTGGACTCATGCATGACCCATCAACTTCACTCGATGTTTCAAAACCTACAACCATTGCCTTCGGTCATTTGCCAAGATCATTGCTCCCCTTAGTGTTAGTTCAAGCAATGTTATGTCATTATTTGAAACATGAATGCATAATGTAGGGTAGAACAGCATAATAGGTGCATTTTTTGTCAGTAGCAGCACTTGAGCAATTCGGTAACCATAACATAAAAAAATCTTGTTTCTAAAGCAATGATGACACACGTTAATCTTACACTGGTATCTTCGTCTTCACAAAGATCAAAAATGGCATCAAGGCTGTCATCAGCCAGAGCTGGAAAATGTCGGAAGAACCGAGCGATGAACTGGGAAGCAAGTCTCTTCTCACTAGGTCCACTGTTTATGCCGCTCATGATCACTTTATACTCTGCAATATGCTGTCAAAAGAACATTTCGTTTAAAAAATAACAGACTTCATTCATTTCATTTCAGATATTTATATAGCGCCCCTTCAAGATTTCTACTCAGAGGCGCTCCCGACTACAGCGCGGACACTAAATCGAAGTTTCATGCCAAGCGCATGAGCAATTGCGAGTGAAGGACTTGCCCAGGGTCCCTACAGCGGCGGCTTGAGGTGGATTCGAACCCGCAACCCTCCGGCTGCAAGGCACCGAACATACCCCTACACCACCGCGCCCCAGACTTATGATGCATCTCAAACCATCTTCAACATACTAACAGGCAAATAATAAATTTTCAATTGTTGTTGATCAAAACCTGTTGCACAGGGACAGACTGAAATTCAATTACCTTTCACATTTTCAGCAATGGATTAAACCTCAGTGCTTTATTTGAAACTGGCAACTCATCAAGTTGCATCACCCATAAAAAAGAACTGGGTAAGCTTATAGTATTGGGGCTGAAGGATATAGTGCGTAAGTTTACTGGCGTCGTCAGTGTCGTTTAAGGTCAGGTTAGTGTCGTCATTAGGAAATCTGGTACCGTCCGGCGCCCGCGCACCATGCCCAAAGATACTGCATAAATCCTTCAGCCTCCGATACTACAAGTTTGCCAAGAACTGTCCAGTTGTTTGTTTGCTGTTTGCAAAGCATCCTTCGAGCAAAGTGGCACAGACCCTTACTTGCATACTTTATTCCGAGTAAGTTACTTATTAAGAACCTCTATCATCGTTCATGTGCTTCTACGTATCTTTTTAAAACAAACAATAAAAACAAGTGTGTTCAATATAGATATGCGTTAATAGTTATAATTAGTAATAAACGCAGCAATTATAGTACGAGGAACAGTATTTTATTCTAAATACAATACAAAAAATGAGCGATTTTGTTGTCCATTGGTTTCATTCAACTGAAACTGTAAGCCATAACTGACCTGACCCGCCTTCTCTTTCGCATCGGCCAAAATAGTACTGTTTTGATACAAGTCTTCAATTGACGCCATTGTTTAATGCTTTGGTAAAAAAAATTACCAAAAAGCAAAATAGCAACAAAAACTAGAATTTCTTGAATGCGATTAAATGCGACCACTACCAAAGATTTACAACTGCACCACGCACGCACAGATTATACTTAGTACGCAAGATCTAGATTTATGTGAATGATCCTTTATACTTTAGGTCTTTATTCCACAGCGCCATCTGCCAAGTTACCTGAAGTCTTTCTTCGAGCTATTATTGTTTAAAATCCTATGTAACCTACAAGGGTATCGTATAATACAGTAGGCATATGAGATTTACGGAACACAAATTAGTAGCAGCTGCAGAAATATATTATACTTCATAAGACGCGAGTAGTGGACGTAGAGTCTAGTAAACAATTAGTTTGATAACTTTAAGCTGTTCAAGATTAGGCCTACTATAATCATGGTTATTGTAGTTCGTAGCTAGCTAGGCCTATAGCCTAGTGCGCTGACCAAGATTAGTCGCAGTTCAGCAGACGCTAAACAGAACAGTAAACAACAGAACAGCGTGAACGTGTAGTAGGACTAGACCAGTGATGTCAAAGAGCAGGCCCGCGGGCCATTTCTGGCCCGCCGATGATTTTTTTCTGGCCCGCGGCCCTGTGCCTAAAGACTTCAAAATTTGAGAATAAAAGTTCGAATTTTTTAATTTTCCACAGTCGATACCAAATACACTTAATGTTAAGCTGCAAGGTAAAGATATTACCACAGTATAAATAATTATTATGTAATTATTTATCCTGTGGTATACCATTGCTGAAGCATATGATTTTATACGAGCATTCTAAAGAAAACTTCAGCTGTAGGCGTCGTAACTTGCGCAAGGGCATTGCCCAGCACTTTGAACACAATGTCATGAACGAAACATTGAACATCGTTTTCGACTCTGTTAAATATGGCAGACGTACTTGATGCATTTAGAAAACGCTTCTCAGAGGACCAATTTCAGTTGTTCAGCAATCCATTTGGAATCAATCCTGCGATTGTTTCAAGTTTGTTACAAATGGAGCTCGTTGATTCGCAGTGTAGGCTAACACAGCATTGAAAACCAAAGTCACAACTCTTGTCCTCATTTACGAACACATGCTGCTCGAATGAACACATGCTGCTCGAATGCTGTGTTTGTTTGCCACCTCATACCTGTGCGAGCAAGGATATTCAAAGATGACGCTTGTTAAGACAAGACACATATTATGGAAGACCGACTCAAATCGACTTGCAAATCTCAGAGTAGCGTTAGCTGTAGATAAGAAATCTGACATCCCTCCTCTCGTCAAACGAAAACAGCGTCAAGTTTCCAGTGCAACTATTACTAATCAGTAATATTTCCTTAATGTACACTGAACACTGGACAGACATTTTATTCAAATTTCTCTCATTAATTTTGTTTATTGCGAGCTTACTATGCGTTTGACAGGGACTTGTTTTAATTTTTAAATATCAGATTAAGATAAATTTGAGTTATTGATGAACTATAGTCTCTCAACTAGAATACATTGACCTCGGGCTTAATGAGTTTTATGTGATGTTCGTGACTGATAATGAAGATCAAAATTAAGATTTTATAAGCCTACATAATTTGACTTGGTATGCTAAAAAATGCACCATTTAAGATTTAGTTTTGCAAAAATATCTCACCGAGCCCCTTCCAGATCCCTGCCCAATGTTACTCAGGAGCCTTCGACACCCCGGCCCGCCACTTTCTGGAAAGTATTGCCACTGGCCCGCCATTAAAAAAGGTTTGACACCTCTGGACTAGACGATTTCATTATACCCCGACAAATCATACGAGCTCATCTGGTTTGACCGTCCCTCTAAGCTCCTACACGTAGGCTATGTCTGCTGAATTCTCACACACTATAATATTATACTTCTTCACTCTAGGCCTATATACTCTCTCCGTCATCTATTTTCAGGATATTGCACTCATCCTTCACTCAGTAGGCTACTTTCCTTTAACCCTGGAATGGCTGTGATATTTTCCCGCGCGTGTTTGTTTCACATCAGAAGCATCCGACAGCTAATTCGGTCTATTCCAAGGTAATTCGCTCTATTCCAGATTAAGCATCGCTGAAAACATTGATACGCTGCCTCATTCTAATGCGACTTGACTACTGCAATATACTCCATCGTCTCCATGCATGGTCTCTCTGAACGCAAACTGCTTTCTCTAACTAGTGCATCAGGCTACAAGACAAAGCTTAGGCCTATGTCTTAATTGTACTCTCGTATCGGGACCATATCAAACCTGCTTTTCGTTCTCTACACTGACTATATATAATTATTCCTGTCTGTGAACGTATCCGCTTCAGCTGACACTCCTCGTGTACAAAGCGCGTGCGAATCATAGGCCTATGCCACCCTACTCTTATCTTCTATGGCCACACCCTGCCACTCTGTCAAAGGCCGCTCCTCTCTTCTATCAACATCTGCTGGAAAGTTATGTTGTTCTTGATACGCGTCTTGTCTTTGGTCGGCGTTCATTCACAGTTGCCGGTCCATCCATCTGGAACTCTCTACCTCATCATGTTCGCAACTGTCTCAGCGAGACTTCCCTTTGCTCTAAACTGAAGACTTAATTACCTTTACCAGTCTGTCCGTGGCTCTTAATGTTTTTCCCGGCTATTAATGTACAGTAGCCTACACTTCAGAACTGTGTAAGCAGGGCATTATCAAAAATTACAGTTGTACTGCACTGCAGTCTATTTTCAGAACGCAGTGCGCTTATCCGTGCCTTAATTAGCTGTGCATATTTTTCCAAAGCATTCAACTGGCCAAACTTAATCGGCGTTGGATTAACTTAATCGTCTCAGCTTCTGGCCAATCGAATGATCGTTATAGGCCTATAGGCCTACTGTTTGAGGCAGAAGGGAAGTCCTCCAACCACCCATTTAAGCTGCTTATAGACAATAAACAATTCTTTCATAAAATTTTATCGTGCCATAAAATTATAATAGGCCTATAGTTCTTTCTCCTATGTAGCCAACTACACGTTGCACCCTTCTGAACTTTTAGTTTATTCACAAGATATCTTATTCTAATTTACAGATCGAATAATTGTTTCTTTATGAATGGGGGACTCTGTAAAAATGGCTGCTATAGGTGGCGCCAGGATGGGATGTCGTTTGGCTACTCTAGGTAATATTGTGTGCTCTGTTGTGCGGTAGGTTTATTTCATAGACATCTTACATTTAATATATGATGTCTATGGTTTATTTACGCTAAAGTGACTTTACGGAAGTACTGCTTAGACCACATCACATACTGGCGACGCCTATCGCCGCTTAAAGGAACTGCTCACAGAGTCCCCCATTGACGTCATACCCCGATGGCATTCGATGAGTGGCCGTTAAACGCAACCCAGCAAGTCGAGGCAAATCGTTAACGCGTGATTAACGCGTGTTCAGACTCTGTCACATAACTCACATTGCTCCACCTATGTATTTGTCCTCGTACTTGAGACCTGTTAAATCAATCAATCAAAATTTATATGGTGCCTCTTCAAGATTCATACTCAGAGGCACAAAGTGCTCTAAGTGCTCGTTCTCGCCACCGTAAACGTACTCGAAACACCTTTGTTCTGCACCGCGCTGAGTAGCATTGTTTCGCAATGCATCTACATTGTAGGCCTACCGCAATGCATTGGTTCTATTGCACTTCGCTGCATCTATTCTATAAAACTGCTTTGAATCACTTGCGTGACGCTGCATCGAATCATATCACATGAATTGCATTATTGTAGTTTCTTTTCATGGCAGTGCACCGCATCTTATGACGTGAAATACGTAGGCCTACGGTATTGCACTGTAGGCCTATAGCCTATATTGCAATTGTAGTGATTTGTGTCGTACTGTATTGCAGAGATTCCTATTAAGTATTCGTTATATTCTATTGCTGCAGAAATTTTATCTTGCATACTGAGTAGGCCCTAATGGCATAAAGGTTGAGTGGCCGGACTGCAGTCCATGATGTGACTGAAAGAGGATATTGGTTTAGAGATAAATTTATTGAGGCGCTCATGCATGGCTTTTTCAAAAAGCTTTGAAAAGAGGGGCAAAACCTAAATCTCGCTATAGGCAACTCAATCAACAAAATGCATCACGTGACGATTGAGTTTACAAAGTTTCATCATCCGCTTGGTTCATTAATTTTATTATATCATTTAGAGCCACTACCATTAATTAAACTCCATTTTAATTCATTAGCTTCTACTAAGCCCTATATTAATTATTAATATACATTAAATTTACTTCATCCAGCGCCTCTTCACACACAAAATCTTAAAGCGCCTCTTGCAGACGAGATCTTTCAGCGCCTCTGCGTAGTCGAGATCTTTCAGCGCCTCTTCACAGGTGAGGGCTGTCAGTGCCTTGAGAAAGGCGACATCACCCAGCGCCTCTTGCAGACGAGATCTTTCAACGCCTCTTCACAGACGAGGTCTTTCAGCGCCTCTTCACAGACGAGGTCTTTCAGCGCCTCTTCACAGACGAGGTCTTTCAGCGCCTCTTCACAGACGAGATCCTTCAGCGCTTCTTCACAGACGAGATCTCTCAGTGCCTCCTGCCTAGCGAGGTCTTTGAGCGCCTCTTCACAGACGAGGTCTTTGAGCGCCTCTTCCTCCCTAGCAGAGAGTCTTTCAGCGCCTCTTCGCAGACGAGATGTTTCAGCGCCTCTTCACAGGTGAGGGCTGTCAGTGCCTTGAGAAAGGCGACATCAACCAGCGCCTCTTCACAGACGAGATCTTTCAGCGCCTTTTTTCACCGACGAGATCTTTCACGCCTCTGCACAGGCGAGATCTTTCAGCGCCTTTTACAGACGAGATCTTTCAACGCCTCTGCACAGGCGAGATCTTTCTGCGCCTCTTCACAGACGAGGTCTTTCAGCGCCTCTTTACAGGTGAGGGCTGTCAGTGCCTTGAGAAGGCGACATCATCCAGCGCCTCTTGCAGACGAGATCTTTCAGCGCCTCTTCGTAGTCGAGATCTTTCAGCGCCTCTTCACAGGTGAGGGCTGTCAGTGCCTTGAGAAAGGCGACATCATCCAGCGCCTTTTGCGGACGAGATCTTTCAGCGCCTCTTCATAGGCGAGATCTTTCAGCGCCTCTTCACAGGTGAGGGCTGTCAGTGCCTTGAGAAAGGCGACATCATCCAGCGCCTCTTGCAGACGAGATCTTTCAACGCCTCTTCACAGACGAGATCCTTCAGCGCTTCCTCACAGACGAGATCTCTCAGTGCCTCCTCCCTAGCGAGGTCTTTCAGCGCCTCTTCACAGACGAGGTCTTTCAGCGCCTCTTCCCTAGCGAGGTCTTTCAGCGCCTCTTCGCAGACGAGATCTTTCAGCGCCTCTTCACAGGCGAGACCTTTCAGCGCCTCTTCACAGGTGAGGGCTGTCAGTGCCTTGAGAAAGGCGACATCATCCAGCGCCTCTTGCAGACGAGATCTTTCAGCGCCTCTTCACAGGTGAGGTCTTCAGCGCCTCTTCGTAGGCGAGATCTTTCAGCGCCTCTTCACATCTGCAGACGAGATCTTTCAGCGCCTCTTCGTAGGCGAGATCTTTCAGCGCCTCTTCACAGGTTCCGGCTGTCAGTGCCTTGAGAAAGGCCACATCATCCAGCGCCTCTTGCAGACGAGGTCTTTCAGCGCCTCTTCACAGGCGAGATCTTTCAGCGCCTCTTCACAGGCGAGGGCTGTCAGTGCCTTGAGAAAGTCGACATCATCCAGCGCCTCTTGCAGACGAGATCTTTCAGCGCCTCTTCAGAGGTGAGGGTTGTCAGTGCCTTGAGAAAGGCGACATCATCCAGCGCCTCTTGCAGACGAGATCTTTCAGCGCCTCTTCACAGGCGAAATCTTTCAACGCTTCTTCACAGACGAGGTCTTTCAGCGCCTCTTCACAGACGAGATCTTTCAGCGCCTCTTCACAGGCGAGACCTTTCAGCGCCTCTTCACAGGTGAGGGCTGTCAGTGCCTTGAGAAAGGCGACATCATCCAGCGCCTCTTGCAGACGAGATCTTTCAGCGCCTCTTCACAGGTGAGGCTTCAGCGCCTCTTCGTAGGCGAGATCTTTCTTTCAGCGCCTCTTCACAGACGAGATCTTTCAGCGCCTCTTCACAGGCGAGATCTTTCAGCGCCTCTTCACAGGTGAGGGCTGTCAGTGCCTTGAGAAAGGCGACATCATCCAGCGCCTCTTGCGGACGAGATCTTTCAGCGCCTCTTCATAGGCGAGATCTTTCAGCGCCTCTTCACAGGTGAGGGCTGTCAGTGCCTTGAGAAAGGCGACATCATCCAGCGCCTCTTGCAGACGAGATCTTTCAACGCCTCTTCACAGAGACGAGATCCTTCAGCGCTTCCTCACAGACGAGATCTCTCAGTGCCTCCTCACAGCGAGGTCTTTCAGCGCCTCTTCACAGACGAGGTCTTTCAGCGCCTCTTCCCTAGCGAGGTCTTTCAGCGCCTCTTCGCAGACGAGATCTTTCAGCGCCTCTTCACAGGCGAGACCTTTCAGCGCCTCTTCACAGGTGAGGGCTGTCAGTGCCTTGAGAAAGGCGACATCATCCAGCGCCTCTTGCAGACGAGATCTTTCAGCGCCTCTTCACAGGTGAGATCTTCAGCGCCTCTTCACAGGTGAGGTCTGTCAGGCGAGATCTTTCAGCGCCTCTTCACAGACGAGGTCTTCACATCTGCAGACGAGATCTTTCAGCGCCTCTTCATAGGCGAGATCTTTCAGCGCCTCTTCACAGACGAGATCTTTCAGCGCCTCTTCACAGGCGAGATCTTTCAGCGCCTCTTCACAGACGAGGTCTTTCAGCGCCTCTTCACAGGCGAGGGCTGTCAGCGCCTTGAGAAAGGCGACATCATCCAGCGCCTCTTCACAGACGAGATCTTTCAGCGCCTCTTCACAGGCGAGATCTTTCAGCGCCTCTTCACAGGTGAGGGCTGTCAGTGCCTTGAGAAAGGCGACATCATCCAGCGCCTCTTCACAGACGAGATCTTTCAGCGCCTCTTCATAGGCGAGATCTTTCAGCGCCTCTTCACAGGTGAGGGCTGTCAGTGCCTTGAGAAAGGCGACATCATCCAGCGCCTCTTCACAGACGAGATCTTTCAGCGCCTCTTCACAGACGAGATCCTTCAGCGCTTCCTCACAGACGAGATCTCTCAGTGCCTCCTCCCTAGCGAGGTCTTTCAGCGCCTCTTCACAGACGAGGTCTTTCAGCGCCTCTTCACAGGCTCTTTCAGCGAGGTCTTTCAGCGCCTCTTCGCAGACGAGATCTTTCAGCGCCTCTTCACAGGCGAGACCTTTCAGCGCCTCTTCACAGGTGAGGGCTGTCAGTGCCTTGAGAAAGGCGACATCATCCAGCGCCTCTTGCAGACGAGATCTTTCAGCGCCTCTTCACAGGTGAGGTCTTCAGCGCCTCTTCGTAGGCGAGATCTTTCAGCGCCTCTTCACAGGCGAGATCAGCGCCTCTTCATCTCTTCAGCGCCTCTTCGTAGGCGAGATCTTTCAGCGCCTCTTCACAGGTTCCGGCTGTCAGTGCCTTGAGAAAGGCGACATCATCCAGCGCCTCTTGCAGACGAGGTCTTTCAGCGCCTCTTCACGCCTCTTCGAGATCTTTCAGCGCCTCTTCACAGGCGAGGGCTGTCAGTGCCTTGAGAAAGTCGACATCATCCAGCGCCTCTTGCAGACGAGATCTTTCAGCGCCTCTTCACAGGTGAGGGTTGTCAGTGCCTTGAGAAAGGCGACATCATCCAGCGCGTCTTGCAGACGAGATCTTTCAGCGCCTCTTCACAGGCGAAATCTTTCAACGCCTCTTCACAGACGAGGTCTTTCAGCGCCTCTTCACAGACGAGATCTTTCAGCGCCTCTTCACAGGCGAGACCTTTCAGCGCCTCTTCACAGGTGAGGGCTGTCAGTGCCTTGAGAAAGGCGACATCATCCAGCGCCTCTTGCAGACGAGATCTTTCAGCGCCTCTTCACAGGTGAGGTCTTCAGCGCCTCTTCGTAGGCGAGATCCTCTTCAGACGAGATCTTTCAGCGCCTCTTCACAGACGAGGTCTTTCAGCGCCTCTTCACGAGACGAGAGATCTTTCAGCGCCTCTTCGTAGGCGAGATCTTTCAGCGCCTCTTCACAGGTGAGGGCTGTCAGTGCCTTGATGATGTCGCCTTTCTCAAGGCACTGACAGCCCTCACCTGTGAAGAGACGCTGAAAGATCTCGCCTGTGAAGAGGCGCTGAAATATCTCGTCTGCAAGAGGTGCTGGATGATGTCGCCTTTCTCAAGGCACTGACAACCCTCATCTGTGAAGAGGCGTTGAAAGATTTCGCCTGTGAAGAGGCGCTGAAAGATCTCGTCTGCAAGAGGCGCTGGATGATGTCGCCTTTCTCAAGGCACTGACAGCCTTCGCCTGTGAAGAGGCGCTGAAAGATCTCGCCTGTGAAGAGGCGCTGAAAGACCTCGTCTGCAAGAGGCGCTGGATGAAGTCGCCTTTCTCAAGGCACTGACAGTCGGCACCTCTGAAGAGGCGCTGAAAGATCTCGCCTACGAAGAGGCGCTGAAAGATCTCGTCTGTGAAGAGGCGCTGAAAGATCTCGTCTGCGAAGAGGCGCTGAAGACCTCGCCTGTGAAGAGGCGCTGAAAGATCTCGTCTGCAAGAGGCGCTGGATGATGTCGCCTTTCTCAAGGCACTGACAGCCCTCACCTGTGAAGAGGCGCTGAAAGATCTCGTCTGTGAAGAGGCGCTGAAAGATCTCGTCTGCGCCTGAAGAGGCGCTGGAAAGGCCTCGTCTGTGAAGAGGCGCTGAAAGACCTCGCTAGGGAGGAGGCACTGAGAGATCTCGTCTGTGAGGAAGCGCTGAAGGATCTCGTCTGTGAAGAGGCGTTGAAAGATCTCGTCTGCAAGAGGCGCTGGGTGATGTCGCCTTTCTCAAGGCACTGACAGCCCTCACCTGTGACGAGGCGCTGAAAGATCTCGCCTATGAAGAGGCGCTGAAAGATCTCGTCCGCAAGAGGCGCTGGATGATGTCGCCTTTCTCAAGGCACTGACAACCCTCACCTGTGAAGAGGCGTTAAAAGATTTCGCCTGTGAAGAGGCGCTGAAAGATCTCGTCTGCAAGAGGCGCTGGATGATGTCGCCTTTCTCAAGGCACTGACAACCCTCACCTGTGAAGAGGCGCTGAAAGATCTCGTCTGCAAGAGGCGCTGGATGATGTCGACTTTCTCAAGTCACTGACAGCCTTCGCCTGTGAAGAGACGCTGAAAGATCTCGCCTGTGAAGAGGCGCTGAAAGACCTCGTCTGCAAAGAGGCGCTGTATGATGTCGCCTTTCTCAAGGCAGTGACAGCCGGCACCTCTGAAGAGGCGCTGAAAGATCTCGCCTACGAAGAGGCGCTGAAAGACCTCGTCTGTGAAGAGGCGCTGAAAGATCTCGCCTACGAAGAGGCGCTGAAGACCTCACCTGTGAAGAGGCGCTGAAAGATCTCGCCTACGAAGAGGCGCTGAATACCTCACCTGTGAAGCGGCGCTGAAAGATCTCGTCTGCAAGAGGCGCTGGATGATGTCGCCTTTCTCAAGGCACTGACAGCCCTCACCTGTGAAGAGGCGCTGAAAGGTCTCGCCTGTGAAGAGGCGCTGAAAGATCTCGTCTGTGAGAAGAGGCGCTGAAAGACCTCGCTAGGGAAGAGGCGCTGAAAGGTCTCGTCTGTGAAGAGGCGCTGAAAGACCTCGCTAGGGAGGAGGCACTGAGAGATCTCGTCTGTGAGGAAGCGCTGAAAGATCTCGCCTACGAAGAGGCGCTGAAGACCTCACCTGTGAAGAGGCGCTGAAAGATCTCGCCTACGAAGAGGCGCTGAAGACCTCACCTGTGAAGGGGCGCTGAAAGATCTCGTCTGCAAGAGGCGCTGGGTGATGTCGCCTTTCTCAAGGCACTGACAGCCCTCACCTGTGAAGAGGCGCAGAAAGATCTCGCCTGTGCAGAGGCGTTGAAAGATCTCGTCTGTAATAAAATACAGCCCGTAAAAACAAAAGTTTTTTACTATATCCATCTAGTATCCTATAATGCGTCTTATGAAGCAGTTACCTCTACAAATATATAGTCCGCGTTCATTTTACAACATAGCGTCCGTTTAATGATGCAGCGCGCCCGTTTCTGTTACAGCCAATGGCAACGCTGGCCAATGGCAACGCTGCGTGTCGGAAAAGGGGATTCCCCTATTCGAAAAGTTGAGTCCCCGATTCTATAAGCTAGCCTTTTTGGGGAGCTGAAATTTTGATAGAATGAAGTGTGTGCGAGGGCCAGTCTATCTGCCAAGTTTCACGACGATTGAATGATTGTAAGTGATCGAACTAGTCGTCGCAAGATTTGACTTTTTAGCCTGTGGCTCAATCAATCAATCAAGCAAGATTCCCGCAAGTTAAACTAGATGGATAATAAAATACAGCCCGTAAAAACAAAGTTTTTTACTATATCCATCTAGTATCCTATAACGTGTACTCTGAAAATAGTCCGCGTTAATTTTACAACATAGCACGCTTAACGAGGCAGCGCGCCCATTATTGTTGCAGCCAATCACAACGCTGGCCAATCACAACGCTCCGTATCGGAAAGGGGATTCCCCGATTCGAAAAGTTTAGTCCCCCCGATTCTATAAGCTAGCCTTTTTTGGGGAGCTGAAATTTTGATAGAATGAAGTGTGTGCGAGGGCGAGTCTATATGCCAAGTTTCACGACGATTGAATGATTGTAAGTGATCGAACTAGTCGTCGCAAGATTTGACTATTTAGCCTGTGGCTCAAACGGACAAGCAAGATTCCCGCAAGTTAAACTAGATGGATAATAAAAAGAACCAATAGTAAAAACAAAGTTTTTTACTATATCCATCTAGTATCCTATAATCCGTCATATTAAGCAGTTACCTCTACAAATATATAGCATTTTACAACATAGCGTCCGCTTAATCAAGCACCGCACCCGTTTCTGTTGCAGCCAATGGCAACGCTGGCCAATCACAAGGCTGCGTGTCGGAAAATAGGATTCCCTGATTCGAAAAGTTGAGTCCCCGATTCTATAAGCTAGCCTTTTTGGGGGAGCTGAAATTTTGATAGAATGAAGTGTGTGCGAGGGCGAGTCTGTCTGCCAAGTTTCACGACGATTGAATGATTGTAAGTGATCGAACTAGTCGTCGCAAGATTTGACTTTTTAGCCTGTGGCTCAAGCAAGCAAGCAAGCAAGCAATCAAGATTCTCGCAAGTTAAAGTAGATGGATAATAAAATACAGCCAATAGTAAAAACAAAGTTTTTTACTATATCCATCTAGTATCCCATAATGCGTCTTATGAAGCAGTCACCTCTACAAATATATATATAGTCCGCGTTCATTACGTCGCCCGATATCTATATTTAGAACGTTCTAAATATAGATATCGATGGGAAAAAGGTGATTCCCCGATTCGAAAAGTTGAGTCCCCGATTCTATAAGCTAGCCTCTTTTGGGGAGCTGAAATTTTGATAGAATGAAGTGTGTGCGAGGGCGAGTCTATCTGCCAAGTTTCACGACGATTGAATGATTGTAAGTGATCGAACTAGTCGTCGCAAGATTTGACTATTTAGCCTGTGGCTCAATCAATCAAGATGCAAGCAATCAAGCAAGCAAGCAAGATTCCCGCAAGTTAAAGTAGATGGATAAAAAGGCGCTGAAAGATCTCGTCTGTGAAGAGGCGCTGAAAGATCTCGCCTGTCAAGAGGCGCTTTTAAAGATTTTGTGTGTGAAGAGGCGCTGGATGAAGTAAATTTAATGTATATTAACAGTGCTTTTTTCTAAAAGAAAAGGTTCCGGAACTAAAAAAATTCAGAACAATTATAGGGGAATATTTTATGCTCATTTTTCTATTTCATATAAATCGATATCAATAAACACTGAATGCACTGAAATTAAGTTACAGTACCTAAGTAAATTTTAAATAATTTTTTATTAAAAATTTAATTTACTAAATTATTTCTAATAGCTGAAAAAAGGTTCCGGAACGCCGTTCCGGACCGCTCCGGCTGAAAAAAAACACTGTATATTAATAATTAATATAGGGCTTAGTAGAAGCTAATGAATTAAAATGGAGTTTAATTAATGGTAGTGGCTCTAAATGATATAATAAAATTAATGAAACCAAGCGGATGATGAAACTTTGTAAACTCAATCGTCACGTGATGCATTTTGTCGATTGAGTTGCCTATAGCGAGATTTAGGTTTTGCCCTTCTTTTCAAAGCTTTTTGAAAAAGCCATGCATGAGCGCCTCAATAAATTTATCTCTAAACCAATATCCTCTTTCAGTCACATCATGGACTGCAGTCCGGACACTCAACCTTTATGCCGTTACTCAGTATGCAAGATAAAATTTCTGCAGCAATAGAATATAACGAATACTTAATAGGAATCTCTGCAATACAGTACGACACAAATCACTACAATTGCAATAATAGGCTATAGGCCTACAGTGCAATACCGTAGGCCTACGTATTCACAGCATAAGATGCGGTGCACTACAATGAAAACAAACTATAATAATGCAATAGGCTACATGTGATATGGTTCGATGCAGCGTCACGCAAGTGATTCAAAGCCGTTTTATAGAATAGATGCAGCGCAGTGCAATAGAACCAATGCATTGCGGTACAATGGACATGTAGATGCATTGCGAAACAATGCGATGCAGCGCGGTGCAGAACAGAGGTGTTTCGAGTACGTATACGTTGCGAGAACGAGTATACACTGAGAGCACTTTGTGCCTCTGAGTAGGGATCTTGAAGAGGCACCATATAAATTTTGATTGATTGATTTAACAGGTCTCAAGTACGAGTATAAATACTTAGGTGGAGCATTGTGACAGAGTATGCGCACGCGTTAATCACGCGCTAACGATTTGCTTCGACTTGCTGGTTGCGTTTAACGGTCACGCATTGATGCCATCGGGGTATGACGTCAATTCATACAGAAACAATTATTATTCATTCTGTAAATTAGAACAATATAGGAAATCTTGAAAATAAACTAAAAGTTCAGAAAAGAAGGGTGCTATAAGTACTTGGGTATACATAGCCTAGGGGAAAGAACTATATATTATTATTGTATGGCACGATAAAATTTTATGAAGAAATTGTTTATTGTCTAAGCAGCTTAAATGGGTGGTTGGAGGACTTCCCTTCTGCGTCAAACAGTAGGCCAATAGGCTAACGATCATTCGATTGGCCAGAAGCTGAGACGATGAAGTTAATCCAACGCCGATTAAGTTTGGCCAGTTGCATGCTTTGGAAAAATATGCACAGCTAAAAATAGGCACGGATAAGCGCAGTCCGTTCTGAAAGTAGGCCTAGATAGTAGATGCCAGACTGCAATACAACTGTAATTTTGATAATGCCTGCTTACAAAGTTCTGAAGTAGCCTATAGGCTACATTAATAGCCGGGGAAAACTTTAAGAGCCACAGAGAGACAGACTGGTAAACCGTAAAGGTAAGTCTTGAGTTTAGAGCGAAGGGAAGTCTCGCTGAGAGAGTTGCGAACATGACGAGGTAGAGATCGAGTTCCAGATGGAGGGACCCGGAACTATGAATGAACGCTGGCCAAAGACAAGACGCGTATCAAGAACAGCATATATGCCTATAGGTTACTTTCCAGCAGGCGTGGATCGAAAAGAGGAGCGGCCTTTGACAGAGTTGCAGAGTGTGACCATGAAAGATGAGTAGGGTGCCAGATGAATTGCACGTGCTTTGTACACGAAGAGTGTCAGCTTTAGGAGGATACGCTCTCAGGCAGGAAGCCAGTGTAGAGAACGAAGAACAGGTTTTATATGGTCTGGGCATATATAGTCTTGCAGCCTGATCATGACTATGGAAAATAAGCCTATAGTCGCAGTAGGCCTATAGGCCCTAATAAAGTCGCATCAGAATAAGAAAGCGTACGTATCACTGTTTTCAGCGATGCTTAATCCGGAATAGAGCGAATTAGCTGTCGGATGCTTCTGAGGTGAAACAAACACGCGCGGGAAAATGGCAGCTATTCCAGGGTTAAAGGAAAGACAGTGCTGAGTGAAGGATGAGTGCAATATCCTGCAAAATAGATGACGGAGAGAGTAGGCCTAGGCCTAGAGTGGAGAAGTAGGCTAATGTGTGAGAATTCAGCCCACATAGGAGCTTAGAGGATGGTCAAACCAGATGAGCTCGGATGATTTGTCGGGGTATAATGAAATCGTTAATTAGTCCTACTACACGTTTACGATGCTCTGTTGTTTACTGTTCTGTTTAGCGTCTGCTGAACTGCGACTAACCTTTTTCAGCGCACTATAGGCCTATAGCTACGAACTAGGCCTACAAATAACTGAATATATCCGCGGTGCCCTTTCTGATCCTCTGGAAACCGGACTCGGACCTCCCTCGGACTACTCTTTTGGACAACCTCTCGGACTAGACGCAGCGCTCGTGAATAAGCTGGTGCCCTGCGCTTGGCTTTCGAGTGGCGCTTTAGAAGTTTGGAGATTACGATTACGATTACGATTAGCCTATTAGCTCGAAGAAAGACTTCAGCAGGTACCTTGGCAGATGGCGCTGTGGAATAAAGACCTAAAGTATAAAGGATCATTCACATAAATCTAGATCTTGCGTACTAAGTATAATCTGTGCGTGCGTGGTGCAGTTGTAAATCTTTGGTAGTGGTCGCATTTAATCGCATTCAAGAAATTCTAGTTTTTTATGCTATTTTGCTAATTTGGTAATTTTTTTACCAAAGCATTAAACAATGGCGTCAATTGAAGACTTGTATCAAAACAGTACTATTTTGGCCGATGCGAAAGAAAAGGCGGGCCAGGTCAGTTATGGCTTACAGTTTCAATAAAATCACGAATTGTTGTATTATATTTAGAATCAAATACTGCTATTCGTGCTTTAATTGCTGCTTTTATTAATAATTATAATTATTAACGCATATCTATATTGAACACACTTGTTTTTTTATTGTTTGTTTAAAAAAAAGATACGTAGAAGCACATGAACGATGTTAGAGGTTCTTGCGATAAGTATAAACTTCTCGGAATAAAGTATGCACTATGCAAGTAAGGGTCTGTGCCACTTTGCTCGAATGATACTTTGCAAACAGCAAACAAACAACTGGACAGTTCTTAGCAAACTTATAGTATCGGAGGCTGAAGGATTTATACAGTATCTTTGGGCATGGTGCGCGGACGCCGGACGTTACCAGGTTTCCTAATGACGACACTAACCCTAACCCTGACCTTAACCGACTCTCACGACGCCTAACCTGACCGTAACCGACACTGACGATGCCAACCCTAACCCTGACCTTAACCGACTCTCACGACGCCTAACCTGACCCTAACCGACACTGACGATGCCAACCCTAACCCTGACCTTAACCGACTCTCACGACGCCTAACCTGACCCTAACTGACACTGACGACGCCAGTAAACTTACGCACTATATCCTTCAGCCCCGATACTATACGCTTGCCCAGTTCTTCTTTATGGGTGATCCAACTTGATGAGTTGCCAGTTTCAAATAAAGCACTGACGTTTAATCCATTGCTGAAAATGTGAAAGGTAATTGCATTTCAGTCTGTCCCTGTGCAACAGGTTTTGATCAAGAACAATTGAAAATTTATTATTTGCCTTTTAGTATGTTGATGGTTTGAGATGCATCATAAGTCTGTTATTTTTTAAACGAAATGTTCTTTTGACAGCATATTGCAGAGTATAAAGTGATCATGAGCGGCATAAACAGTGGACCTAGTGAGAAGAGACTTGCTTCCCAGTTCATTGCTCGGTTCTTCCGACATTTTCCAGCTCTGGCTGATGACAGCCTTGATGCCATTTTTGATCTTTGCGAAGACGAGGATACCAGTGTAAGATTAACATGTGTCAGCATTGTATTGTATTGTATTGTATCTAAAGATTTATATAGCGCCTCTCTCAGAATAACTAATTCAGAAGCGCTCTCAACACGAAAACCCCGGGGGAAAAGAAACGTCTTTAAAGAACGTGAGACCATAGAGGAAAAACTACAATAAGCATTGCTTTAGAAACAAGATTTTTTATGTTATGGTTACCCAATTGCTAAAGTGCTTCTGCTGACAAAAATACACCTATTAGAGTGTTCTACCTTACATTATGCATTCATATTTCAAATGAGGACATAGCATCACTTGGACTAACACTAAGAGGTGCAATGATCTTGACAAATGATCGACGGCAATGGAGATCATTCATTCGTACCCATCGCTGCCAAGTGGATGGCATCAGGAACTGATGATGTACACGGAGTTTACCAACACTAGTTGCAGGTTTTGAAACATCAAGTGAAGTTGATGGGTCACAGATGAGTCCAGCAATCCGTAAAGAGAAAATTTCTGCTTTTTGAATTGCAGTTGTATATATCTTAAAAGTGAAAGATTCTCTGCTGTCCTTGTACTATCAGTGTTTCTGTTAGGGTCTAAAAAGAGGACGTATTTATGTCCTGACCTAGAATTTATTTGGACGTACCTCATGTCTTATGGTTGTCACTACAAAAAATTCTGGACGTTTTGGACGTATTTTATGGACGTAAAAACGGCCATTTGGGCATTAACGGAAACACTGGGTACTATTCCTCAGAGAAATTGGTAGAGATGCTTAATAGACATGTGTCTTATCGTTGATTATCCTATCTTATGGTAAATTATGCATTCTTATTTCATATAAATTTAACTGATTTCAGTAAAAAAAGGTTCTGTTTAGCTATGCATGTTTTAAGAAATGTTCTAATTTATTTCATCATTTTCATGTGATCTGTGTTTAGGTGAGGAAGCAAGCGATTCGAGATCTGCCGCAGCTGTGTCGTGACAGTGTGGAATATTCTCAGCGTGCTGCCTGCATCCTCTTGCAGTTGGCTGCTGCTGTGAGTGCCACTGAACAAAGCGCCATCTATGCGTCTCTTGTGTCAATTCTCAGAGCCAACATGAAAGGTAAAGTATGACTGTTATGTTCTTGCTTAGAAAGACTAAAGTTGAGTGATTGGTTGAGTGGCCATATGAATGGCAACCAGGTGACTTGTAATAATAATAAATATATAATAATAATAATATTCGTTTGTTAAATCAAACTGACAAGTTCACAGTAACATTGCATGATTTAGTAGTAACAGATGATCACAAGTTTAACAGGAGTCGAATTTAACTGTATGGCAGCCTGCAAGGCACCCATCTGTCCTACTACTGCTTTTACAGTCGCTCCCCCTAGGGAGTTGACGGCTGAGTCAGCCTTATGGGCTAGAGGGTATCGAACCTGCATCCTTCTGCTCTTCGTGCCAGCGTGTTACCATTCGATATCTCCCTGCATAATGACGCTGTTAATAAATGCTTTGATATTAATGGTTTCCATTATCAATCAATCAATCAATCAATCAGCCGTTTATTGAATCAACAACAGCACAATTAATTAACAATCAGTCATTTAAAAAAAAAAAGAGTTAATCTGCTGATGCTGTCAACAGGACAGCCCTAAAGGATAAAATAATCCGCTATTGCAGGGCTGCCCCTTTTCCACATTACATTTACTGATGGCAAGACGATTTTTATGATCATATACCTATAGAAAACTCAACTTAAATAACAATGTTAGGGCTAAATCATAGCCAAACAACTAAAAAAAAAAAAAACCCATTACAGTACAAGATTTAAAACAAACAAACAAATCAAAAACAAAACAGATTATAATGTTCACAGTTGTACATCTTAAACAATCTTAACTACAGGTACAATCTATCGAGTCATATTCTTTTTATGTGTTCAACAGATAATGTTTCAATTGAGCTTTAAATTGAGCCATGTGTAATATATTTATTAAATTTGGAGGAAGAGAATCCCAAAGTGGTGGACCTGAGCATTTAATTGAGAACTGCTTAGTCCTGGTTCGTGCCCCTGGGGTTCGATATTTACATGATGCTCTAGTATCATGTCCATGGATAGCGACACCTTTAAGGAAATATTTATCAAACAGTGATGGAAGAAGCCTATAATGATAACAGTACATGAATAGTCCAATTTGATATTTTGTAATATCATTCAATTTTAGAATATTGTGCTCTTTAAATATTAATTTTGTACTATCAGACCATCCCAGTAAGCAAGTCACACGTATGGCACGTTTATGGAGAGTCTCAAGGCGTTTTAATCTAGAGGAGTAGTTTGAGCCCCAGCAGATATTACAGTATGATAAGTAAGGGAAAAAACAGCGTGTAGTATAACTGTCACAGAACAGGTTTAGTCAGATAATGCTTAATTCGTGATAGAACACTTATATGTTTTGCTAATTTCTTTGATACATGTGTGATATGCTCATTCCATTGCAGATGCCGATCTACATAAACACCAAGAAATTTGGTGCATTCAGTTTGCACTATTTCCCTGTTATCTATCATAATTTCCATTGCTTGTTGGGGAGCTGGTTTACGGTGACCACGGAACAGTATATAACATGTCTTGTCCAGATTGAGTGAAAGTTTATTGGCTTTAAACCAGTTTGATATTACTTCAAGTTCCTTATTTACTTTCTGCTGCAATACATCTATTGATTTATCAGTAAAAAAGACATTGCTGTCATCAGCAAATAGTATGAAATCAGTTTTATCAGCAATCTGAGGTAAGTCATTTATATAGATCAAGAACAGTAATGGCCCCAATATAGATCCCTGCGGCACTCCACACCGAATGGTTTTATGAACAGACTGATAGCCTTCGTAGAGGACATACTGAGTTCTATTTTCCAAATAATGTTGTAGCCACTGTTGTGCCATGTCTCTAATGCCATAGTGCTCAAGTTTGCCCAGCAGGATAGTATGATTAACTGTGTCAAAAGCTTTGGATAGGTCAAAGAAGATTCCCATAGCAAACTCATTTCTATCCAGGGAGTCAGATATTTTGTCTTGCATTTCTAGTAATGCCATATATGTAGAATGCCCTTTACGGAAGCCAAATTGTTGTGGAGATATTGTGTTTTCCTTAGTAAAATACTCCATTAATCTATTATCTAATAGAGGTTTAAAGCAAATGCTCCACACTGCAACATAAGCACTCTGCGAATCAGCCACCAACCACATGAACTGAATGACTAAATTAAAAAACTGATGTGGAAAATGACCTTTTAGGGATTTTGAAGCACATAATTTAAACTAATAACACAATGGCTCAATTACAAGAAAATGTGGACACTGATTTTGTAGGGACTTTGGAGCACATCTGTGAACTAATGACACCCTCAGAGGACATGGACATTCTGTGCCATCAGAGCATTGTGTTTCTTCACGCTAAACTAAAGGTTTTCATGTCTGACGACAACTTGAAAGAAATTGAAGAGATTGTCGTGCAAAACTGCAAAAAGGTTTTGCTGCCTTTTGTTTTCTATGTGTACAGTTTAGCAGGTTAACAGTTCTAAGTTTATTACTATGTTCTTGCCCCTTACCAAATCAGCACTTGGCAGACTTTTCAGCTCAGAAATGGACAAAGCCAAAGCATTTCAGATCCATTTGTTGAAGATTTGAAAGGCATTTGCTAAAGCCTGCAGTTTTGATTACTGATAGTGTGACCGTAAGTAGGACTTGTCTACTTTTCATGGAAAATAACTTGGTATGAAGTATTAGGCAGACCTAGCAGAAATTAATTAAATGGTTGTAATTAAGCTTTCCATTCAAATAGTTTAGAGAATTGACCACATGAGTAAATGAGATAACTGCATTGTTTAACTGATTACCGACATATTGGCTCCTAAAACACATACATTAGTACATATACATATAAAATATACATGTCGTTGAAAGTATTACCACTTGGTAAAGATATAATCAACATAACTGATACTTGTGCCCACATGATTTAACAGATTACCAGCAGAATTTAAAGAACTATGTGCTAGGGTGGTTCTTAAAAATGAAAGTTGAAAATTTTGAAGTCTTACCCCTCTATGTTGTTGTGTGTGTTAAGAAAATGATATACAATTTTTTTGGGACTGGTTGGACGCTTTAAAATGGTGCCACAAGCTGCTGCTAATTTAAGTAATTTTTTAATGTAAGTAAAATTCGCGTTCACTGTTAACATTACTTTTTTGCAAGAAAAGTCATATACCTTGTAACAAATACTAATAGGTAACCAGGTATTTATCATAACAAGACACTGTGAACTCCCTAATTGACTACCTACAAAATAGTTTTTTAAATTTGTGCTGTTACACAATATCTAACCTAGACAGATCTACATTGTTCTACAACCAATCACTCATTGATATTTGCTACAGTCGCGAGTTCTTAGCTATTGTCTGCTTCAGTGTATGTGGATACTTTTTCTGATGCTGCTACCACTAACTTCAGTGTGAACTGTTGGTCGTCGTTCTGTGTGAGAATACTGTTGAAATTCAACAGAGATGTCGGGGAAAAATGAGAGTGATATTAGCATTTCACTTAGGTACCAAAGGTAACTTGAAAAGCACTGCTAGCTGCTTTTGAGATGGCTTTGTCTCCATAATTAAGAACCTTGGTGAGGAATGCCAAGACATTGGCAGGAGGTGTAGCTGCAAGCGGAGTTCTAAGCCAGTAGCGGACATAAACCTTGACCTACAGTGTACCACAAAGAACAAATCTCTGCCTACAAGCTTGCTCATGTTTACTCATAACAAACTGTGCATGGAAGAGAGTTATTTTGGTTGCATAGATCATAGATGGCTTGATGGAGTACGTGCTACTGGTTGCATGAACCGGATTCCTCTTGCAGGGATGACAATAAGGTAGATGATTGTCAGTTCCAGCAGCTCCCGATTGTCATCACGTGCTGCTGTTATTGCCACTATAATTTTTTTTACCTGCGACACTTAAGTGCTTTTTGTACTATAATTCCTTCATTGTCTGCCATGCCATCACCAAGAGTTGTGTACTGTTCCTTGTCTATAAATTGCCAATATTGCTAGAAACGCTTACAGAGTGGAAGGTCAGAATCAGTTGACTGCATGTCACATGCAGCAAAGCCTTTTCTGCAACAATTTCTATTATGCGAGATGGAGTAAGTTTCTCCCGATCTTTAACTCGACGAGTGTACAAGCTCCAAGAGTAATGCCAATATCGCTGTATCAAATGAGACTGCCTGAATGTGGTCTTTGATATTCCAGTCTTCCAGGCACATTACCACGTTTTTGGTCATTGCCTCGCCTGTTTCTGCTGGCAGCTTGGGAACACTGAGTTTTGTTGTTCCAGCTCCAGAAATAAAAAATCACTGGTAATCTTTCAACTTTGTTGCCTCCAGATAATTCAGGTAAAATTTTACCATCCCAATGGGCTGCAGGATTGAACGATTTTTTGTTTAATGTCAACTGCAATGCGCCTCCTTGTGTTTACTCATGTTCTACGTACAGAGAACTTCGTGACGAGTGTGGCACCTCTTAATCATGTCATAACATTACACTTTTTGTTGTTTAATTTCTTTTTCATAACATATAACAATATCCAGGGGTAAGAAGTTTAAAAAGTGCTCATTTATTTTTTTATGCCATATAAGAACCACCCTACTATGTGCATTCAATGTTTATCAACATAGTATAGAATTATCTGCATAATTAAAGGATGGCAACATATATGAAAGAATCATCTTCATAACTGAAAGTATTACCCTTATAATTTAATGACTATCTGCAAAAGTTAAAGAATGTACATTGGTCTGGTGGTTACCATGCTGGGCTGTCAGCTGCAAGGTTGGGACTTCAAATGCCTGCTAAGGCAGATATTTTTCAATACTTCAGTTTCCTATGTGCCCTCTAGCGAACAGTTGTAATCAGTACATTGACCATAAACCACCATTTGGAAAATTAGACAGTGAGGTCAAGGGAGAAAACTTGCCACCCGGCCTCATATGCTGATAATAAGAAAAATGATGTTAAGTAAGTATGGTCTTTAAAACAGCATGTGCAAACACACAATGGGACAACATTTATATTATAATGATAATGATAAAACATCGAAGTAATGATATTAATAATAATGTGTATATAGTTAAATGCTTGTGAAACATGATTAATAACTGTACAACTTCCTAACTGATAAATCCCTTCCTAGCAAGGGGGTCAGAGTGCAAGATATTACGGTTGTGTGAACAAGGTCTACGGAAGTATCCGGTTTCATAGATACAAAAAAGTCATAACCAATGCCACCCCTTTGGGTCTGTTAAGGGACTGTTCTCCTAAAAGGGTTATCAACAATATGTAAAAGATTATTCAAATGATGTAAAGGTTGTTTGTGTTTTGGTAGGTTATCGATGAGGTGTCGTCTGACGAATGTCTGCTTTTAGTGCAGATGCTGAAATTTCTGCCGAGCATGTTGGCTCTCACTGGTCGCCAGTATTTGCTCGATGTCATCTCAAAACATGTAAATTTTGGTGCGGCTGTCAAGGTATGTCATTTAGGTACTTTAATTTGTTTTAAGTTTGCATGATATTTTGAAGGATGGCTTTGTAGAATTCTATTGGAACTTTCAGTTGTTCAGTTTTGATATTACAGCCTTAGATGAAATTGGTAATTACTGCATTTTCCAGTTAAAACTTCTATGGATGCACTTAAGTATAAAATTTGGACCACCACAGTATATGATCTGCAGGGGTGAAAAAGTGAATTAAAAGGAAAGATATTAAAACTTTTGCTGCCTGCTGTGGATGATTGATTTAATTATCATCCTGTTAAATATTAGACTCAAAACGCTGTTCAAAGTTAAACAAGTTGACGATTGTTGTGTTCAGTGTCCTGTGCTCCCATACGACGATGAGGATGAGGGCACATTGTGCTTTCTCATGCATTGGACTATTCTCCTGGAACAGTCTACCGTTACCACTAAACCTATGAATTATTTTTCGTCACCGACAGCTCAAAAGACATTTTCTAGCCATCTTATATCCATTAGATTGCCATGTTAGGCATCAGTGCAAGGTTCTTAAGAAGTACTTAACAAGTAGCCAGATGCATGCATACTTACAAGTCTTGGTGTAGCCAGAAAGCTCAAAGACTACTCTCTGATGTCAAAGCTCTTGGTTTGTAGTCTGCTGTCAGAAGATAGTGCCCAACGGATTTAAAAGGCCACTTTGTACTCTAGTTGACTGAAGGATAGAATGTCAGACTGTCTTTCATTATATAATTAAAACTTAGTCCTTCCAGCCTGTTTACACCTCTTAATATTTGCCTGACTTCATTGTGCCCTTCTGAACTTTGTAAGGAGGGCATTATCAAATTACTGTTTTGCATTATACTGATGGGATACTGATAGTTCTCGTGGTGCATTCACCAGTATGATATGCTTTGTGGACATAACAGGACTTCACATTAAGCAGAACAGTGTGTTAATCTGGGATGCATTAATGAGTTCACACCATAATAGTGAATCTAATAATAATGTATAGATTTTAAAATATTTGCTATTTTTATTTGACATCTTTTTATTGAAAGGTGTGACTTGAAATATGGTGGTTGTCCGGCTTTGCAACTTATTAGGTATTCTAGCTGTTTATTGGTGATCATACATAATAAGCTGAGATATCATCTGTGAAGCAATTGATTCTTGAAGCTCATATTAACTTCCTGTAGTTCTTTTTGCGCACTTGTAAATATTGAAAATAGCTTAAATTTATGAATAGTTCCTTGAGTATTGCAATCTACAGCTAGAAAGTTACTTAAGTGAGTTGTGTGAAAGCTGAAGCAAATTTGACTTGGAAATATTTCGGAATTTGATTGTTCTTTGTGTTTAATTGCTTTTGATGAAGTCTGGTGATGCAGAACGATTATTTCAAGCACTGCAATTCATCAAGGAGACAGCTGGTCTGTTCTCGGTAAGAAAATGCAGCCTTCTTCATCTTAATCAGTCTGCTTATCAGTTGTGTTACTCCATAGAAACTGCCCCGTCCTGTCTGTATTTTGACGTACCGGTACCTATGATGATGCTGGCCATGGTGTTGTCATTAGCTTTCTTTGTGTAAATTCTGCATTTGATATCAATTTTGATTCATTACACATTCCTGTTACTTTTACCTGAGCTTCTACCTATTTACTCATGCATCTGTGCAAGCTGCCCAAGCTTTTGTTTATTCAACTCTCCTTTCATGCATGTGATCGAACAATTCAGTTCTCTGTTCTTTTCCGTATCATCTTTGTGACTCTGTACAGTCTGTACTGCACTTAGTGGCTTGCTTATTCTTCAACTTCCTCCAATGTCTTCACAATTCAAACTGTTATCAACTTTACACTGGTTACTTTTCCATATTGAGTCCTGTTTACTGTTCAGAGTTGTGTTTTCTTGGCACTTTACAGCCCAACTACCTTGCTGACTTGTACGTTCCACTCATGCTTAATCCTACTAGTACAAATGTAGATCAGCTTCCTCAGTTACTGTTTGGCCCATCCTACCAACAAGAAGAATTGTATCTTTCATGCCTTTTTGCACATCTATAACTGTCAATATCACCAAATGTTTGGGACCCTTCTCTTACTCTTATCTCATTTCACAAAGCACAGATGACCTATCTGTTCCTGTATAGAAATGTATAAATTAGCACGAAATATATATCTGAGAAATGTATTTAATAATAATAATACTTTTATTATGTTGCAGTCTTGAGCTCATTTACATGTTTACAGGAGCAGATAGTGAAATATGAGCAAGAGAATTTCCCAAAAAGCCTGATCGAATTCTTGTATTTATTTTGTTGTTTTGTTGTATGCGCAGAAAAATGTGCCGTCGACCAATTTCGTCAACTACTTTTGTCTGCGTATCTTGCCCAAGGTCAATGCAGATGATGATGGGAAAGATGTTGATGAGTTGCTGCAGCTGCTGACAGAGATGGTCTGCTACTGTGCAGATCAAGGCATCTGTAACAAGTGCATGGCCAATGTTTATGATGCTCTCAGTGTAAGGATTCTAGCCGTATTAGCCATTTCAACTCATGCTACTGTTGTGCATTGTCTTTAGGGACTAGTATGTAAAACTTTTAATGGTGGATCACCAATCCAATTTCTTCATATGGTTTAAATTAGCACTTCATTTTGTGATTATTTTTGAGTTTCGTAGGGTGTTGTACCAGTAGGCATTCTATATTTAAGGCACTGGTGATTATAAATTTTAGAAAAGGTCATGCTTGACTGCCAAATGAGAATTAAATTCACTTTCAACTGCAACATATTCAGAATGTTCAGAATTTCTGTTTACACGTGCTTGGTGAATTTGGCTACTGCTGCACTGGTTATGCTTGATTAGCCCTTTAATGATGAGCATGTACTAAAATGTATGGGAAACCAATGCAGATCGTCATTAAAGGGTGAAACATAGAGTGAGAAGTAACATAGGCTGGCTGTAGAGCCATTTATGCTGGGTCAGAGAAAATATAGTTACCAGCATTTCATAATATGAACAGCTGTTAGGTGGATTTAAAGATTTTCATTATCTTAACTTTAAATTGTTTTGATCAGGCTATTAACTCTTTCGCAGCCACGTTGTTTTTCATAAATTTCACCATTATTAGTTCATGTGAAGACAAACACTTAAAATCTGTTGACATATAGACATGTCCTATATCATTTTGTTCGTATTTGATTCCTAAACAATATTCTATCTTGAAAAAGTTGATCAATTGATGTGTTTGCCTCAAAGTTCATAAATAAATGAAATTTTCCGAAAATAAATATTATCATTAAAAATTTAAAAAATCTACGAATAGAATAAAATGTAATAAAAACACTTATAAATGTAGCCACGTGTATGACAAACTTGTAGCAACGGGTGAAGGGCTAAATATTAGTGAATTTATTGGGATCATATATTGCTTCCACTCTATGATGTGACATCGGCCCTCACAACGGTTAGTACCACGACGTTGCCGTATTTCAGACCCAAAATTGTCCACCACGTCAAACGTAGCCTATTTCTTTACAAAACGTTTACAAAATTGCCTGACCAATAAATTTTATATTTTGGACTTTGCTGATGAATAGAAAACATATAACTACAGAGAAGTGATCAAATGAGCTAATGTTTGTCCTAATAAATGATAAGATCGGCCGCTCGGCAATGTGATTGCCGATGGGTGGGTTTCTTCAAATCTCGAAACCTATTCAGCATCGTCAAATATAATTTGGTTTAGACCCTTTACAACATTTGTTGAACGATATAATTTATTTATTTGGAGTTTGCTGATGAAAAAAACATTAAATTACAGAGAAATGGCCAATTTTACAGAAGGGGACGTGACTATTCACATTCATGGCTGGATGTAAATATTTCAAAATATTGTCGCCAAAGTTGCCTTTTTAACTTCACCAAATCATTGGAAAAACCCATGTCAGGGTATTTTCGGAATCTACAACATTTCCTCTATCTAGCATATATAAATAGAACTCTAAATATAGCTAATTATATGCGAAATGGACGCGTTTTCGTTGTGCGGTCGTTATCGACCGCAATGGCCGCGGAAGAGTTAAATAGACCTGCAGCAACATCCAATGACATTACATTAAACTGACAATCTTTGCTTATTGTGGGATTTCAGAAAACCCTGATTATACCCTGTAATTTTTCTGTTTCTAGCGTATTATTCAGCTGCCGTTATCCGACAAGGAAGACGATCTTCCTGGCTTTCCTGATACTGTTAACTTTTCAGTTCAGCGACTTGCTCGTGTCGAATGTGTTTTGTTCACATTTCACCAATTGGGTCGACGTTGTCCGCAGTTTTTGACATCACCAGTAACGTTGAAAAACCTTCGAGTCAGGTCTGTCTCATAAAATGATTTAATCTAACCTAAAAGACGCTGACACTGATGAGATAACTTAATGAATGTGTCCAACTACATCTCAGGATGAATTTACAGTTGTATGATGATTTGTTTTTGAGCTGTGTTATTCACCTGGGAAGGTTTTCAGTTTTGAATGTTATATAGCAATAGTAAAAGATTCTCTAGCTTCTTAACGCCATTGTTAATGTATGTGATTTCAATAAGTTTTTTTGTGATTGGATATAATGCGAAGCCAGGATCATGGAAAGTAGATGAGAACATGTATTTATTCATTGTCTATGGGGCCTTTCAGAAGCATTGGTCAAACGGTAAATGAACTTGGATGATGCTAATTTTGTTGTTCTTGCACACTTCAGGTTGCAATATGTGTCACGTGCTGTTCAGATGCACACAAAGCACTTGGCTTCAAAGGTGGAGGAGGAAAAAGTCGACTCCAGTCAGCATTCCCAGCAGGTTTGTGCCAAGGGATTGTTCACAAGTTGATCTTTCACTATTATTAGTTTTTTATCCAAGGCAAGTGTAATCCTTCAGGAAGAAAAAGATTACAAGTGCTAGGAGCTGTTAGAGGCATCTGGAAAATCAGGCCTTGTCCTCCACCATATGAACTGCAACATTACTATGTGAAGATGCATAAAGCACAAGTTAACATGAAACTAAACATACCGCTTATGCACTGGATTATTTTTAATATTGTTCTTGTTATTATTAAAAAGATTTGTAATGCATGCAGTTAAACTCCAGTGCAAATTAGTTAACACGAGAGACAGGGATCCAGAGTAAAATGTCATCTTAACTGAATTTTTTATTAACAGTTAGGCAACAGTAACATGTCCCCACACCAACCAGAAACATGTTCTGGCTGTGTCTTCCCAGCAGAAAATTACGCACGCATTTAAAAGTATTATGATTACGATAACCGATGGTTTTGTCTTATCGGTTTCGTCTTAAGCAAACGATTTAATGTTGAATGCATTGACATGGGAGAGGACCCAGCTTCCATTTCATACTATATGATATTTGTCCTATACGTTTTTGTCTTAAGTGTTTTACACTTGAGTAAACTTGAGTTAACGATATTTGTCCTATAAGTTTTTTGTCTTAAGTGTTTTGCACTTGAGTTAACGATATTTGTCCCATCCTTTTTTATTTTAAGTGTTTTGCACTGTGCAATCTACCAGCAACTTTGTCAGTCAATTGTATTTCTAAGCTGTCTTAATCTTTTGCTATAAGACAACTAATTTTAACCAGTAATGGAGATAAAAAAATTCTGAAATTTGTTTGATAACCATTGTAGGATGTGGCATGCTTTTCTGTCGTCATTTGATGTTAATTTTGAGATATTTTTATGTATTTAACAGAACAAATCTCTTGAGTTAATGATGAATAACATAACATCGCTGATTAAAGATCTCTTTCACAATCCACCTTCATTCAAATCTGTTGTAATGCTCTCATTCAAGGCTCCTGTGACTGTGGTAAGTCATATCATACATTTTACAGTAAAGTACTTGTAGTAATTACATCTTCTGTGCTCCTCTATTGACAAGCAAGCAGCAACATGAACCGTTCTTCTTTATTCTTCCTTTCCATTGCCTTTCTAAATACCGTTCACTTGAAGTGTTTATTTGATGTATTCGGGTCTGACGTGTATCTGCTAAACTTCAAACACTGCACAATCTGACAGTCAGTAGTGATGGGTAATGACTGGAACTGCATCACAGAAAATGCTGTTGGTGATGATGATGTGTGTAACTGTGTGGCGTCCCCAAGTGATGCTTTCAGGTGTACAATGCTATAGCACTGATGACAGACATTTGTCTGTAACTAGTAGTGGCCATAGGCGGACCTGTATTTTTATCCAAGCTTTCACATAATATCTTGTGTCCAGATATTTTATTTATTTGGTTTCTGTGTGATCTGTGGAACACTTTGCCCTTTCACTACTGTGCATGAACCATTGCATCAAATTTGAAAACCCTAATGTGTGCAAAAATACAAATATGTCAGTTTGTATTATTTTTATATACATATTAAATTGTTTACAATGTGCTTGACCTGATGTTTTGGTTATTCTCCTCTGCGTGACCAATGTTGAATGACATCAACATATCTTATGACAAATTATAATGGTCTGTTGAAAGGGATGCAAATGTTTTAGTCACTCTGGACAGTAAATTGTTTGGTGTACTTACTTTGTCTATTGTTATTATGGAGTAATACAAGAGAAATTCAAACGAACAGCCTTTGCACATATAATCATATAGTACTTGCTAATTGGTAATTAGTAAACATATTAAGAATACTGATGTTTTACCACATGTTTTATTGAACCGATTGTTTTATTTTTTGACAGGACAAGACCGAGTCGTCCAAAGCCAGGTAAAAAATTCTATTGTGTGATTGCTTGTGGCCCACTTCATGATCACTCTTGCAAGATCCAGCTGCTGGTTGACCCTCATTGCATGGAGTATGCATCGGCTCCCTATTCTGCAGCGGATTGTGTACTGGGTTTCTGCTTTGGTGTAGCAGTGCCTCTTAGGTGTCACTCCTGTGTATTTACAAGAGCTCTATCGCTCTACTCTGGGTGTGCAGCAGGGACGCTGCGCTCTCCGTTCCTCCACACAGGGTGAATGTCTCGTTTCCTGTGCATGAACTGTTTTTAGACAGCATTGTGCATTCTGTTGTTGGCCCATGGTTTGGAATGAGCTCCTATTGAAACTTTAGACTGTCCTTTTCAGCCGGGGTTGGGTCGGGAGCGCTCCTGAGTAGTAACCTTGAAGGGGTGCTATATAAATCTCTGTAATGCATGAATGAATGAATTTTAGTAACAAGTGGAAAGATGAAAGTTGTTTCATTTTTTCTCTGTTCACCTTTTGATTCCTTGAGCTAGTATTTTTTTATCACAGACTTGTGAGGTGATGGTGCTTTAGTGAGTTTTTGGAGTATCTCAGGTGAGGATGGGCAACTGATGATGGTATGGAGGAGTATCCACATGATGTTAATGTACATCCCTCCTCGTTGTCTGAAATCATCAAGTATGAGTCTTTTAGCTAAGCTACAATGTAGAACAGTTGTGGGCTTGCGTGCATTCCATGCCTCTGCTCCTAAGGAATGGAATCGACTGCCACTCTGTCTTTGTAACTCAGATTCACGTCCTTCCTTTAAAAAGCGGCTCAAAACTCACTATTGCTCTTTGGTTCTCAAGTACATGGATTTCTAACTGCATTTTCTCTAGGCGGCTGACTATCCGCACATCAGATTTACATTTCTGTTTGACTGTGTGCACATTACAAATTTAATTAATAATAATAATGTGAGGAAGAGAATGTAGAGAAGTGGGGAGTGAAGTTGCTCAACCTAAATTCTTTGCAGGTGTTTTCCCATGGGTTTTAAAAGTTGTACATTTTTCTTCTGCAGTGAAAAACGGAAATTTACTCCAATAACATTTGAAAGCAGCGGCGAAACAAAGAAGCCTAAATTTGTCCACACAGCTCAACAGCAGACTAAACCTTCTGAAGCTGCCCAAGTTCCACGGCTAACAGCAAATCAACGAGGTATGTTTTAACTGAATTAAGAATAACGGATAAAATTAAGTGTTGGTACCTGTTAGGGTCATTGGATTTTAGATACTAGTGAACATAATGCACTTACGAGCACATAGCTATGCCATGCAATAAATTCAAGCATACAGAAGTTCACAACTGTATTGTGTTAGAAAGGTAAGTTGCACAACTGTACTGTATAATAAATGTAAAAAGTTGATTGCTTTCCAAATTTCATCACCTTAATTCATGCTCTGGTTGTTTTTCCCTGTTCAATCCCCAAAGTGTAACTATTTTGACTATGGCTCGTAATTAATTGACAGTAATATAATGCCATCTGGTAATGTAAATGTAATTAATTAGTGTGTTTAATGAATCGTAAGCATCATTACTTTAAGGCATTTCATCTTATAGATGTACAAAAATTGTTAACGACTTACCTCAACATCAGTTTGGCTTGACTAGCATTAAACACACTAATTAATTACATTTACACTTTACTACAATGTAGCCATCAAAGAATAATTAAAGTACAACAAATATTTTCCATAGCACTAAATGCCTTATATGAAATTTTATAGATTTTATGGCTAATGTGCTTGATGACTGACTAAAAACGAAAATGTTTCATTAAATTTATAATTTGGTTAGTGGTAAAGGCAAACGTGTGTTTTATGGCCAGCTTGCCTTACGTTCAGGAACTACATAAGTTCTCACTTATGTGTGTTTTTATTTTCACAGGAAATCGAGGTGTTAATGGATTTGTTCAGAGTCGTCGAGGCCGCCTTTCCACCACTCAAGGTCGGGGACGAGGACTGGGCTTTAACCAGAACCGTAATTCATTGCAGGCCAGTTCAGTGCAAGGACAGTTGCCTCACACGAGAGGACGGCAGAGCCAGACCAGAGGTACTAGGATCAGCACCAATCGAACATTTCGTGGTCAGTTCAATGGCAATAAAATGACCACTGTTACCCGTATTCGCACAGGTGACCAACCTCCATCACTCCTGAACCTTCCGCTAAACAGAGGAGCCTCTGGCAGAACTCGACGAGGTCGAGGCAGAGTTCAAGTCGCCAATGTGCAGCGGAGGGTCGTTCTCAGTGAAAGTGTTGCCCTTCACCAACATGCACCAAACTTTAGAGTGAACTGGTGAAGATACGATTGTACAGGAATGATCTGTTGGAGTTTGAGAGGTTTCTTCGTGGGCTGCCTCAGGACTCGGGAGTTACTCCTCTCTGTAACAAGGCAGCGATTCAGTATTCTGAACAAAAGAACAATTTTGACATTTATAAAACTGTTGAAGTGACTACGTAATTTTGTGTGTCTATGGGTAATTTCATGCATATGTCTACTCTCTTGATAATTACTTGACCAGATGTGACATGTACGCAATGGTGGCATGTGCCGACCACCCATTACAGTGTCGTTTGTGTTAACTTTTTGATCAACAGTTGCATAATGGGTCATTTACACGTCAGTTGCTTGGTCACCATTTAGAATTTAGCTGCCACATCATCATGTTCTGTCTTCACATTTTACACGGTTGAAAGTCTGCAACTTCTGCATACTTCCAAATTGTCTGTAAATAGTTTGGTGTGCCATTGGTTACAGTACGAGTTAAGACTAAGATTATGTAAGAATGCTTTAGATTTTCAAATGTTTTTATCAAGGAATTCTTCAGAATTTAAAATGTTTTTATAAGCTAGTGAATAAGCAATACATGAATACATGATGTCTAAGATGCAGAATCCTTACCACTCATTATCATTACCAGATTTTTATTAACACTTTAACAACAAGCTGCATTGGTTTCCCAGTCACTTTTGTATATGTTCATTGTTAAAGTGTTAATCAGATACTTGTATAAGAAATTTGCCGGTTTTAGACTATAGAAAATACGACAGCATTTCTTCTACATCAAGGAAACGTGGTTTTGCCATAGTGGTTCATATAAGCACAGATTGAGTCAGTGTTTATTGCTCATGGGATTTTTTTAAGTTTTTGTAGTTGTAATTGAGGTAATTCTTTAAAAATAATTAAAAATTTGAAATCAGAATTAGCATAGAAACATTTAAATGTAAACTCTATGTTGCTCATTATTAGCAATTTAAATGTTTGGACAATGTTTGTTATTGTTATCGTAATTGACACTGAATTGTTATCAGAGGCCATCCATATAGTATGTATGCATGGAGAGGGAAGGGGATTAACCCAAATGCATATGCTTGCATATGGGGGGTCTACGGATAATGTACGTATGCATAGGCAACGGGGAGGAGTGAAACCTCGATAATAATTTGTCTATTATTGGCCTTCACATGAGCCACTGAAGCGCTATAAGAAAAGTCCTACCAGGAGAAGTAGGACTGTGGGAGAGGTGTAACTTGAATGCCATGTTACCCTTAAATATGATGCAGCTCAGTAGTGAGTCCGATACAGTCTGGATTATACATCCTTGAGTCTAGCCTAAACTGCAAACTTTTTCTTTTATGAGGCCAGACATTGGTTAATATTTATCTTGATTAATTATTTATGCGTGGATATAATAGACCATTCTATAGGAATTGGGAGTTGGTGCGTCGAGCGTATGTATGCAGGTCAGTGGTGTAAAAAGTACGCGTGCGTACAGGGAGGGTACGAATTTTTCGGATTTCTGTGTGCATACTAAATGGATGACCCCTCACTGGCTCTGGAATGGATCAAGGGAATTGGTGCATCCAGATGCAGGTGAAAAAATAAAATCATGTGGTCATCCCTCCCAAATGTGGGCATGGTTCTATGATAATTATCAGAAACAGTTGCCAGCCTAGTTTCCTTTTTAAGAAGCATTTTTCAGAGGTTCTTAAAATCTGACTTTGGTTTTGATGTTCAGGCACATGCCAAAATACAGTTGAAAATGTTATTGGTGTTGGTGCTAAATGTTTTTTAAATGACATTTTATACTTCACATTTTCAACTTCTTTTTAACAATATGTCAAATGTGTAGCCTTTTTTGTGTTTATTTCATGATCCCTTCATATCAGAGAGAGCAGGCTAAACATAGAACTACATGTACTGTTGTTTTGGCATATCTTCAGAATAAGTAAATGTATTGCTGTAAATATTTGGGCCTTCTTGGTTTGGCAAGTCAAATTAAGTGTGTTCGAAATGACAAGTGCAGCACAAGGTTTTGAATCTTTGATATGAAGCACAGTGGCATAACGAAGGGTTTCAGCGCCCAAGGGAAGAGTTGGTGACTGCGCCCATTTTTAATTTTCTAGTTGACTTTTAATCGTTCTTGTCGTAGTTCTGTGTATCACTGAAAGATATTTTTAGCCCCCTTGTACTGCGCCCGGGGGCTGTTGCCCCCTGCCCCCCTCATTACGCCACTGACGAAGTAGCATTTTGATAAATGCTCCACACCAGATCCTGGACAGTGTTACCAAAATTTCAACTGGATCTTCATATTTTTACAATATTTGGAAATATGAACAGCTATCTTCAGTCCACAGCTGGGTTAAATTGCAGGAAAAAAATTTAAGAGGAAAAGTTTACATTGCATCAGGTTTGGTTCCACAATATGAAACGTGTCTATAGGAGACAGTAGGTAAGAAACCTATATAATCATGTCTTTAGGAATTAAGTGCATTAATTTGACTTGCCAATTAAATGTATTATACATGATGTGTACTAAATATTGCAGTTGACTACAGTGTAGTATGGAATGGTCAAGACTATCAGTACATTGAGAGAGAGGTAGAAGCAAAAAAGACGATCTATGAAGGAGACACAAATCATAATCCCTGGGTTTCTTTGGCGCCCAATAAGTTGCCCCAACTTTTTAGCTAGGGGATCCAGCAAATTCAAACTCAATTACACAGGTGTGGTCAGGTTTGATTGCTATTGTTAGTTCTTCAGGTACAAATGTTAGACTGATGACAGTGGGGGATGGTGTTTGTACTTAGACAGATGGGTGAAGATAATGGATCATGATTATATGAAAAATACTGTTCATTCATTACAAGAGGAGCAGAGTGAATGATCGTGCAGCATGGATCTTGGTATCCTGTGGCTTTTGTAGGCTTGATATGACACAGTGTTGGTGAATTAGCTAGCCAGTCTCCCTGACACAAAAACTTGTGTGCAGTGGAGATATTTCATCGACTTACAGTACATGTGCACGTCATTGCAGTGTCGAGGTTCCACATGCACAATAAAATATGGTACAGACATGTGCAGTGGTGTATTGAACTTTGTAGCTAAGGGATCCAGTGCCTGGATGAAAGGCTTAGGTCTAGGACAGTGGCTGCCGAGGGTGTGAAACCCATTATGACCTTAAGGGTCGGGGGCATTGTAAGGATGTTCCACTCTAACCCCTTCACCTGGAGTTAGAGTGGAGTCCTGGAAGCATTAAAATATGATACTGAGCACATTTTGTTCTACATGTAGCTTAGGATACCTAGGCTAAATGAATTGGCTAATAGAAAAAAATTCTATATTTTGTAGTATCATTTATATGAAGTTAATCCAAGAACGTGTATACTGTATAGTCTTAGTGCTCAATGCATCATGCAGTTAATGGTCGCTACTAAGCAACAAAATCGTTTTTCAAGCCAAATTGCAGAGCAAGTCCAGCCGAAAGCCAAGCGGGACGCCGTTCATGGATGGAATGTACTGTGGTCACAGGCAGGCCACAATTAAGGGTTTCCATAGACATGCAGAAGGTAATTTACTTTCAATGGTAGAACTTTGTTCCCCACACCTCAGTTAATGTCGTAGGCTATTACATGTCTAGGCTACAATTGGCCGTCCACTTAATGGCACTTATTGACATTTACCATAATTTTTAAACTTTTTAATGTGAACTTACAAAATACTTACAAATAGCAACGTCTAAAGCAAATGACATTTTTTTAAATTTCTAATAATTCTCATACAAACTCGTGTGGTACATAGCTAGGTGTCCCACTGTGTCATAACAAAGGTCCCTTTAAGGCTCGAACTTCCACAGTGCTCCATTAAAGCCTCGCTGTGGTCGGTCCATCTTTCTGGAATACGTTGCCTAACAACCTCCGTAATGAACTTCTTGGTCTTTCTTTGCCCCTTTTCCGCAAGCATTTGAAAACCATTCTTTTCGATAGTGGTTTGGTGTTGCCTCTCAGAAGTTTCTATTGAAGTGGCGCTATACAAATTAACGATTACGATTAACTTAGCCTCCCGCTGCTATTTGAGGCATACCAGACACATGATAACGTGTAGCTTTGTGGGCCCGAAAATTCCTCTTTTCCCGCGTTTTCATCGTTTGCAAAGTGTAATTTTTAGCTGTTAACTCAGTCAACTGCGATTGAGCTATCCGGTTTCCACACATCGGTTGCCGTCTCTCTCACCTCACTCTCTCTGCACTTCTCTATCTCCGGCTCTGTTTCTCTCTATTTTGTAACTGCATGTCGGCAACCACGCACACAAGACCAAAGGCTCAAGACCGAGATCTAGACCCAGACCCGGAGTATTAAGATCAAGACATGGCCACAGGTTCAAGACCGCATTTTCCCGGTCTCAATACAGTCTCAAGACCACGGCCTACGGTCTCAAGACTCGTCACTGTAAGACGGTTCTCTTGACAGAGCCATTTTGTTGAAAAATACGTTCTCTCCGCTCGTGCATACTTGTTTTTAAATAAATATATTATTATGTTTTATTGTATTTTATGATTTTTGTGACTTTGTGATTTGTGATTTTTGTCATTTTGTGATTTAATACTCTATCCGATGTTCCCGCAGTGCGTTTGCAGGCGGTTCAATAAAGCACTTTACTTACTTACTTATATCTAAGCTCTACAAAAATTACATCTAGCTGAATCCGATCATATACATGAAAAGAAGAAAATTCAATAAAAGTAATTATTAATTTTTTAAATGTGTACATAAAACATATGTAACAAATTGTAATGACAGTTAAAAGAAAGATAAAATTTGATATTGGATTTTACAAGAGTAAATTTTCAAACTTTTTTCTGCGGATCAGTTCTGTGCAAATATGTCGCTCCGTTTATGAGGGAAAGGATATTTAATTCAGTTTTGACTTGTGATGGATTTAATTTGACATTTTGTAAAACTAAAAACGTTAGTAATTTTTTAAGTATTCTGATTGCTCATTACAAAGATGATGATTATGTTGTATTTTGTAATTTATTAGACATATTGGTTAGAGTTACCTTTTCAGGTGAGACGTGTTTTGTAGGTGATATGTTTTTTGGGGTCAATCTAAATACCAGGAAGACCCAGCGAAACATTTCTAGGGATTACCTTCGGAGAACGTGTGTACAGAGCTGTTCCGAAAATAACCTAGTTCGATTGATTAAAGTTTAATTGAAGTTAGACCTTCATCAGTGAGGTCTGTAATGTGACATAAAGTAAGTAAGTAAGTATATTCATATAATTATATATATATATATGGCTTTGTTGTTTTTCAACAAAAGGCGTTCTGTTATTCTGGCGGATTCCACAAGTTAAGTTTAATTAAGTATCAACAATATGGCCACCCCAGACCGCGAGATAAATAGAAAGTTTTGCTTATACATATGCCACTTTATTCAGTTTTCTCCTTTGTAAATGTTGTGTTCATTACCCACTTGAGGGATTTCCGCCATGGGAGGTCATCACAGCGGCCTATTCTATCTAAGTCTGGAGCGGCCATGTTGTTTTTTATAAGCTTATTTTTTATTTGATAGTTTCATTGGCGTAAACTGATCTGATTTGTCTCTCGTTCGGAAGTGTCCACATTGTTGGTACTGAGTCAGATGTAGCTCATGAAATGTGCCAGATTACTGCCTTACTTTTATCCTTAAGAAATATGTGTGGTGTGATATTGTGTGCATTTGTGAGTTGTGTGTGTAATGTGTATGGAGCGTTAAAAATTCATATGCAAAATTGTCTATTATGATCATTAGCCTTGAGTCATTGTTTTTCAGGGGATCCACAATGGTCTAGTGTTTAGCACACAGGTCTGTCAACCAAAAGGTTAGGGGTTCAAATTCTGCCAGAGTAAAAAGTATTTTCAAATTTTCTATCCACTTGTGCCCCTAGTAAACTTAGCTACATACAGATTCACTAATATTGATACCGACATTCCCACCCATGTTTACTGTGGGTGGGAATATCAGGCAGCAAGGCCACCCACTGTCGCATTCCACGGCTACGGAAAATAAAGTCAGTGTCACTTTGTAGCCATGGTATCATCAAGTAACATTTAGCCCTAGACCCATAATCTACACCCATGCCAACTTGTCTGACTGATGCATGGATATTTGTTGCTCTAGTTTCTATATATTCTGGCCCATAAGTGTTGAAATAATTTCCTTTTTTCAGTCAAAGCGATGTCTAGTAGTCCATTCTAACAAAAGCTTCTTGTCCATTTGAGGAAACCCACACACAGAATTATTTGAGCAGAAATGCTGCATAATGTTGTATGTTTCGTTACTGCGTCCACCATGTTTACCATCTTGTGCTATGCATATGAGTGAATGAATAATATGGTGTTCAAGTGATAGATTATCTTTTCCAGGTTTGGTCTGTGAGACACAAGATTAGTTAACAATTAAATCGATAACGAGAGCTCATTTATTTATCTTCCATGTTTATTTTATTGACAGTCAAATATGCTTATAATGGGCTCCAAAGCAGATTACGGTGCCTCTTGGTGGGTGTTCTTTTGTGGGCAAGCAATTATCCAGTCCAGCCTTATTATGCAAAACTGTATAACCTCTGTCCTACCTGTAAAAATGTCACCTCCTTTCACATATACTAATTTGTAGAGCAGGATATCATTTTCATTTTTTATAGGCAGTAAACACTTCACTGTTACCCTTGGACTGTGCATTTATCCATAGAGGATGCTTAATTTGTCATGTCCTACCATTTTGCTTCACATTAATTCATGGTTACTCAAAAACAGAAACCTGAGAATGATAACAAAATCTAGGGAAGTTGGTTGCAAGAGGCTTTATGATTGCCATGCAGTCAGAGAATAATTGCAGTATTCATCAGTGATTCATTTGGAATTGAGAAAGGGCAGGTTGATATTTTCATACTTTGTTTACATTCTGTGGGAGTTTTCACAAGTTGTTCATATGCCAAGATTGCCTCTGGCTGTGTTTTAGTGATGGGTGTTAAAAAAGTTTTGATCGGTGATGTTACATCTAACTCAATGTTATGTTTTTGTGTTGATACATTTCAGATTGAAATTATGGCTACTGCTGGAAAACGAGCGATCAAGCTTCGTGAGTGGTTTTAGATCTTCCTTTATAAATGACTTGTATGGACTCCACTATAAAATGATTCCCACATACTGTCAGTGGGAAGATCAGGTGGGAAGGGAGCCACCTTTGTTAACGTGCCAAGGCTGAGAGAATATTATAAAGTCACTAAAACTTCATACTTAATTTGGTTGCGTGTTGGAGCTTGCTTAAGGAACTACTTTTCTATACATTATAATAAAAACACGAGCAATCTTGATATAAATGGGATTTAAGATGCTTGGTATTGCTCAATGCTTGTAAATGAATTAATTTAGTCAAGTGTTTGTAATTTGAGTTTTCCCGCATGTTTTCCACATGTGATTATAATATGATTGCACCAAGGTGTAGTCTGTATTCTGAGTTTTTGTTTCATTAATTAGTTCTATTAGCTGAGTTGTTTCATTAGTTCTGTTATCTGAGTCATTGGCACGACTCCAGTACAAAAACAGACAACCCTGGCACTGCACTAAGGATGAAAACCTCCCACAGTCACTTTGCAACATCACTTGGTCTCCAGCCAAATTTAACCCAAATTTTTATTTTCCACAGCCTAATTCTTCTTTTGTCATTTTTATGTTTAATACCCAGAAATATATAATATAATATAATTGCATACATGTGATGTTTCATTATGATTTCTCAGTGGAGACAGAGCTATTGGAAATTTTCTTTTCTCAAATTCTGTCTGTTTTGTTCTGCTGGGCTTGGCTTGTAGTGAGTAGATATGTTGAAGATGCATTGTATAAATTATATATTGAATCACATTACACCTTTATTTGTCAAGTTTCTTTTATTGTATTGGATGTTTTATTTTAATTTGTAGAGGAGTTTGTTGCACATGGTGGCAATGTAAATTGTGCGGCAATGGGTCACGACTCAGGTCGTGTACTTGCCTCAGGGGGTGAAGATCGAAAGGTTAATCTGTGGGCAGTTGGAAAAAGCAGCTGCATTCTGGTTAGTACTGTGGTTTATTTTATTGCCTGTCCTATCTGTCATCAACCGAATGAGCAAATGGTGACTTGTGCTAGGTTTTAACCCTTTGCCTGGGACAGTCATATTAACTTGTCATCGGTTGACACTATGCAGCTGGGGAAGCTGAGTGAACTCCTGTCTATTTTGGCAATGTATCATTTCTTTTAGGCTGGGGATACCGTATAAACTTGCTGTAGAAGATTAAGTAGCAATTCTGTAGTACTAAAACTGAGTTATTCTACAGTTAGGATAAAGGTTATCAATTCATCAAATCTCCCTTGTTGACGGCATTCTAGATAGTGTGATAAGCAGACCTTTGTTTGTATTGTTGTACCAAACAAGAAGTTGGTGGTGTACCAGTATTTGGCGTACAGTATTGGCTAATAATACACAGTTAACAATTTTAGCTTAAACCTTCAGACATACAGGGTCCGAAAACTTTAGCATTTTAAATGATCTCACTGATCAATGGAAAGTTTTAGTGCAAAGGAAAGAATTACATAAGAAATGCAAAATTTTGTGCCACTAGTTATGCTGTTTTCTTTCTTTTCAGAGTCTTTCTGGCCACACAAGTCCTGTTGAAGCAGTCCGGTTTAGGCCAGATGAGAAGGCTGTGGTTGCAGGATCGCTGTCTGGAGCCGTCAAAATCTGGGATCTTGAGGCTGTTAAAAGTAAGAATGTGACTTATCAATCTTGTCTGTACTGACTTGTGTTGCTCCTTAGCTCTTTTTTAGGCATGTGTTGTATTAGAACGGTGAGATGCCAATTAAAAAATATGCATACATGTATCTTGCAGAATTTAATGATTTCTTTACTAAAAGTTCCTTATATTCCTATTTTATAGTTTAACACTTTAATGACGAGCTGCATTGGTTTCCAGTCGCTTTTAGTACCCTGTTATTCTTAAAATGTTAATGCCTATGGTTAAAATTTTGATTATTTACAACAGGGTACTAAAAGCGACTGGGAAACCAATGCAGCTCGTCGTTAAAGTGTTAAACTATAGTTTTAAATTTGTGTGGTTATTGTGAGAGCTGCATTCTAAAGGGTTATGTATGGGTTTTTAGTTTTAAGAACATTAACTGGACACAAGTCAGCAATTCGATGCCTCGACTATCACCCATTTAATGATTTTCTCATCACTGGATCGATGGACACAAATATCAAGGTGAGTATTAATGTTTAGAAAAATGTTAAATGTTGATATTCCTGAAATAGTCTGTTATCGAAAATATGTTTTTACTATACCTTATTGTGCTTCTTTGTTTTTGAACTATATTATTGTATGTCACTCCTGTTTCTTCTGAATTGGATCATTTGATGGCTAATCCTTTAATGACGAGCATGTACAAAAATGTATGGGAACCAATGCAGCTTGTCATTAAAGGTTTAAAGTAGGATCATTGTAGATCACAAGTAAAGCAGTTATTTAGAGTGATGCTTTGTCTGAATGTGGGTGGAGCAGGTGATGTTTTGAAATGCCAGAGTTTGTGTTTATGCCTGAGTTGGTCATTGTCCAGTCTCTGTGTGTTTGTATATATTGATAATTATGTACAGCCATTTCAGAACCAATCCTTCCTTCTTTCCTTCCCTCCCTGCTTATGTCGATGGGTTTACTGCCTATTGGTGTCGATTGCTTGCCCCAGACCAGCTAGATGTTACCACTCTACATAATATGTATGTCATCATCATCACTGTTCATCCACTACACACCTAATAGTTTCCCTTCACATCTGCCATGCTGTGCCAGAGCCAAAACACACAATTGGAAAAGAAACAATCGGACCAGGAGAAGAGAGGCTTTGAAACAACAGCCTAAGAAGTATAAGTGTATTTATGGTAGCATTGAGGAAAGTTTTTGACCCAGGTGACATTGCAATGAGATTTGCATTTTATGGCTGTATTGTGACATGAACTTTTTAATGATCTTTAGTACGATAAATTTTTCTGTCTTGTTTATTTTCCGTACCAGTGGTATCTGCACCATACTACCCAACTCTGTTCCTTTATATGTGCTTGGGCAAACCTGCAGCAAAGTTTTATGAACCATTCAGAAGAACTAATTTGGGATAAAAAGATTTTGGCAAAATGATAATTCATTTTTTACTTGTGATGTTTCTGTTGTTCTTAGGTTCAGGATATTTAATTGTGATGATTCTGTTGTCTTTAGGTTTTGGATGTACGATTGGGATATTTAATTGTGATGTTTCTGTTGTCTTAAGGTCTGGGATATGCGCCGTAAAAGTTGTCTCTTTACTTATTCGGTAAGTTTATTTTGTTTACTATAGCAATTAGTTATAACGGAACACATGGAAGAATTTGCTACAAATTCTTCCACCTATTCCATGACATAACTAATTTCTTACATCAGCTTTGATTTCTTTAGAGAATGCTTTTGATTGTCTGTAATAATTGCTCCTTGAACACCTGAACAGTGCCTACAAGTATAGATTCCACAAGAGGATATTGAGGCCTATGCATTCCTCTGTCTTTGCTTAATTTAAATTATGAAGGTATTCATAGATGCAAATGTAGAAAAGTGTAATGGCAGTTAAAACATTTATTCCATGATATAAAAATATCTTGTGTCAGCTTTGGTCTATTATTTGACCTATTGTTCTCCGTGTGCAACATTTATGTTTTGCACACTGTGTTACATGTCATGTTCATTACAGGCATTTCACTTAAGCCCATTTTTCTAGCAAATTCTTCTGTAGCATTAGCATTTGGGGATTTCAATTTTTGCCTTTAACTTTATTAGCGTTTTAATGTTTTCATACTGGTGTTAATCATAAATATCTTTCATGTTATAAATTTTGGTGTTTTAGGGACACAGCAATTGTGTCAACTGTATTCGATTCAGTCCAGATGCTCAATGGATGGCATCGGGAGGAGAAGATGGTGTTATCAAGGTATCAAAGCCAGGTTTCAATTTAATTCATTAAAAGATCTGCCCTGTAGTTTATGATAACAGTGCTGTAGTATTCATTTGTTTTATAATAAATAATAACAATAATATTCGTTTTTAATTAAAACTGACAAGTATGCAGTAATATTACATGATATAGTAATAACAGATGATATCAAGTTTAACAGGAGTCGAAATTGACTGTATGACTGATTGCAAGGCGCCCATCTGTCCTCCTACTGCTCATTTTACAGTTGCCCCCCCATGGAGTGGAAGGCTGAGTCAACCTTATGGGGCTAGCGGGTATCGAAACATTTCTAGATAAGTTTCCATATCATCATGCTATTTAGAAGCAGCCAACTGATTTCTTTTAGTGCTAATTCTGTCGTGTTTGTTGATGTTGTTCAGCTGTGGGACATGTCGGCTGGTAAACAGTTGGCTGCGTTCCGTCAACACACTGGCCCTGTCAATACAATTCAGTTCCATCCAAACGATTTGCTGCTGGCTTCAGGAAGTTCTGATAGGTAATGGGTCAAGCTTTATAGAACTGTTGTTTACCAAGAGACCTGTGATTTCTTTGCCCCTTGCTGGCCTGGCCTTAGCGCTCTGTGCCGTGTAGCCAATAAGAAGAGTCTCTGCTTGTGTAATGTAACTGTGTTTAGAGCACCTGGATGCTAGTCTTGTTGTCATTAACAAGTTCGGGTGAGAAGACAGTAGTTCATATTCCAAGTCCTTGAAGCATCATGAACCCAACACTGCATGTTCTCCTCAATGTAGTAGAACCCATTCATCTTCTAGGTACACATCTGTATACCAAGGTATCTGGCTGCATTGTTATTTACTACTGTAGGTGAATATTCAATTTTTATCATTGCTTAGAAAGGTGATTTGAAAAATGCAGATACTTTCTTGTACACACACGTAATTCACCTGAAACCTACACTTAGCACTTACTTTGGTAGCCAGAGTGCATATGTTGCATTTATACTGAGGTCACATTCTGAAGCTGATTTGAAATCGTGGTGTATGTGCTGAATTGAAATCGTTTTAATTAGAAAGTATGCTATATTGAGGCTCTACTCTACTTACTTATACAGGTATACATGCATACATACACACATGCACTTACATATTTGGGGACCTACAATAAGATTTATTTATTTAGTTTTTAATTGTCAGTAACTCAGTATCAGCTTTTGTTGCACCTGATTTTAGCCGACTCTCATTAATTATTTATGCTACAGAACAGTCAAGTTTTGGGATTTAGAAGTAATGCAAATGGTTGGTACAACTGACGGTGACAGCACACCAGTACGGTGAGTGAACAATTCATATTAACCTTCACCTATCCAATAGACGATTCAATAAATCATCAGTCAGTTGAACAGATGTTTGTATACTTTTGTGATGAATCAGCTGTTAGATCGGAAGAATTATCCTTTCTCATTTTCTGTTCTATCCTTTTATGCTATCTTATTCTGTCAGTTTAATTTGCCCTGTAGTATCTTAACCATCCTCTCGTATCCCATCTTGTCGTGATGTAATTGGATATGAAGTCGTATCAGCTGTTTCAGTCCTACCGTATTTATGTGGCATTGTCTGTCGTATTTGTTTTGCCTTAGCCTGTCTCTTGTACGCTGACTCTGTACTGGATATGATTTAATTTTTTTAGAAAGAATGTAGTGACTAACTCGGCGATTAAATTTTTAACAGTTTTTAACGCTTTATATAACATATGCCAAAGTTATCGAATTTAATCGATTAATCAAAGTTAAATTTAGGAGATTAATCGATTATTTTGTTTTAGATCAGTACCAGCTCTAGTCTAATCTGTCTATAAACTGATAAAGTATGCAGCATGGTTTTGATATGATATCGTTTGAAGCCTTGTGTTGTGTACTTTGGCTGAAGAAATCAGTAGATTAAGTAAATTGTTAGCTGCTTGTCTGAGGCATTGTTAAATTGTAATTGTCCTGAACTTTCTTGTAGAAGTCTTCTGTTTCATTCAAAAGAGAACTGTCTCTACAGTGCAGGTGTAGATTTTATCAAGGTTTATGGTTGGGAGCCGTCAAGGTGCTTTGACTCCGTAGCTGTTGGATGGGGTCGACCTGCAGACATTGCCACAGTTGACACTCAGCTCGTGAGTCAAATATCTTACAGGATTACTCCTTAAGATTTTGTGCTAAAATTGCTCATTTTGTCTGTTAGCTGCGTATCTTGGAACAGGCTTCCCTATGATCGCTATCTTAAATTGCAGTTGAGCTTGAACATTGACATTGCATTATATTAGATTGACAGAGGTGGCTGAAAGGAGTAATATGGCTTGTTTGTAACATTTCCTGTTTTATTGTTTAGCATGTTTATCTTGCAAATAGAATAACTGTGGTTTTGTTTTGCTCTTCCACTGAATGTGTCCCAGTTTCTATCTGGCTACTGAAATGTCTGTGCTGTCAACCATAGACACATGGGATGTGCTTGTGATTGAGACGCCAGCATTTGGAACTGTCTGTGCTGAGGTTCAAGAGTTCATTTCCTTGCAAAGAGAGGATATTTATCAAGAAGAATTTCTGATCCATTGCCCTCATATCTGTAAAGTAGCTTGTGCAAGCTTTGATGAAAATGGCTGTTAATTTTGTCTGGTACTTTAGGTGGGAGTGTCTTATTCACAGTCATCCCTATCTACGTTCGTTGTTGACATTCAGGTGAGAAACCCTGATAGTTTTCTCTGACAGTTAGTTAGTAAATGGGTGAGATAACAAAATATTATCACAGCTCTCACAGTTAGTTATGTAATGGTTTGAGAGAATTAGACTAGTGGTAATGTAAGTTGAAGTTATGAATGAGGTATATAGGTTGAAGATGATGTATTTAGTAGATGTTTTTAAATAATACACAGGATATAAAATTACAATCATCCTTGACTGGGAGGAGGAAACCGTGTGGCCTCAGTCATAGCTACTAATTGAGGGGATGAAGGCTGGGGTGGCGTGATGCAGAGCATGGGTTTGCACTCGTGTGTGACAACTGTTAGAGAGTTTTCTTGAACTGCACTTCAGGCATGTTTCCTCTGCTTTCAGAATGTGCAACCACTAGGCGGTCCACCTTACCAGCAAGCTACAAACATTCCACCACAGTCTACAACCAGGTAATATGTACAAACGGTTTTCTAGACTTGTCACAGAGGTACTTTGTTTTAGATGATTCTGATATGTCACTACCATCATCGTCTCTTAACCCTTTAACGACGAGCTCCATTGGTTTTCCCATACATTTTAGTGCACACTCATCATTAAAGGGTTAATATTGTTTTGAAATGGAAAAGTTAGCTTGAAAGTTTTTGATGATGCTAAAAACCAAGACAAACCATCTGAGAACATCTGAAGATGGACTTAACCTGACATGATAGAAAAATTTTCTTCTTGTGAGTCATTGCTTCTGTTGCCTGTAGCAGTTAGTATATTTTATGTTGTCAAGGACGCCTTAATATAGTAAACTTAAAGTAATGCCAGCCATTTCAGTTCCAACTAAATGACATCTGCATGGGTGTAGAGCTCTGTGAATTAAATGTCTGCATTTGTGAATTTTGTTTAGTGTTCATCGCCGTAGAAGCTTCCTGGCTGATCGTCCTAAGACACAATGTAGCCCAATGAAAATTAGGTCAGTTCTTTTGGTGAAAAGTGTGTCAGTTCAGTTATTCAGTAGACACAGAACATCAACTTTTTCCTATCTCAATGTCTGGCTGTTCAAACAGAACAAGAAGATCAGTTCCTTAATCATTTAAAGATGAGAATTTTAAGCCTTTTCCAATAAATTTTATGTGGTATGGTTCTATGCTCAAGATATTTGTTTTGTAAGGCTGAGTGATGGTTAAAGTAAATGAATATATCTAAAACAATGAAATACAGTAGATGAATGTAGAAAGTGAATAAAAATAGTGGTTTCTAGTTAAAGTAAATGAATTTCTTTTAGCGATTAAGAACAGTAGATGAAAACCTAAAATAGATAAAACTTTATCAGCATCTGTTGTTGTGATTGTTGGCGTAGTGAAGATGAGCCAACGCAGGGTTTGGTGCCAGATGATGAGGCTGAAGAAAATGCATCGGGTGTTGAAATCAGTGACATGTTAGAATACAAACAAGCCTTTCAGCCGCACCGTGAATTGCGTAAGATCTTTTTCTTTTTTAGTAATTTATTTCTGACTGATGGGTCTGCATCCTAAGCAACCATAGTTCTTGAACGTGCTGGTAATTGGCCTTTCCAAAAAAACGCAGTAAAAGTGGAAATCCTGTTGGCTGATTTTCTTTACAGGTTGTTTTAATTACTTATCTTGTGCTTTGATTTTCTGTAGTATTATTTATTATATTTCTAATTCAGTGAATCAATCAAAATTTATATAGCGCCCCTTCAAGATCCCTACTCAGAGGCGCTCCCGACCCAGGCCATACAGAAGAATGCAGTCTTCAACAGTTGGTGAAACTGCAAACAGTTTGGAAGATTATAATTTCTTAATAATATTATTAAGGTAAATTTTCTTTTAGGCCTTTGTGAAGCTAAACCAGTTTGTGTAATATGAATATTCAATCAACAACTGAGGTTGCATGCAGTTACTGGCCAGTTATGCCAGCATATCTTGACCTGTGCTTGTTTTGGACAGAAATATGGTGGTTAAAGAGTTACTACAAGTCAAAGATTTTTGTTTGAAAAGTTTGAGATAGAAGGCAGATGGTCCAGTATTTGACACAAATAAAAATGAAAATAGTTGCCTTTTATGAAGGCATTTAAAATAAGGTTCATTGTTTAAATTGTTTTCTTGACTAAATGCTTTCATTTTGACTTCTTGTGTTTGTACTGAATATATTGTTTTTACTAGCTGCTTGCATTTGGAATGTTAATATTGAATTGATTAACTGCTTGCGTTTAATGTTTAGTAGATTAACTGCTTGTGCTTGGACTGTTAATGGTTGATTTATGTAGCTCGTGGCCCACTGTATGATCCTGCGAGCTTCTCATCTGCAAATGATGAAAGTAAGTTCACACTGAAAGTCCGTTAACTTATGCTTCTATAAGTTGGTTAAGCGCTCTAATTACAACTGGTAATTTATGGTTAAGCACCCACTTTATACACCTGTTAGAGTGACACTAATCAGCATGTTTGTGAATTTTATTAAAGTTTTGCATAAGCTTTTCCATTTGCTGTAATGGGACGTGGTGGTGCAGCGGTATGTTCTGTGCCTTGTAATTGGAGGGTCGCACATTAGAATCTACCGTGCGTTGTGACCCTGGACAAGTTGCTCACCAACAATTGTCTGTGAGGAAGGCAATGGGGAAACCACCTCACTCATCTCATCCCTGGATGGCATAAAAGCCAATGGACCTGTCTCCGGGCAGAGAACTCATCATAACTTGGCCTCTGGTCACCTCTATGCTGATGATGTCTAGGCCTTTGTTCATGGCTCCTCTTCTCACCAGCTTGCTCTTTCCAATCTATTGAATCTCTTTCTGCTGATCTCAATTGTTGGATGTCCTCTAATCAGCTTTCACTCAACCCTTCCAAGACTCAATTGATCTGGCTTGGCACTCACCTGGCTAATTAAACTTGGCGATTTGCTGCTATAACTCGTGCTGTGATGTTATCTGGGGCACTACTGTTTCTGCTCGTTCTCTTAAGACTTTTCTTTTCTCGAGGCCCTTCGCAGAAGCACCTCTGATTAGGTTGTACTGTGAGAGGCACTTTATAAGTCCGTATAGAATAGAATAGAATAACATCGAAACTGGGTTTGATACTGCACTGGATTGGGCTGGAATTGCTGAGTAATTAGGCGGAAACTGCACAGTCAGTGAAGTCCTGCCTCCGATGTTCTGTTGGATCAGAACACCAATAACTGTATATGTCAGCTTTCATATATAATTCATAGATACGCTGTTACATGGTGAAACTGTGTTGAAAAAGCTTGTTGCACTTTATAAGTTAAAGATTTGCAGCACTTATTTAATACTTTAATGATAAGCCTCATTTGTTTCCAAGTCATTTTTATTACACCTCATCTTTGAAGTGTTTATGCCTTATTATCAATATTTTGGGATGGCGATAATATAGTATTATTAATCCCACTCAGAACCAAAGACCCTTGAGAGAAACCAAAGACACTAAATAGAGAAAGATAATATATATGTCCTATAGTATAGGCATCTGGTGAATATACATATCCTCGCTACTTGTGCACAATCTTCACTCTCTCTTCGTCTATTAAGGGTCGCTCAGCCCTCCGTTCCTCTTCTCGGGGTGACTTCTTGGTTCCACATGCCCGCACTGCTACTATGCAGCACCGAGCATTCTCTGTTGTTGGTCCAACAGCGTGGAATGTCTTGCCATCTTTCCTTCGGTTATCTCCTCGCATTCACTCGTTCCTTCTACGCCCAATTGAAGACTTTTCTGTATGATCAGGCCTGGCTTGGGAGCGCCTCTGAGTAGAGCCCTTGAAGAGGCGCTATAAAATTTTATGATTGATTGATTGATTGATTGATTGATTGATGTGTTTGTGCATGTGTATAGATAACACCTCAATTCTAGAAAGTAAGTTACAATAGCTTAGTTTGCTTGATTTTGTTTTAGTGGAAATAGAATGCATTAAAGTTGTTCAGTTAGATGATTGATGTTAACGAGCATTGGCAAATTATTATAAATGATGAATGCTAAGGCAGCTGTGTACAGCTGCTCCAGGTTAATATTTTTTCTTTTTTTATTCATTTTATTCATGATAAAATTGAAAATAAAAATACTTACCAAAACTCTACATACAGACCTATAATTGCTGCTATGCAACTAGTTGACCTTCTTTATGCCTACTTGCATGTTTCTAGCAAACGTTATGGGGGTTTTTCTCTATGCATGGTCACACACACCCAGAACATACAAGTTTTAATAGTTGAACAGAGAAATGCACAGAGTGTTTTAAACAACTTGCTGGCTTTTTTATCTTTTGCTACCTTACACTTAGCTTTTTTAACTTGAACTGATTACAATATTACTTTGATGTTTACCAACATTTTTCATCTTATGGGTTGAACTAAGCTAAGAGAAGAATATATCCCTTAAGGCAGCCCAGAGAGAGGTGACCTTGAGTATGAGGTGCTTTTATTTTCCTTCGCCTTAGCATATGAGGATGGGTGGCCAGTTCTCTCTCGCAGATTGTTCTTCCCACTTACAGTGTATTGTCAGTGTGCTCAATATATTAGAGTTTGCTAGGGGTGCTGGTAGAGTTGAAATCTTTGAAATAGTTTTATCCTGGTGGGGGTTTGAGCGCCCAAGCTTGAGCTAAAGCAATTTGGCTTCTTTGATTTAAAATTTGTTTTCTAAAGTTGGAAAGTGATGCCAAGCTGTATGCCAATATAAGCAAAGTGTTAACTTAGAGACTGTACTGTTGTATATTTCAGAAAAGTCAACACCTTCAAAACCACACCACAGTCGTAATGCGTCACATGGTGCAAGCCCCGCTCGTCTGGATGAATCTCCCTCAGACTTCCAACCAGTGATGACTGGTGCTTCTCGACAACAACCTCCTCCTCCTGCTGCGCCATCACACCCTTATCTGCCGCCCGAGGCACGGACGAAGCGACCGACTACAACTTGTTCAAAATCATCGCGAAACAACGGTGAGGCCACAAAGGAAAATTCACGCATGAAGGCTAGACGAGTTACCACAGATGACAACTCGGAATCAAAACACAGGTTCCAACAAAGCACTGAGGACCGCATTAGCTTGGCCAAAGAGCGAGCCTCCTCTGCCCGCTCTCAGTCTGAAGACCAAGGCGATCCAAGGAAGAAGCAGTCTCTGCAACACGAGAACATTGATATTCTTCCAGATCGATTTGATCGGCTACAAATTTCAGACGAGTGCATGTCGAACGTGAGTCGGCCAGGAGTTGTTCCTCCTCGCAGGCCAAGTCCAGAGCAGATGACTTCTGAAAACAAACTCATATCAAATCGCCTTGTTGACGATTTTCTTCCGGTAGGATTGTTTTGATAGATATTTATGTATACATATCTATATATAAGTGTGTTTTTATATGTAGATATAGATACAGAGGTTTAGATATATGACTTTGTTTTCTGGGAGCACCTCTGATTAGGTTGTACTGGGAGATCCGTAAATACAATACAATAAACGTGACTATAAACAGTCTTCCATTGCATCTTGGCCTTGTGCAGCAAACACTTCTTAAACTGTCTTAAAATGTGTGTAGTGCTTTTGTGAGGTACGTAAAAGGCACCATAGTAAGTATCTAGATACATACAAAGTCATACATATATGTGACCCAAGGGATCGAAATGAGTCGTATGTCGGCAATTTACATTCCTTGGAAAACAGCAAAATATGATCAGAGGTCACTTTTCCTTATTTTCAGATTTTAATGAAAATGGGTGAAAAAAATTTTTTTTCACATTTCGGATTTCTCACTTTTGATGAAATTCATTGTTTTAATTTTCTGAATTTTTACAGAGAATACTTTTATTTTTTTGATTATATATTAAAATAAATGTAAAAAAGTTTCACTAAAAAACACATACTATTCGTAACTTTGTCAAAAAATAAGGTAGAACCAAACTTTTGGTGTCATTTTAAAGCAAAAAATGTGGTCTTTAAGAATACATATTCTATTTCCGACATACTCATTTCGATGAATATGTATTGTGAAAGCTTATAATTATGTCATGCATTTTTGCCTCTCATTTTGTTTAATTCTAAATGAATACAGTACAAAAGAGGAATTTCACTGTTTATTTTAGTCACTACAAAGAATATAAGCCTCATTGTGGAATGGACAGCAAAGAATATTTTATTTCATGCCTACATTACGATATTTACCTGTTATGTATATTTGTATGATTAGTCTGTCAGTTTGCAAAGAGAGGATTTAAAAAATTACCATTAAGCAACACAGCTTTAAAAGCACATGCTTTAAGTTTAGCAGCTTTTATAGCTCTGTTCTGAAGTTGAAATTGGCATGTTGTAAGATTAATGCTTTACTGTCCATTATTATAAACAGGAATTTAGAAGATTACTTTAGAATAACTCCATAGCAAATGGGACTTGTGCTACTTCCAAGATTTTTTGGCATATGTTTTGTATCTATAACAAGTTCAGATATGTATCTTCTTTTCTACCAGTTTTCTGATGTCTTGACATCTAGAATGTATAGTTGTGTATAGCTCAATCTTCATGGCATTGTTTTGCAGAAACAAGTAACAGCTCCTGGTGATATAGACATGAACACGGCTGTTGACTCGATCCTAAGTGGCCACGATGCGCTTGTTGGCGTCCTATCAGCACGACACAGAAATCTTCTTGTCATAAAGACAATGTGGACAACGGGAAATATTAAGGTACCACGGCTGTTTTTATGTAACAGGAAATATTATGGTACTGCAGCTGTTTTTATGTAACAGGAAATATTATGGTACAACAGCTGTTTTTATGTAAACAGGAAATATTATGGTACTACAGCTGTTTTTATGTAATTTTGACAGTAAATTAAAGTTATGAAAAATTAAGCTTTTTCTTATTCGGTACCTTATTGTCTTTATTCTGTACTTCATTCTTTCATTTGCTAAGCATTCATCAACTGAATGATTTTTCAGGGATCAATAGAAAAACATGTGAATAGCGAATTCTCTGCTGTATTTCAGCCATAACTTTGCCACTAAACTTGGTTTAGTGTTCATTGGATAGGGACGGTGCAGTTCTCAGTTTCCACTTTATAAGCTGAGTGATTAGGCGAAAACTGCACACTATCAGTGAAGTCCTGCCTTCAATGTTTTGTTGAGTGAGAACGTCAATAACTGTGTTTGGCAGCTTACTTATATAATTCTTAGATATGCTGTCACATGTGAATGGTAAACTTCTGTTGAAAAAGCTTGTTGCACATTTTAAGTGAAAAGATTTGCAACACTTGTTTAATGACTTTAACGATGAGCTGGTCGTATACATGTTGTTTAGTGAATGAATGTGCCTTACTATTTTTTTGTTGTTGTGTAGACGGCAAATGCAGCTGTGGGCATGAATGATCCCGCTGTTCTACACGACGTTAAATATGATGCTCCAGAAAGCGTACGTCTCTTTTTTTATGGTCCTTTGACACAATTTTACTGTGCTATATTTTTCCTTTATATCTCAGGATTAAAGTTTAGTGAGATAAAATGCACTTTCCTGTTAATCAACGGGCGCTGCAATGAAGTTTCAGTCATCTTTGGCAAAGAGCAAGAAGCCATGTGGTCGAGGCTGAAAAATCATAGCCATACTGAAGGAGTGTGGGTATATCAGGTTGAACAGAACCTGTTTACTGGTGCCCCAGTGAAAGGAATTTATGTTTTTGCTGGCAGTGGTATTGTCAAAGATACTTAGAGAATATTATGGTCAGTGCGGTTGACATAAAAGACGGATTTTAGGAACTTGACCCACATGCTTGAAGGGATTTTCTGTCAGGGTGTATTTTGTGTTTATTTATTTATTTATTTATTCTGTGATTATATTATTCATTTACTCTGTGCTTTCCCACAGAAGCTCTGACGATGGTCCAGAGAACTGTGGTTGGGAAACACGGTTCCAGAGTAATTAAAAATGTCAATAATTAATAGATAGCTGTCATGTTTGCTATTTGTATGAAGTTTGTTCTTTTGTGATGCAGGTCAATCTGGAGTCTAGATCACTGTACATGCCTTCTTCCCATATTTGGCAACCTTGTTTCAAGCAGATATGACAAGTACATACAAATTCTTATTTGGTCTAATCTTGCTGAAGTTTAAGTAAATTTATATAATTGTAAAATAGTAATCATGATGTCGACAGTAGTAGTAGTAGTAATAATTGTTTTATTAGTACCCAGTGGTTAAACTTTTAGTAGTGTAGTAATTGTTTTTGTATTAGTAGTAATGGGGATAAAAAATTATTTTGCAGATAACAGTATATATCTATATGTGGCAGTCCAGACCAAAATCGGTATTATGTCGGAAACTACGCAATAGAGTAAAAGGCCAGAAACTATTTTTTGTGTTTTTCGGTTTTTTGCAATCTAATATAAAAATATGTTGAAAATAGTCATTTCTTATATTTGGTTAAAAAACGAGTTTTTAAAACTATTGTTAATGCTTTTAATAAACCTATTTTTCTGTTTTAAGTAAGTTAATTAACTTAATTAATTAATTAACTGGATCACCTTTTGCCCTATATCTTGAGTTAGAATAAAGCTAGAGCAATAATTTTTGTGTCACTTTGAAGCCTGATCCAAGACCTTTGAAATGATTTATCAAACTCAATATGTTGCAAAATCACCTTACTCCTGATTTTGGTGTGTGGAGCCACATATATAGAATACAGCTGAAATTTGATAATGCTGCCCTTACAGTCCATGGAATGGATGAGGCTATGGAAGGAATAAAGATAGCGGGAAGAACAATGAACCTGAGATACTGGATACAACACTATTGGCAGTAAAAAAAATTTATGTTTTTGAAGGCTGGCAGTGGTATTGTCAAAGAGGACTACTTCATAGAAGACAATTATCATGACAGAGGAGGTTTTGTAGTAAAAGACGGAAATAGAAACGGTAACTAGCTTCACATGCTTGGGATCAGTAATAGAAAAAGAGGGAAAGTGTGATATGTGTTTAGCGATAGGAAAAATTGCAATGAATGGTCTGGAAAAAATATGGAAGGACAAACATGTGAGTATAGACACATTGGTGAAGGCTCTGATCATACCAACAGTAACATACGGCAGTGAGACATGGACAATGACCAAAAAAATGAAAAAAAGATTAACGCATGAGTAATGGATATGGAGGAAGATGCAGAAATATCATGGAAAGAAAAAGGACCAACGATGTGCGCATGAGTATGGAATTGAGAATGAAGAGACACTACAACAAACGTGGGCGTTCTTGTTCGTGCCTGCAGCCGGAGGGTTGCGGGTCTAGATCACCTCAAGTATATTTGGTGCCTTGCAGCCGGAGGGTTGGGGTTCAACCTTGTCAAGCGCAAGCAGGGACCCTGACAAGTCCTTCATGCACAAATTCATGCGCTTGGGCGTGAATCTCCGATTCAAGTGTAGGTAAATATAATTGTAGAAATCTTGAAGTCACTGCTTTTTGCTAAATGAATGAAATGAATGAAACAGTGCTAAGAGCAAAGTTGAGGTTCTTTGGTCATGTCATGCGATCAGATGGATTGGAAAAGGAAATGATGTTAGCATATGGAGAGGGAAGGAGAAAACAAGGACGACCAAGGAAAAAGTGGATGGACGAGATACATGAAACAACTGGAATGAATTTGGCAGAACTGAGAGATGCGACGGCGGACAGAAGGAAATGGAGAGGCTTGATCATGAAGGTCGCTAGAGTTCCAGGAACTGACAGCACAAGGTAACAAGGTAAGCCCTTACAAAGCACTCTGCACTTGTCTCGTGATGTTAATGTCATTAGGATCAGATCATTAGCAAACATAGTTCAGCTAACTAGAAGATTCACCAGTGGCAGTCTCACACACACACACGCTGATCCAACAATGGCTTCCCAACTAGAGTTGACAGATTTAAGCAAGTTCGGAGTTTCTGAAGCACCTAGAATAGTGAGTGAGGGACAACGATGGACGATGTGATGTGGTCCGCTGCCAATACAAAGTTTCCCGCATAAAGGAAACTATCAATAAGGCCAAACTTGGGGACACTTCCAATAAGATGGGCACCAATATTAACAACAGACTGAAGCATTGAAATATTAGCTAGTGAAAGTCCAGGAAAGTGGCATTACCAAAGTCAACCCTAGAGCAGATAAGGGCATGAATTAAAGTAGTGGTAGCATGAAAGGAGCTGATGGAGGGTAAAAGCATGACTGGCAGACGCTGTTGACATGATCTCTTCAAGAGGAGCGCACCTGGTCTAGGACAACTCCAAGATCACAGACTCTATTGGGATTTCTTCAATAATAGTCACCAGCTCATGTAGTCATGACGACATAAACTATTCCTTGCTTTATATCGACAACACTTAATGACTGTTGTTCTGTTACTGTTGTTTTAGTTATGTCGATACGGGCCTAAATGGCATTAAACAGATCCTGCGAAATTTTGGTCCAATAATTAAAGCGAACATAACAGCCCCGCCTTCGGTTGGTGTCGACATATCTCGAGAAGAAAGGTATGCACAACACTTTTTTAAGGGCTTGCAGAATTTTGAAGCTGGAACCTATCTCTATATCATCCCTTCATCAGTTGCTGCTGTCATCAACCATCAGTCATGTGAACTTGATCCTATATCATCAATTCTAATTGACACTTTAATGACGAGCGTGTACTAACTGTGAATTGCAGCTTGTCGTCAAAGTGTTAAGGACTTGGGTGAAAAACTTTTGCCATTTTTTTACCATCTGTATTATGCATTTATCATGTAATGCTGCTTTAAATAAGGAGTTGCTTCCTGCTTCTCGGAAATGGGCTATTCTTTTACCTTCCCTTATACGGAAGTGTGCTATTGTTTTGCCTTCCCGTAAAGAGAAATGGGATATTGTTTTGTCTTCCCTTAAAAAGAAATGGACTATTGTTTTGCCTTCTTTTTAAGTGCCACAGTCTTGATGTCAATGCCATGGTCAATTATCAATCTGTTTATGACTTTTCTTTCTTGTTGCAAATGGTTGAGAAACATATGGTGATGCTGCTCACATGTTATCTTGAGGCAGACTGCCTTATGCCTAAAGGGCAAAAATTGGGGTTCAGAGAGTTTCATTTCACTGTATCCATTTAACATGCATTCTGGCTGACATTTTTGGGGTTGTTGATTGGGAGCATGTGGCCTTCCTCGCCCTTTTTGATGTTAGTGTGGCCTTCGACTCTGTAGACGTTGACTTTCTCTTAGAGCGCCTTGAAAAGCCATTCAGTGTTGTGAGTCTTGTTGAGCATGGTTCAATTTGATATGGACTTATGCTGCACTTGTTTTTCTTGATTTTGACATTTTAACCTTAAAATGACCTTGGATTATTTTAGTCATTTTGCACTTTGTGTTTGTGTTTCAGGGCAAACAAGTGCCTCTTCTGTCACAAAGAACTCATGAAGATCCGGTCAGAACTTGATCGGCGAACAGGTCTGTGCAGTGGCCAGAGGGCGTCACACTATAAAGAAATCCAGCTTCTAATGAATCAGCTTGATTAGAGTCGTAGAATCTTGCTCGCTGCTCTTTCAGTGCCACTTCTCAATCCATTTTACCGTCGTTCCGTGTGCTGTCTGCATCATATCGTGATAGATTATGGAAGAAATACTGCCAACAATCACTAACTAATGTACATCTAGGATTTTTTTCTCAGAGGCTAGTGTGATTTCACTGTGTTTTTATTTGACTACAACAACCTGGTGATGTTGCTCTGTATTTATGGAGTGTTTTGCTTACCATAGTTTGACTTTAGGCTAGGCTAGAGATATTCTCGTGCTGCTGATGTACTTGCTGTATGAGCTGGGGCAGATTCGTGGGGTTGGAATTGTGAAGAATTCCAATATTTGTGCATTTCAATTTAAGATGTGCTTGTTACTATGGTTATGGACAGATTATGTGACTTGAACGCTTAAGGTGCCATGGGTGTGTGCATCAGATTTCAAAGAGGCCTAGAGCCTGAAGATGCTATGTTGCTTCTGTGTTCTGAGATGTTGTTTCTGCTTTGTGCCTTTGTCTTAAAACTGTATGAATGCATTGATCAGTTATTCCTGTAATTTTGAGCCTCCAAAACATTTAATGTATTTTCCAGCGTGCCATGATGAAAATGGTCCCGAGGACCAAGATATTTAAAACTAACGTCATGACGACATGTACTCAGATATGCATGCTCACAACATGTTGGCATGCCTGAAAGAAAGCTAGAAATTCAGTCTTAGAAATATAGATTTAAAAATTCCATCAAAAGCTACTGTCTCGGATGTTTGCTGTAGACAGTGGTATTTTAATATTACTAACTGCTTTGTCCTTCCTTCGATGTGTTATCAAATGTTTATTATCAAAAGTGATCTGGAAACCCCAATTGATGTCATAGTGAATTATTGAAATCATTTGAAATTTATGCTTCAAATAAAATAACTAAAACCACTTTGAAAGTCTTTTCATTTTGTGTAAAGCTTTGATTTATTTTTACACAATTTGAAGTACGTTGTACTACACTTGATTTTGCATATTATGTAATATAGACATCCATTCAAGTAACACTTTTGATCTTTTAATGACGAGACGTATTGTTTTCACAGTAGCTTTTGGTGCCTCATCATCTTTAAAGGGTTAAAGAACTTTTGACAGATTGTAAAACATGATTTTTGAGAAACTGTTGTAAGTTTTATCAATTGGAACACAGTGACTTTGTACCAGAAGATTGTTCTAGAAAGGCATGCTCATGCAAGAAAGACATGATGTATTGCTTGACTAGTAGCTCTCTACAAGTTGCAGAATGTCCATCAAGAGGAAGAGTTTACACAGTAAACAGTAGCTCAGAATAGCACCATCTCACATATTCCATCTCACAATTCCACTCAAGGAAGAAGACTTTGAGTATGCATTCACAATGTCATCTAGGAGCTAGTGCTGTTTGATTAATTGCCTTTTGCCTCTTGCTATGTGTATTTTTTGCAATCGTTATAATATGGTATATAATGTGGCAGAGAGGCAATCTATGTGATTAGTTTCATTTGAAATTTTACTATAAATTTATTTGATTTTCTTAGATTCCTCTAGATTAAACTATGAAGTCGTTAAGTTGCTATATTGTTGGGTTTGAACTAAGTCCTGCTTTTCTATTTTTCTGTTTTCAATTTTTGTAAAATTTTCTTTGAAGCAGATACAGTGTATTTTTGCCCGCTTCCAGTTATGCTCGTCTTGCCTGCCAGAGGGCTTCGTTCCATACAACAAGTTCCCTTCACTGCTAAAATTGTTTTGCTAGATGTCTACACTAATCTGGCTGGCACACCTTGGCTTTCTATGCTCACAAGCCCAGTGAGCTGAAGATTCCGTTATTTTCTTTGCATGGTAGAGGTCAATCAAAGATTGATTCTCTATACTGTCAGCCCCATTGAGCAGGAGTTGAGCAAAGTTTCTCAGTGCGTGAGTGTGACTGCTTTTGCAGTTTTGCCTCTTGTTTAGTTTAGAACAGCGAAACTCATTTGACCTTGCTTCCAGTACCTTTTCCCTTACTGTTAGGTCCTATCTTTTATTAGTGCCTGACATGAGAAATTTGTTATTCAGTTTGGATGCACATTGTGGTTAATGCAGTTCTCACAGACATTTCGCTTCTCGTTCTTCTGGCTGGAGATGCAGGGTAAATACAGAGCCAGTATCCAGTCATAGCCACAATTAATATTTGCTTGATATTTATTCACCACTAAATTTCTATGCAATGCCTACTTTGCCACTTCACAAATTTTCTGGTGAATTCCAGGCCTTCCACAACTGAACTTATTCTAAGAGGAAATTTCAGTGTAGTATTTTGAGTTCAATAATCAACTTTATTTGTTGACATAGTAAATTGCTTTGATTGTAAGCAGCGTCTTATCTTCCAAGCCGTTACTACAGGTCACACTCGGGACCTTTTAATGCCAGATCATATTCAGATGTCTTTTTGTCTCATTTGAAACATACATGTCCAATCATATTACAGTTTGTTCACATTTAGTCTTTACCATTAAGATGCCTCCAAATTGGACAGTTACATTCCGGCCCTGACACACATGTTGGATCTGACAAATTTTGATAATTAAATTTTATGTTCGTCATTATGGTTGTCTACTGCACAGACAGTAACCGAGTTAGCAGAGCCTTTTTGGTTAACACTGACACTGACAGAGTAATCCTCCGAAATTATGATAGTAACAGTTCGTATGCTTAGGCTATTGTTCAAGTTCGAGGACCCCGCTGAAATATTGGTGGCATCGGACTTGTCAGGAAGTACTGTAAAACTCTAAGCTTGTTTCTGCTGCTAAGTGTGATGCAGGTTGGATTCTAAGAACTTGAACTGTCAAAAAATAGTCGCTGCTGTAAATACATTTGTGCATCATAGAAAGATTATTAATAACCATGGTATATTGTCACCTGTGGTTTTACTGATAAACTTTTTCTGTAACAAAGGTGTTTTTCTTAAACCCTTATTGCTGATGCGTTGGTTAATCCGCCTATGAAGAACCATTAGAAGTGAGTTGATAATCTTTCAATATTATCATTTCACATCTAATGTAAATTTTGTTTTAAAATTTATAGAAAGTGTAGGACTAATCTGTGTGCTTATCCACTTTGCCTCTTCTCGTTGCTGTCTGAACATCATAAAGAGTTTAAGAAGTTCTGTTATGACACTACTACATGTACTATTCTTCACAACTGTTTAACTTAATGTCTCAACAGTCCGAAACAGATCTGTAGTTTGACAGCAGTGGTTGTTAACAATGCATTTGATGACATGTAGTCAGCACTGTTCACTTCACTACCAGAAGTTACACTTTTGTAGTGGAAAGGGTCAAACTACATAGGTTTTTATGTACTGTACAGTTTGTTATTCCATTATTTATTAAAATTAAATCTTGAAGTATGAAAACATTGGAGCTGAACTGTGCAATTACATTCATATCTTTGCAGCAGTTTGAACTTATGCATGCAGCAGTTTAAACTTATGTATACTACTTCAACACTGGCAAGCAGCAACCTTGCCATATCCCTGTAACTCAGCAATGATTTTTACATGTATAAATGTGTTTGAATTAAGTTTCGCTATTGCCATGTTGAGTTCAAGATTGTGCAAATACACAGATAAATTTTAAACGCCTTGTTGAGTACTTTCTGTAGCTTGTTATTGTTAGAGTCGCCTATGACTTGTTGCAAGAGAAGCTTGTGAAAAGGCATAGCATGCAAACAAAGTAAACACTTTGCAACACTAGCCTTAGATTCACTGTTTTCTACACATCGGAATGCATCTCTTGAATCGCTTACTGGCATTTTTTGTCGTGCCATTATCAAATGTATATCAGTGTTATTTTAGTTCAGAGAATCATTTTTATTTTAGTTTCAGTATCAATCGTTTCAGTTTAGTTTTAGTTTAATTTCTGATAATCATTTTAGTTTTAATTTAGTTTTTATCAATCAAATCATTTTAGTTCTAGTTTAGTTTTAGTTGAACGATTGCCAAATTTTGTTCGTTCTCGTTTAGTTTCGTTCACGAAAATAACACTGGTGTACATGTAGCCTTGATTAGTCTAAGCCCCTCCCAATGCCCAGACATGCCCCTCCCAATGCCCAGACATACATGTGCATCAATCTTTGTCAGGTGCCTGGACCAGTGGGAAACAAACCTGTTATTCATCAGTCAAGTCAGCTAAAACAGACAAAGCCAAGGCCGTAGCCAGGATTTTGTTTCGAGGGGTGTTTACTAGTCCTTGAGCAAGCCGTCAAGAAACCGAGTCAACCGACTAAGGGGTTTGGAGGAGCGTCGTGAGCTCTCATAGCAGGTCTGGCGCGGCCCATATAATTACACTGTAGTAGAGTTAGTACAATACGATTCCAGAGCATCAATTGTGTAGGTGGGTGGAAAAAGGCACTAAGTGCAAAAAAGTGATTTCTCAGAAACTCGCTTTGAAAGTTGACAAAAATTTTTTTCGCAGATATACCACGGAGTGAGCTAAAAGAATGCATAGAAGCCATTGAACTTCCATTTCATGCAAAACCACGCAAAGTATTAGTGTTAAACATAAAAATCAACAGAAGTCAGTTGTTACTGTCACAACATTATTCTTTGTACATCATTATAACAATACAACTTACTGCAAATATTGCATAAAGTTATCATGTAACAAAGAAACATTACAGAATCAGTATAACATATCAAAAGACAATGTACTGTTAATATTGCAAAATGCTATCATGTTAAAATAAACATAACAGAGTCATGTTATTCTTACGTAATGATATCAATATCAATGTCATCATTCTCTACCTAGTAATCCAAATGAGATTCATCAGAGTCGTCCGAAAGTAATGTACTAGAAGTAGTTTCAATCTTATTCAAGAAATCAGTGTAGAAAGATCGATTGTGAAAGCACTGTCTTTTGCAGCAGTTCTCGACTGGTATGAACGTTTGTGCCAGAACGAGCTCCTGTGATCGAGTGCGATATGCCAGGCCCTGATAATCAAAACCATAACACAAAACTACAACGGTACAATGAGCATAAGAAATATTTAACAAATATCTTTTACATGTTAAGAATAGTTGGTTCATAGATAGGGCTTGTGCTAGGGTTAAGCAGGGGTTTATATGGAACAAAGCTACAACGTTACAATGAGCATAAGAAATATTTAACAAATATCTGTTAAATGTTAAGAATAGTTGGTTCATAGATAGGGCTTGTGCTAGGGTTAAGCAGGGGTTTATATGGAACAAAGCTACAACGTTACAATGAGCATAAGAAATATTTAACAAATATCTGTTAAATGTTAAGAATAGTTGGTTCATAGATAGGGCTTGTGCTAGGGTTAAGCAGGGGTTTATATGGAACAAAGCTACAACGTTACAATGAGCATAAGAAATATTTAACAAATATCTGTTAAATGTTAAGAATAGTTGGTTCATAGATAGGGCTTGTGCTAGGGTTAAGCAGGGGTTTATATGGAACAAAGCTACAACGTTACAATGAGCATAAGAAATATTTAACAAATATCTGTTAAATGTTAAGAATAGTTGGTTCATAGATAGGGCTTATGCTAGGGTTAAGCAGAGGTTTATATGGAACTGAAACTTCAGCAGGTCAGCTTAGCTCATAAGATTTTCCATCTTTACAGATCAACCTCTGCTATTTCACATGGTACAGAATACTACAGATAGTCTTGTGTCTACCTTCGCTCTGCGTCGTTTGCGTAAATTGTCCTTCCACAGCTCCGGGTGACTTGTCCGGATGCGTCCAAGTTCCCCAGCACGAGTTTTCTTTGCGTCCGTAGTTTCACAATCCATACGATGGATGTCTCGGTTTCATAGTAGATTTCAGTCTCTTCTCCGGAATCTGATAATCTTGCCGATTCAACGAAGCCGCCATACTTCAGAAATTAGCTATGTAATTTTCAGGACCTTCACGGCAACACATACGGTATGGCCAGGATCCGTTACTTTAAGTTCGATTTGAGCGTTATTCGATAGAACGATGATTGCGCTACACGTCTGTAATGGTGAACGCAAGAACGAACTAATGGCACTTAGTGCCTTTTTCCACCCAGCTCCACAATTTTACAAACGGGCCAATGGTACGTAATGCAGCTGCTCGTTTGATCGCCTGCCTTCCTCGTTTCTCCCATATTTCGACTTTCATGGCTGAACACCTTCATTGGCTTCTCTTAACTGCTTGGATTCAGTTTAAAATTCTATTTCTTAACTGTAAAACGTTCTCCACGCTACCTTTGTGATCTTATCAGTGATATGTGATCTCAGGCTCTCAGCTACTTCTGGACGTCCTCTCCGCTCTTTAGACCATCATAACCTAGTAACTCTGTCTCGGACTGCCACAGCACCGCATCGTGCCCATGCGGCTATGCCTCTGCGCATTCAGCGTATTCCTAGGGATGGGCCAGCCTCACCGCCGTCGCCACCAACCTCGCCACCCCTTCCCCGTCGCCGCCAACCTTCCCCGCCGTCGCCACCAACCTCCACCGCTGTCGCCACTCAACCTTCCCTTGCCGTCGCCACTAACCTCCACCGCCGTCGCCACCAACCTCCACCGCCGTCGCCACCAATCTTCCCCGCCGTCGCCACCAACCTCCACCGCCGTCGCCACCAACCTCCACCGCCGTCGCCACCAACCTCCACCTCCGTCGCCACCAACCTCCCCCGCCGTCGCCACCAACCTCCCCCGCCGTCGCCACCAACCTCCACCGCCGTCGCCACCAACCTCCACCGCCGTCGCCACCAACCTTCCCAGCCGTCGCCACCAACCTTCCCCGTCGCCACCAACCTCCACCGCCGTCGCCACCAACCTTCCCCGCCGTCGCCACCAACCTTCCCCGCCGTCGCCACCAACCGCCGTCGCACCAACCTCCGTCGCACCAACCTCCACCGCCGTCGCCACCAACCTCCACCGCCGTCGCCACCAACCTCCACCGCCGTCGCCACCAACCTCCACCGCCGTCGCCACCAACCTCCACCGCCGTCGCCACCAACCTTCCCCGCCGTCGCCACCAACGCTCCAACCTCCGCCGTCGCCACCAACCTTCCCCGCCGTCGCCACCAACCTCCACCGCCGTCGCCACCAACCTCCACCGCCGTCGCCACCAACCTCCACCGCCGTCGCCACCAACCTCCACCGCCGTCGCCACCACCTCCACCGCCGTCGCCACCAACCTCCACCGCCGTCGCCACCAACCTCCACCGCCGTCGCCACCAACCTTCCACCGCCGTCGCCACCAACCTTCCCCGCCGTCGCCACCCTTCACCGCTGTCCACCGCCGTCGCCACCAACCTCCCCCGCCGTCGCCACCAACCTCCACCGCCGTCGCCACCAACCTCCACCGCCGTCGCCACCAACCTCCACCGCCGTCGCCACCACCTCCACCGCCGTCGCCACCAACCTTCCCCACCGTCGCCACCAACCCTCCAACGCCGTCGCACACCAACCTTCCCGCCGTCGCCACCAACCTCCACCGCCGTCGCCACCAACCTCCACCGCCGTCGCCACCAACCTCCAACGCCGTCGCCACCAACCTTCCCCGCCGTCGCCACCAACCTCCACCGCCGTCGCCACCAACCTTCCCCGCCGTCGCCACCAACCTCCACCGCCGTCGCCACCAACCTTCCCCCGCCGTCGCCACCACCTCCACCGCCGTCGCCACCAACCTTCCCCGCCGTCGCCACGAACCTCCACCGCCGTCGCCACCACCTCCACCGCCGTCGCCATCACACCTCCACTGCCGTCGTCGTCATAAATGGTATTTTGGGACCTTAACTTTCAGCGGAATCGCCGGGGCCCTACACGGTTGCGTATTCAGCGTATTCCTAGGGACGGGCCGGGTAAATGATCTAATCTATTGTAGTACATCATGTATGTCACATAGAAATAAGAACTTCAAAACTAATGGCTCAGTCTGTCCAGAATGGACCCTGGTTCAGACCCTGCATTAATTGGAAACGTAGGCCTAGCCTGCGTTTTCATTCTACTGGAAAACCGAAAACTACAGTCTCGGAAATCCAAGATTCGTAATGAAATTTAACTTTAAACTCATGTCGTTAACGTCTACACTGGGTACATTAAAATAGACTAATAGAGTGCTATGTCATAGTTACTTATGGACAAGGCAGGAGTATCGAGTTGCAGACTGGCCTTTAACTTCCATATATATCTACTAGATAACAGTTTGAAAAGGACTGAAATATGCCTTTGCAATAAGGAAAGCTTTGATATAATATGCTAGTTCAATAAAAACGGAGTTTGTACGTGCTGACGTTGACTGGTCTGGCCATAAACATTTATTCGATATAACTGGAAGTTTGAAATACTGATGTTCAGTACACTGCTAACTGTGTAAACAGTTTCAAAAGTCCCTGTACTGATTTCTGTAATTAAGACTATATTCTGATATATACATGCTTAATTATTATATATTGCAAGACCAGATGACTTGCCACAACTGGGTACAGTAGGACTGCAACTGAACTAGGAATTATCTTTATAGCATCATATTTGGCTTAAAGATTGTGGGCCAGATTTTACTGATTGGCCATATAAAATTACGGACATCCTTTGCTGGCAGAGTAGTCATGCAGCCTCTGACGAATTGCAGTCTAATATAGGGAGCTCGTTTAAACATGCATTTATACTATGGGTGACCCTCCTTAGCGGGATCTCCATCCCTTTTGGGCCTCCCTTTGTTGCCAGTGTATTTTGTTTCTTTGCATTCTATGAGTTACTGTAATAATTTGGTTGCAATAAAATAATTTGAATTGAATTGAATTGAATTGAATAAACATAAAACTCGTCTCTAAACTTTAAATTCAACTGTTCAGCTTGATTGCCTTCCATAGCACGACTTGTGTTTTCTAGTTAATACATCAGATTTTGACCTGGCTTCCTTAATGGACTGAATTTGACTACAGTTGGACTTAAAAGGTCCATTGGTTAAAGGTGCTATAGACGTCATTAAATTAGATGAAGGTTATATCATTGTTTCTGTGGCTACACTGGTCATCTTTGCTAAATACTAGGGGTACAAATGATTTCTGCCAGCTTGGCTGTCGAGGCCATGGCGTCTCTCCACTGTGTTAATGTCTTTGTTCAATGTGCTGATGTTCAACATGGTCAAATAAAGGATTTGTCATTGTTTGATTAGGCCTATAAAGTTGCAATTAAAAACAAGGGTTTCATTTGTGTGCTTGTATGATCAATGTTTTGATGCTATTTTTGCAAACTTATAAATCGTTAGCTCAAAATTAATTTCCTTCATTTCTTTCAGTTCGATATTGAATTAACCGAAAATATTGGAAATGTCACTTTTGAATTTAGGCTTACTCGTTGGTAGTCAAACAAATTAATTAATACCATGTTGTTAATAAACAACTTTGCAAAGTTTTTATCATAAAACAAGTTAATTAAAGCAGTGACAAAATACATGTAACTCAGTCTCAGAAAACAATAGAACACAATTAGCTTTACTTTTTTATATATACATGTATGACTGTTCAGTTGCAAGTATCATGGTTTTGGTCACATAATCGTGGTATCCGGACAATTCCCCCCCCCCCCGGACATTTCTCCCCGAACAGTAAGTGGGTAACTCTACTATTGTCAATGATAACTGTCATTAATCCAACTTCTATTGAAGCAAAGACTTTTCATCAATCCAGCTTCTATTTAAGCAAAATAATTTCTTTCATCAATCCAACTTCTACTGAAGTCAAGAATTATTTTCATCAGTCCAACTTCGGGGGGAAATGTCCGGGGAGAAATGTCCTAGACCCCATAATCGTTGCTACACCAAGTCTGTTGTTGACTGTTGTCATCCACACCCTGTCAGACGTTGGCTATCGGGTTCCGACTTGATACAATACATACTAGTAACTGTTCAGAGACGTTGCTGCATTTGACAAACTTAGCAGCTGCTAACTTGCAGTCATGCTGTCACTGATACTGATATTAGAGCTTGAAGATGTATGAAAGAGTCATATTACTGCTGGCCCTTATGTCTACAGTTCATACAACTGCATTCAAGTTGTAACAAAAGTCACTTTATATCTTACGTTGCAGCTTAAGAAGACTCAAAATTGCAGTCGTACTACATTCAAGCCATACATCAACAGACAGCAAGAAATACATTCTATGTTACAAAGACATGTGGTAATATCAACATCACATTTTTATGTCAAACAAATTGATGCCAAATAAGCAAAGTACTACTTATATTCAACAATCACAAATATATCATCTCTTAGAAGACCGAGAGCTCTTATAAAAATTTCAATAATGACGAAGATAACAATTATGATATATATATATATATATATATATAATATATATAAACAAGTCCCAAAAACATTTTAAAACAAACATTCCAGCACACAACACTGCATAACATCGAGCTGCCAAGGACAATGAAAATGGGAGAAGCAAGGTACACCACACGTGTCTGCAGTCTGTTCGTGCAGTGCAACTTAGCATCCAGAACAGGAATTTCTTTCATTTTCAAACCTTCATTATGTCACTGATTGAAAACCATGTATTTTAAATGAAGGTCTTTTTGCGTTGTTAGGCTAACGGAACTATCATAATCTTTAAAGGTGATGAACAGTAGTTAAGCATACAGCAATTACCAAAAGAACCTGAGGAAATCATCTTGCCACAGTGATGCAGTAGTGGTATTAAACCAAACAATCATAACTAATGACACATCAATACCAACAGAGTTCAATAGCATTTTCAATAGCTATTTTCACTTGTTTCACTGGACATCACCAAAATCTTGACAAAATCAGACAAATTGGGACTGGCTGCATTCAGTACACAGAAATCATTGTCCTAGCAAATGCCATAAACTCGACATTTCTTAACCAAAGACAGCAACCATAACAACTCAAGTCAAAGTTTCAGTAACGGAAGACCATAATGAGTTAATCCTGCGAGTTAATCCGCGAGTGCATTCAGCAAGACCGATCTATGAACCCATAACAGATCAACTCCACAAACTTCTTTATCAAGTACTCCACGACCTTTTTTATCAAGGTATAATTATAGTGCGATGGATAAACCCGGCCTTCCAGCAACGAACAGCCAATCCGTAGCCATGATGTGTGCCAAGCTGCAGTTAGGAGGCCTTTGCAACATTGTTTATACCATCTAGCTCTGTCTCAGAGTCCGGATTCAAGGCTCCATTTTCTGGAAATGGCAATTCATTTGTTCGGAAGGTGGGAAGATGAAGAAGGCAGCAGAGAAGTCCTCCCAGCAGCAGCATAGAACCGCCAACATGGAACGAGGCATTGTAGTCTTGTGTGGCATCAAACACCAGTCCTAAAAACATATAAATCAAAATGTTGCCCTCATGCAGTGCTGATCACAGTGATCAGTAGCAAAGTAAGTGATGCATCACTGTACTAAGTAGAAGCTTTAGTAGTTCTACCTGTAACGAAGTACTAAAACTGGAAATACTTAACTTGTATTGAAGCGACATTTCACAAATTTTGCAGTACTTTTATTTAGCTACCAGTGGTGCACTACCCAATATTACTCAGTACTTTAATGGCTAGATGCAGGCCCTGTATAGTATTTCTAGTTTTTTCTTCTGTTAGATCAAATGAATGATTTCATGCATGAAGGGCAAGTGACAACCAAAGCAGATGGTATACTTAAAGTCGAGTGGCATCGACTCGTTATAGTGCTGAATACAGATGGTTTGAAAACATCCAACAAGTCATGAGAAGGGGTACTTGGGTATGCGTTCCATGTCCATAGCCCACTGCGAGTAGGCTATGCACCGAGTAGCTTTTAAAAGACAATGAATGCTCTTATGTAAGTACTGCAGAGCAATACTATTGAACATTTATAATAAAATAATAGCAATTTCCTTCAAAACAGACACCTCATATTCCCAGCTGCAGTCTTACCTGCCACAGGTGAGCCAACTAGCGTGGCAATTCCCCTCGTCATCGTCAGCAGACCAAAGGCATTTGTCAGGTGTTCCAGTCCAAGAAGATTGCACAGAACAATTGATGTCAAGGAAATCCAGGTGGCTACAAACAACAGTGACAGGTAACGTAATGTAATCTAACATCATTTATCTGATTCTGCAGTGCCACTAACAACAAAAATAAGAGGATAATGCTTATTACCTTGCAAGAGCTTACATGGTCATATTAAGAAAGACATTATGCATGTGCACAAGGCCCCTAGCATTTTGGGTCTGAACACCTACCAAAAGCACATGTCCAGTGCAAAGGCATCAATCTATGTCACACCAAACCAAGCCACAAATAGGTCAACACCCAGAAGGTAGGTCACAGAGACCCTGTCGTCGATAAGCCAGAACGAATGAATAAAGAAAGAATAAGTAAGATAGACAAAATTAATAAAGGGAGTGAAAGAATAATATAAAAGAAAGATCTAATAAAAAGAGTGAATAAGAAAGAGAGTATGTATGAAAGCATTGTTCATCTTAGTTGCAAGGTTGAAGTTCAACCGACCAAAACTCACCTACACACATCCCAAAGAAAGCTGCAAAACAGCACATCAGCACATAGTCGACACAGAACATGTTCAAGATGCATGCGGCTCCACCAGCCAACAGCGCAACGTTGTGAAGAAGAAGCGGGTTAACGTGCTTGAGATCCGCAAGAAATCCCGCAAGAATTCGACCAAATGTGTTCGTAATACCTGAAGTAAAAAGTCAACGAGTTTACGACAAGAAACATAATTGAACTCTCAGCCATCTGCTGATTGATATAACCGATTGTTATTTCACAGACTGACTTAAAATCTGCCTCATAGCAGATAATAGTCTAACACTACAAATGACTTGACAGCTCATGACTTTCAAAATCTGGTTCATTGCCTGGAATTGAAAAAGTCATTTAGGAAACATTAGGGTTTTGCTGCTGAATCACTTCTCTTGTCTACATTTCAGCCAAACCACTATTCAACCTCGGAAGAAACTGCTGATGTCTATTGATCATTGAAATATATATTATCCATTCCCTAACCTTATCTGTGAAGCCAGAACTGATTAGTTAGCCTGCCTTCTCAAGTCTCCGAGACCTCAGAAGGCCCTTCACTGCAATGCCTTGTCGTCATTCTTTTAGTCTATCGTTAGGCATATTATTATGTGTGTTGGTTAGAACTACAGTACTTAGTTTAGCATGCAATTTGCCCAAGATTCTGTTAGGTTATCTGTGAAAGAAGATTCTGTGGTAGACCAGTGGTGGATAAAAACTCACTTGGATTATATACCCCCATGTGGTTCGGTTTAACTTAAATTTTAAATGGTACCGGTACATGTATGTCAGTGTACTGGGTTGGCTATAGAAGTGGGTATCACGAGTGTCCAGTCATTGGAGATAATGGATAAATAACATTTCAATAAGTAATGAAGAATTATCTCTCAAAGACCAATAATTAGTTGGCAGCAACTATACCTATGACAGACAGCAGGAACGCCGCCTTCTGTGGATCCACTCCAAGAGAAATTGCACGGTCTGTACTGTAGACAAAGGGAATAAAGAGTCCAATGGCACCAAATAAGTTGGCCAGGCATGGAATAAAGAAGATCGGTTTACGCAGCAGTGATATATCCGTCATCTGTACAACAGAAAGAAAACGAAAACCTCAGTAACAAAAAAATTAAGAACCTGTAAATACAAAACATAAAACCAACTATATAAAAACTTAATTTAATAACAATAAATAACTAATAACATTAAATAATAGGACAAATCTTGTTTTTATATTCACAAAGCCTTGCAGACAGAGGCAGATTAACAGAGGCATTACACGCATGTATAGGCACATGCATACAGTCCTGGTATTTTGGGATGTAAGCCCTACAAAAACAAAGTTCGTTGCTTGCAGTAATTTGTTCTGCAAGATGTGCTACATAAAGCGACAGATATTGTATTGTATTGTATTGTATTGGCCATTTATAAAGTGCTTCTCTCAGCAAAAGCCTTTCAGAAGATATAATACAATACTAAGTAAGTAAGTAAGAATGTTCTTTATTAAACGCAAGCAAACGCTCAGCGCTTTATATACAAAGTCAGAAATAATTTATGTACAAAGAAAATGATAATTAGAAGAAAATTAAGTCAACTAGAAAACAGATGTCTAACTGTACAACATCCTAGCTAAGAAGCCACGCCTGGTAAGGGAGTCAAATCTAGGAGAACACGGTTATGTGAGCATGGGCGCAGGTCATGACCAGTGCAATTGACAGGGGGGAAGAAGGTCGTGGAGGGTGTGGCTAGTATTTGTTAAGATGTTTCTAAAGAGGTCTATATCGGCTTTTTTGCAAAGTTCCTCAAAGGTGGGGAAAGATTTAGGTAGGAAACCAAGGCGTACCAACTTACGGACCAGTGCACTCAGAGAGTCAAGTTCCTGCTTACTGGCAAAGCCCCACCATACTTGGGAACAGTATAGCAATAAATAAACTGTACGTGAAAGCTTAAACAACAATGCCTACCTGTTTAAGTGTATCTTTGGCCGCTTTTGAAATTGGGATGCAGCGGCAGATGAATGATTCCTCTGGTTCCGTTTCACCAGGAATTGTCGTCAGACTCTTAAGGTAGCTGCTGACGTTCGGCTGTGAACGAAACTGAGGGATGCGAAGGAAACTTCCGCTATAGAAGATGTCGCTTCGATACAGAGGTCTTGCCAAGTCAGTGCGATGAACACCTTGCGGAAGTTTACTGCCAGACGAAAATACAAACATAATTATTTTAAAAATCGATGATAACTTAAACTCAAGGCTGTTTAAAATTACAGATCAGAAGAAAAGAGAAAGAGGAAGAATAGAAGAAAAAGAAAAAGAGCAGTCCCTTAAGCCAGTCACAAGAGGTATGAATGGGTCGGAAGAATTAGTGGTTTACTTAACCTCTGCATATCAGGGTGGGTGGCCACTGGCCAGTCCTGCCAGATTATAAACGAGATAGCTAATCATAGCAAATAACAGGCTAAGCCTAAAGGTATTCAAGTACTTGAAAATTTTAAACTAATTACAGACCAAATTGTACATGCACACATTCTTTTGCAGAGTGCATACGTAACGAAACAGCAAGTACTAACATACATGTAAGTGCATTACAATGCCAGTGTAGTTTACACATAACAAGTTTACCGGGTAATAGTAAAAAAAGCAGCTTTATATTACATTTCCAAGGCCAGTGTTCATCAGATCCACACTGGGCTCCAGCTGCCCACCAGTTCCTACCAATGGTACAGAGTGCCCAGCTATGGGTTCAGTGAATGCAGCTGGCCTGGCATCATATGATAAGTTTAGTCGTAAAACCTAAAAGTACCGGTACTGATGGTTCACGTTTGTGCCTAAGTAATTGTCACTGGCACATTTGTTTCTTCCAAGTCCTGAAAACATGACGCAAGTTCCTGGTGACAAGCGCGCGTCATTCTTTGTCTTCTCGTTTCCACTGCAACCATTTCCATTGGTAGTCAGACCACTGCCAACCTATAAACACATCAATGTTCATACATCAGCTCCTCAATACTGGCGGACTGAATACCTAAGGTAACATGATTGAAGCACATGACTGTCTAAGGTAACACAATTGAAGCACATGACTAAGGTAACATGACTGAAGCACATGTCTAAGATTACATCCATAAGAAGCAGAGAAAAGAAGTAAAAATAGGCAAATGTGCAGATTAGGGATTTTGTGGACCTTTTCCCCTAAAGGAAAATTGTTTCTGTATCCCAGGAACATCTGGACCTGTTGAGAGAGTGTTTAGCTGCAGTGGACTTTGGAATTGGGGACAAAACCTTGTCTGATTTAGTACTTATAAAATGTAATAAACAAATGACTTGAATGATGGGATTATGTAACACTTCAACTGAGAATTGCACTTATGTTGTCTTGGACAACATTGTGGTCTCGGTCTTGGACCACATGGTCTCAGTCTTGGACCGCGTGGTCTTGGTACATCAAAGGTCTCGGTCGTGGACCATGCGGTCTTTGTCTCAGTCTTGGTCCATGCGGTCTTGGTCTTGGAGTTTTGGTCTTTTGCACAACACTGCCCAGAACCTATTCCATTTGCTCAGTCACTATGTAATTTCTTTCCTAGCTTAAAAGTTAACCTTTTCCAAATTGTTTATCCACCATAGGCTGTCTCTGTATTTTGGATGTTGACCTGATTACTTACTGTCTGGCATTGCCACACCATCAGTTAATGCTAGGTGCATTAGACACTGGTACAACAGAAGTTAAAAATTAATATAAATAATAATCAACTTCAGTCCGACATCAGACAATTTGTACAGGCTGCTGATCATATTAAGGTTCATTTGCCATAATATAAAAGGAACTCTGCTCCTAACATAGTTAGCTTTCACAGGTCAACAGGATAGCCTTATCTAAGCCATAGTATCCTGCTGCAGTGCAGACACCCATAAAGGGAATGGGGATGGTAATGCCAAATGTGGGCAAATGCAGACAAGGGGAGGGAGGATTTTCGCACACGTTCGTTACGGGCGACCCCGATGATATGATGCTACACAGGCCAATACAAAGCTATCCCAATAGCACCCAGATCGTACACAAAGTGCAGAAAGTGCCAGGTAATGAGAAAATTGCACTTGTTAGAATCAGAATTGTCTGAACAACCTTTTCATCAACATCTGGTGTCCCGTTGGCATTTGACACTGAGCAATCATTTTCTGATGATGCTTTCATAATGGTGCAGTTCTTCTGGACACCGTCTGGGCCCTCAATGATCACATCCGGTATAATCAGTGACACTGGTAATCCACTGTCACTGCCAACAGACTTTGACTGGAATTGACAAAAACACAGACTGCATTATTAATTAAGATGAGGCGATTTTATTCACTTGTTTGCATAAAATTAATTTCAAGCCATGACCTGATGACTCTTGGCAACAGCAGAGCCAGCGATCATCAACATCTACCAACATTTTAGAGCTATCAATGACCCAGAATGAGTCAATCAAAACCCCATGTACAAAAACCTACACACTTTCATTCAAGAGATGAAGAGCATTCATATTTCAATATTTTTAGTTGTAGAGTGGAAGTGGCAGTGGTGTAAGTAGCAGTCCTGGTGGTAGCAGTGGTGGTGGTAGTAGTAGTACAAAAGTTGTAATAGTGCATGAAGTCGCACAGAGATGTGAATTCTAATTGTAATTTTAATCTGAAATTATAAAGTGGCACTTCAAGAAAATCTCATCCATGGTGTTCCCAACCCGAATCAGTGAAATCACTGTCAAATAATAAAGATTTCAGGCGCTTGTAAAGCCATGAAAGGGAATGTGGAGGAGCTCAAGCCACAGCTCTTGAGAAAGGTGATTCCAGCTGGTGGGTTCCACAAAGGCACAGCTTCTGGACTGAACAGTAGCATTGGGCATATGACAGACAATTAGCAGTCCATGGGCATCCGACCAAAGAGTGCCACGTCCCGGGACCAAGGAGACCGAAATGCAAGAGTCACTAAGGTATAGCGCAACAAGACAATTGTTCATAAGGGTCAGAATCTTAAAGTGAATACAATGCTGCATAGGGAGCCAGTGCAGAGTATCCTGCATAAAGAAGCTATAACATCATACCTGGGGACATCTCCAATAAGATGGACAGTGGCATTAAGACTGAAGCTGTGAAATATTAGCTAGTGAAAGTCCAGCAAAGAGTGTTATCAAAGCCCATCCTGGTGCAGATCAGGGCATGAATTAAAGTAATGACAGCATGAAAGGAGAGGCAGCAGCGGATGGCAAGGAGCTGACACAGGTGGTAAACCATGAGTGGTAAACAATGTTAACATGGTCAGACAAGGAGATCCCGGTTTAGGACAACTAGGGCGCAGTAATGTGCCATTATCATACAAAAGTCTTATCTAAAGAATTTTCTTAAAGTAATTTTAAAACATTTTTGCAGCAGTATTCAAAACCATATTTTGCAGAATGCTTGTATTCATCTGAAGACTGTTGACCAACCTCTCTAGTCGAGTCCTGGCTCTTCTGTCGCTCCAGGAGCTCGAGAGAGTTAAGAAGAGATCCAGGCCCTCCTGATTCCATCTCCTCCTCATGTAAGGCCTTTTCCCTTGCCTCTTTGATCACCTGTACTTTCTGCAAATTTATCAGATGAGGTTTTAAGCAACTCCGTCACAAGCATCCATACTAAGTAAGTGTGCATAAATGTATGTTTGCATAGTAAGTATGTATGTATGTATGTACGTGCACATATTTGTATGTTCATAATTAGCTTAGATGTATATGTAATAACAACTGTTACCCAGCAGAGCTAACTTGGTTTCTCTGACCTTTTGCATTCTGATTGGACTTCTTCAAATAATTAAAAAAATTACCACAGTTTCACTTCAAGTGACAATCAACTGATGACATGTCCATTATCACAATGGAGCTATAGAAGGACTCATTAGATAAGCTAAGATTACAACTACCATATTTTCCAGACAATAAGTCGCTCCTATGTATAGGGCACAGTGTTGCAATAATGACCAAATATTTTTATTTAAAATCAATACATAGGTTGCACTGGCAGGCAGATTCAGCTCACCATACATTGAGCGCATATATAAGCACATCTGCTGTAAAAAAAATTAAATTTTATGCAGTTGTGAAATAAAAAATTCAACATTTAGTATTTGTTGTGTTTTTATAGTAGTTTTAGTTATTTTGAAGTTAAAGATTAAAACCTTTGCTGTTTGTATGATTTTACAATAAGTACTTGGTTCTATACCTGACATAGCTGAAAGGATCCAAGGATAATATATATTAAAAACATTCATCAGTTCAACACCTTTATAATTCTTTATAAGTCGCTTAACCACGACTCTTATGTAGAAAATCATGACTTATAGTCTGGAAAATACGGTACATATTTATCTAGCTGACAAAAGAAGCACAACATACCTCAATAATTTCTTTTCGGGCCGGAACATAATCAGACGTCTTTCTCGTACGAGTCTTCTTCTCAATGTCTTCCTTGAGTCGATCGAACACATTCTTCTCTCGCGGTTTCTTCACTTGATAACTAGGTTCTAGGGTCCGGAGAAGCGCACCAAAAACGCACCCATGCAATGTTACACCGGCCACGATAAGCATCGCATTTTTCCAGTCGTAGACGTCGAGCAGCCACTGCCCAACAGGAGCAAACACAAAACATCCCACACCGGCTCCACAGACGGCAATCCCGGTTGCAAGCGCTCGGCGCTGGTGGAAGTAGTAACTGACAGCAACAATGTTTGGCAGATAGAGCAAACCGAGACCAAATCCTACAGACAAAAGCAGAAAGAGTAACTCTGTCAATTTTTCAGTCAGTAATCAATTAATTAATCAGTGACGTCAATAATTCTTTAATTCAGTCAGCCATCATATTCAGTCAATGATTTAATTGGAACCTCATATTCACTGGCAAGCAGTGATGTCAACGAGGCCACAACAGAACAAGACCAAGACCCACAAGAATGAGGCCATGACCATGACTCGCAAAGCTGAGGCTTGAGCCAGGACCCACAAAACTGTGGCCAAGATCAGGACGTCCAAGGCCAGGACCTACAAGGTTTTAATTTGGTAAAATCCATTTGCAATAGTAATAAGTAGGGCTGTCAAATTTTCATAAAATGCATCCCGGGCGCCCGAGCCCAGTCTGAACGGGCACCCAAAAGCCCGTCGGTCCGTCACTGGGTAAATAAGACAGCGGTCTAATTTATTTAGATTCCTAGAGACTAATTAAACTTCGTAATCTGAGTGCTACACTGATTGATAACTGTCGCCAGCCAGTTCCGGATGAACAATAGCCTGGGTGGGAAACACATTCCTTGAGGGGTGCAACATTCCAGCAGCCCTCCCCCACATGTACAGGTCTGGTCTGAAGGGCGCTCGCACAAAAGCAAGAGGGATGCAGCAGCCAAATCCCCTCCGTGCCTAGGGCTAAATCGGCAGCTGTCACTGGATTTAGTCAAGATTTCGCTATAGGCATGGACGGGCACCTTGCCATACCCGTGCCCTTCTTGGTTTTATGCTGGCTTCCCTCAGACCACACACGTGCATGGTGGTCTGCTAAAAACTGGTACTTTTCTTGAAATATCATTGCCCCATGCAAGCAATCTTGGTGCAGCCACTATTCCCACCACCCACCACACACGTTTGGCTTCAAAGGCGTTAGCCAATTCAATTATTAAGTCTGTTAGACCGTAAGTAATCAATTGGCATTATGTTTGAAGCATTATGCCTCTTGTGCTGGGTTTCAAGTATTGATTTAACGGCCCAGGCACAATCGTTCGAACGGGTGCCCGGGCCTCCGGATACCCAATAACAGCCCTAGTAAAATGGTTGTCACTATAACAATTATTATAGTAAAAAAATAACAGCAACAATAACAATAATTACTCTAAAGTGCCAAGTCCATAAATTACCAGGCTGAAGCCAGAAAACACTAGGACTAACCCAGTAAGCGAAAGCGTCAATCATCGATCACCTCTGATTGGTGTGTACTGCGAGAGGCACTATATAAATTGATAGATACAATACAATACAATTGTGAAATGAAGTCTATGTCTGCTGAAGCAAGTCCTGGCTGCTTACCTCCAATGACTCCGTATGTGAGGGACAACAACTTGATGTTCGTCGATAGGGTCGATAACGTAAATCCGAGGAAAGCAATCAAAGACCCAGCTATCGACACCGACCTACAGCTAAACTTGTTTACCAGTGAACCAGCCACTGGAGCTACAAAAACGAACAGAATCATAGGATATCAACGAGAACATTATCTTTCCAAGCATTCTTAAGACTCTCAGAATATTTTTTATTGTTACTCACAAACCATAGGCTAATCTGTGAATCTTAATGAAAACTAAAATCATTTTTATTATAATTACAATAATTATTATTATTATTATTACTAAGTAATTTAATACATACATGATGTATGAGGATTAAAGTTGATAATGTTAACATAAGCAGAATCAGGCATCGTATCCTCATGTCTTCAAAGATATCACTAACAAATATTAGTCTTCAGTCATCTGAATACTTGCTTGTTCTTGTTCAAACATGCTGACACTCCAAGAACTGAGAACTCTAACTAGAGCCATCGCTAATATGTCAAAATATGAACTTATAACCCTGGTATTTAAATCTGGGGAATTAGTTCCTGTTCAGTAAAGGACTTGTTTCAAATTGGGGTTAATAGTTTCTAAACAATGAGCTCTGGCCAACCAAAATCAGTTCTGACCCTCCAGAGTGATCATTGTTCATTGGGGTCAACTGATTGTCTTTCTCTGGTGGTACCTAAGACTAGAACTGTTCTTGGAGAATGAGCCTCTTTTGTTTGCTGGACCTAGACTTTGGAACACTCTCACTGCATCTGTTCATTCTGCTCCTGTAGCTTATGTCATTTCGCTCCCAACTTAAGACCTACGACGTCCTCATTTGCTTGGACACCTGGGTCTCAGTGAACTTGCCTTCTGGATATTGACTTCACTAAGACTAGGTTTTGCTGCTCCGTCAACTGTGCATTACCCATCGGAGCAACAGAAAAAGAAGAGCCGTCCCTTAAGCTAGCCCTGAGGCAGCCATGGTCTGAAGTGTTAGCGACTTCATTTTCTTATCCTCAGCATATGAGGGCGGGTGGCCAGTCCCCTCCTTCGCCATCTCATCTTCCCACCGACAGTGGCAGTATACTCATTATAGCTGATTGAGGGATAGGGTTGCCAATACATAAGGCACAGAAAGTCGGAAAGGAGGACAAGGTTTTGACTGCTCCGTCAATTGATACCCTGTGCATTAGACACAAGCTTGATTATGCGATAGTATCGGGAAAAGAAGAAGAGCAGTCCCTGACGCAGCCTTCATTCGCCAGATGGCGTTGGTAAGTAGGACGTAATGGGCGCCTTTCATGGTTGCCAAACAGTTGAATTCGACTGCAGTAATAACTAGTGATCATCCATTCACACTTGAATTTGGCAAGTTGTTGCCACTGGTTATAACCGGTTATTGCCATCGGCATAACCGTCCCGGCAACAACCTCTTGGCAATAATGGCAACAACCTCTTGGCAAAAATGGCACAAATGTTTTGACAAAAATAGAAACTATTAATTATTGTGGTACTAAAATATGGAATCTTCACCGTTAGCTTCATTTCTGACTTGCTACTTTACAGAGTTGATTGATTTAAATATATCATGCTTTAAATCAATCAAGTTTTTCCAAATAAAAATCACCTGATTCCATATAATTTCTTCCTAATAAAAGACATTTACATGTTTTACATATTAAGTACAGTCAATATCGAATTGTGTAATTATGAATTAGAAATTTTGCCAAACCATTGGCTTCTATACACTACTTATAAATTATATACTACCATGTAAGTATATAGAAAAGGCTATGACCCTGTTGACCTAAATATTACTACTGCAGTGCAAATGGCAGTTTATTTTGGAGTAGCTGAACTGTAGGTCAGAATTTTGTTATCTTAATCTCATATAGTTGACTTTAACTACATTTATACTAAGGGTATAGATTTACTACAGTAGTTTTAATTTCCCACAAGAAACATTTATTATAACTATGCAGTGTGTGCAGTGAAATATGATTTTCATTTGCCTGATTTGAGAAAATGGGCAACAACTGGCAATAACCGGCCGGCAACAACTGGCTCCGGTTATTGCCACTGTCCCGGCAACAATAGGTGATTAACCCAACCCTGCTATGTACTGCATTGTGTCAGTTTGAAAGAATGAACGAAGGCTATCACTACCACCTATTTATTTATTTCTCCGAGTAGCCAACTCTTGGCAGCAATTCCTCGTTACCAATAACACATCATAGAACTTCTCACAAGAAACACTCTTCATATTGTACTTTGATTCCAGAGTCAATATGTTTTCCCTAAGTTCCCTTACCAGGCATCATAAAAGTGTTTAAAAACTGCCATAAAATAAGAGCCAATAAATGCTGAAAAAGTCAGCATCTCGTGCTACACTGTATACAGTTCTTGTATGGTGTGTTGAACAGTATTAAGTGTTACGTTAATAGCTTTGGGATACATAACTTCACTTTGTGTTAAGCAGAATGGCACGTACGCCGGAAGCACGTAAACAAGTCCACACTCTAATAATAATGATGTTAAACAAGGTCAAATGATCTGATGCTGAAGGCAAGGACAGAATGTTAAGGCCACAGCAGACTTGTAAATGAACTATTATCAATTTATCATGCCTTTGAAGGTTGGCAGTCCTAAGCCAACACTCAAATGTTGGTTTTGTATTTCTCTTATTTGTCTGAGTTCCCATGGAAACTCTAAATTTTATAATTTAAATGTTTTAAATTAAATACTGGAAAATAATACATTAAGGCCTTGGTTAAGTAATATAGAACTTATGAACCTGAAATTGTTTACTCTTTGTTAAGCATTGTGGACATAGGCCTACACTTCAGGTCAACTTTACCCTTAATAAATTCAAATGGTAGTTAATTTGTATCAAATAATGTAAACACGTGATGGACAATACGGTTAAAAATAGTTGTAAACCCAGCCGTGGCACTGTACCACCAAGACCTTCTTGACATATTATTGCTATATTTGTGGACCGGTTCAAAGGTCTGCTCTTATCTGGCACTGTGTCTTGAATTAGGAACTACAAACTCCAGTCTCACCATCCTACAGTCATGGACTTCTTTACAGCAGTACTAGATCCAAAAGCAGCCTCCAAACCGTCTCTCACATAGTTGAGCTGATTAGAGCCAGAAAGGTCAATGTCAATAGCCCTGGCAGCCATAGAAGAGCAGTCCCTTAAGCTAGCCCTGAGGCAGCCATGGGTATATGAGGGAAGGTGGCTAATCCTCTCCCTCACAGTCTCATCTGCCTACTGACAGTCTATGGCCAGTGTACTCATTACAGCTGAGCTGTCTAGAGAGTGCAGGTGGAGTAGAAATTTCAAACCAAATTTCTGTCCTGGTGGGGATTTGAACCCCAAACCTCTCGAATGACACTCCAGCACATTAACCACTACACTATCAAGCGACCCTGGCAGCCATAAGATACATTTGAATGCTGAACTTGATACTAAGACCACCAGAACTTGAAGTATTGCGCTGTTCAGCCATAAGTTACAAGTCTATTCAACGAATTTTACATGTATACTAATTTCAAGCAGTCCATATGAAGGGCTGAGAAGCCTATACATCACATCACTGACCCAAATTAGGAATCAGTGACAAATACTGTGCACAATCAAATACCATACAAATCCATGACAAATTACAATAATGAAATAAACTATAGGATTATGATATGCTAATTAAATTTCACTCCATATTACGCAGGTCCTTGTGCTGTAAAACCGATCAGTTATAATTTGCCAGGCATCCAGGTCATGTTTATCGTAACCTTTAAATTAACCAGCAGCACTGGAAGAAAATAGAATGATGGATAGACATAAAAATATGGAGACATTTGAGAGAACAAGTTAGAAACAACAAAGATACGAAGAGAGAGGCACAGAAAAGATAAACCCCAGAATAAAAATTATTAGATTTAGTACCTACTACACGTGCCGGTTATGTGATAAAATCTAGAGAAAACAACCAGCAACTCATGACATTCCATAAAGACTTCCCGTGAGTAAATTTTACCGACAACTTATCACATTTTGCTATGTTGCATCAAGTCAAACTAATTAATTAGACATACCAGTTAGGAGGTAAAATCCTGACAGCAGTGCACCGACAAGTGCCGTCTCCCCTTTTCCACCTCCAAAATGGTCTAGAAACTCTCCATAGAATATTCCAAACGTAAAAGCAATTCCATCAACAATGACATGGTTCATGAATGACGCAAACACAATCACCCAACCGTATCCCCCGTCGAGAGGAGTCGGAATGTAGCGACTGACGCTGTCTGTCGATAATGTCGACTCGCCAGATGCATGACGCTGTTTCTTGCGTTCAAACTCCGTCATGCCGTCGAGACTGCGGTCGCCAGAAGCGTTGCGCTGACGTTTCTTCTCAAATTCTGGCATTCTGAAACTGAATTTAATCAAATTTACATTAAAAATAAACATTATTTCTAGAGAGATGTTTCTATCCATTGAAAATTAAACCTACCTTTAGCTGACCATAATATGAAAAAAACTTTTATAGTTAGAATGCTTTATTCATATTGACTATTGATTGTTTATTGTATATGATGTATGTAGCCTACACCAGAATGCGGATTGCAGCTGGTTCAATAAAGAATATACTTACTTTTTACATGCAGCCGCAAATACATAATCACACAATATTACACACTTCAATCAAATTCTATCATCACAGGTGCAAACATCACACTCCCAGATGAACTAATATGTCAAAATCCATGCTATATTTACAAAGATAAGTCTAAAAGACAGAGCTTTTAGTGAGCAAGAATGCCACCTTGAAGTCCTGCATACTAAGTCTAAGTAAACACTGCAACCCTTCAGTAAGCCATCATGTTCTATGCATCCAAGCATGCAAAAGCTAAACTAATACGTATCAGATTTCTTCACCTTCTTTGATGCTTAATTCTGGGCAACTCCAATCAAAATTCTCCTCACAAATATATCAATGATGCTAAAACCACGAACTCCTCAACAATTTCTCTCAAATTCTTCAAGAAATGCTTTTTATGAGTACAACCAACTAACCACAAGCAACACGTCTAACTTGGCCCACAGTTCAACGCTAGAGAAAAAAATAGCACCCAGACTGCATTGACGGCACACATACGTTACAAGCCCAGTCTCTCTCTTCCCCTACAGACAACCCACAAGCTTAATGCTAAGGATATTTCTGTACCATATGATTTACAATCCACGTTGTCAGTCTGCCTCCAACGGACTGCCTGTTATAACCAGGATGATGCAACTTTGCAGCATGTGTACTCTACCCTGCACTCAAGCTGTGGCGCTCTGATAAATCCGTTATCAGTATGTAATTATAAAAGTTGCATTTACCGGTTTGTAATTAGACAAGCATTTCTCAGTGTGTAATTAGAAAATCTGTAACAGGGAGGGTCTACATTGGCAGTGGTGGTTCCCAGTAAGGTCAATAGAAAAGGTTTTTCAAAGTCAGATAGGCATAAACTTGGCTCAATTCCACCACCCTCACCCAACTCCTCTGCCCTCTTGCTCAACACTCGTTAGTGTCACTCATCCTGCTTTCTATACCAAGTTTTAACCTCTGCTTATAATATTCCATTTGCTTTGCAGTTTGATAGCATCATATTTTACATTTCATGACTATAGAATTACACTGTTCTGGGTCATTTTTGAAGAAAAAAATCAACCTAATGGTTCATCATGCATCAGCCGACCATGGACTATGTTCAGAATGGTCTACCTTATCTGTAGGCACTTCTTAATTTAGACACTATTTGTGAGGATAATATTGCTTTATGTCCTTAAATCTGGACAGAATTTAAGCTATAAAAGTATAAAGGTACAAGTCCATATCCAATCGTACGTGTAACTGCATCACATGCATAGCGAGGGTAATATTGCTCTATGTTCTTGAATTTAGACAGTATTTTCAGCTATAAAGGTACAAGTCCACATCCAATAGCATGTGTAACTGCATCACATGCATAGTCAATATAACTGCTTTTAAATCATGTCTTATTAAATCATACAGCAGAAGGCCCTACCATAATCTGGAGAGTGGAGACAGTGTCTAAATGGATGGATTATGTGTTTTCAATACTGTCATTGTTTGCCACCGTGCACGGCAGAAGACAACCCATGAAAACAAGATATTTAGAAAATTGGCACGATTTTAAAATTAAAAGGCAGATTAATTCATATGCTTTCTTTTCTGTCATATGACAAATCAAACTGTGCTGTGACCAGTGTTTCCATTAGAGTCCAAAACTGGGACGTACTTATGCCCTGACCTAGAATTTTTTGGACGTAGCTCATATCTTTTGGCTATCATGCAGAAAAATTTGGAAATTTTTTAAGGACATAAAAAAGGCCATTTGGGCATTAATGGAAACACTGGCTGTCACAGACCAACATCACTTCCAATTGCTTCATAAAAAGGTTGACCTTCTGGACAGTGCCATATAATTTTGACACAGCATTGCAACTGCTGTTGAATATTGCAAGACTATCATGGATGTTAAACGATGTTTAAATGTCATTACGCATGCGTTTTCATGAGGGCCACATCAGGCTAGGTGGGTCAGAGAGGCATTCTGGTGAGACAAAATAATTTTCAGCACATTTAATGGTTTAAGGTAAAAGTCCAATTGTGTGTAATTAGTAAAAGGTGTATTAAAGACCAAGCTTACTTACTTACTTACTTAAGTAATGTCTTTCATCATTCTCGTGTTAAGGAAATGTATCGTGTATGTGTTATTTGGATCAAGCACAAATCCCCAACTGCACCGTCACGGCACTTTTCATGCTTCTGCCGTTTTTTATGTCAAGTTTAACCTGTGCATAACCTGAAGATGGCTTTTGGCATGACTGGTCTCCTTGGTTGAAGCCTCAGTCATGTGTAATGTAAAGTATCTCTAAAACTTCTCAGCAAACCATAAAAGCTGCATCATGAAGACCAGATTATTTACCAATGCCATACCTAATCAAGTCTACAAATTCAGGTTGTTTGTTAATTTTTAGTGCCAGGTTAGTATCACCCTACAGCATCTCTTGAGAGAATGTTAACCTTGGTGTTCCTCAAGTTTTGATCCTTGGACCACAACCATACATGCATATTCTTATAATGCATAACTCCCTTTACTCTTGCTAAATATGGTGTAAGTATAGTGATGTAACACTCTAGTGTAAGCAGATGATTCATCCACCTTCCTTAGGGCATATTGCTCTTGTTCAGTCACTGATTACCAGTCTTAATCTATTCAGTACTGGATGTCATTATAATTTTGACCCCTATGAATATCAAGTAGTAAGGAGGAGAGGATTGGCCACATAAGAAAGAGCTAAGAAAAATGAAGTGGCTAAGGGTCATACCCATGGCTGTCTTTTGGGTTTGGCTTTAAGTTAAGAGACTGCTCTTCTCCTTAAAAGTACCATAAACACAATGAATGTGGGTTAGCACAAGGCAATCACTGGCGAAGTTTGACAAATATCTACGTAAACACATTTTCATCCCTTGGTAAATGTACCAATGAAAAGCCAGCATGGACTAAATTATGAAAGCATCCCACCAAACAGCATCTGAGTTTTTGCCTGGCACTGTACAAACATTCTACTACGACAATTAGCCTAAATTTTACTATATATCCAAACAAACTTCATTAAACAAACAGGGCAATGACACCAGTAAGGCTGGAGGGAATTGAAAACACGCAGAGCAGACAACACATTTTAAATCTCACTTTTCTGGTCAATGTCCCACAGTCCTAAAGCTTGGCCCACAGGATGGCTACCATGCAACTGGCTTTTAAAAAGTACTTACACCTCACATGCACTCCGTAACCCTTGCCCTCGTTTGCTCAAATGACAAGGATGTCGGCAGGAGTGGGGGAGCAAAGCAAGGGGTTCGAGTGATGGGTCAAACTGTCACATTGTAAATAGAGCAGGATTTGATCCTAGATATAAAAAAATTGACACTGTACAGTCTGAGTGACCAGATGGCAGGCTGAGCAAAGCAAAGCATTAACATTAGTATAATTAGGAAAATTATTTGATTAATCTGTTAATGGCAGTGGTGGCTGTGTTGATAATGGTAATTGCCGGCAGAGGGCAAAGAGTAGAAACTTCTCCAAACAACAATCATAAAACCAGTAGTCCATATAGATGTGTAGATGGATGGATAGATAATGGGGCTGGGCACACAGCAACCAACAGCTGTCTTTGACTCTTTCACAAGTAATCCAGACCAATAATGTTTTTAAGCAAATCAAGAAGAATTACCAAATTAAGCTGAAAGGAAATTTATCAGTATGCACGAAAACAGCAACAAGTGGACTCTGCTGAAAGCCAGACAAAAATAATTAATTATTTTTCTAAGACTGCAGCAACAATCTTCCCTCCTTCCTCCCTTCCTCTCTCCAGTCTTCTTGGAGATCAAAGTTTAAACTTCAAAACAATGCACCATATTCAATCCCTCCCACTGGTGACCTTTGGCTTGTTTAGCCGGACTGCTCCAGGCATTGACGTCAGGCCGAAGCTGACCCTCCTTTATGCTCCACTGTTTACATTTATTTTCCGGACTTCAGTGATTCTGGATCTCAGTGAAGGTGTGAATGTGCATACATTACATTCAAGCTATCCTAGTAAGCTACATTGGTTAGAGTGTACCTCCCATGAGCCTATGTGTAAGGAGGACAGCTCACCTCCCAATGGTGACTTATTTCAGATATTTGAATCTCAGGCTACCCAGGCTATCACGTTCCATGCACAGGACCTTAAAGGGTGTGGCACCAATTCAAATGGGCAGTGGTGATGGATGAAGGATCTCACCAAAAATGAGCAGCATATAGGTCACATGGTCTCTATATAAAAAAGCATTAAAAACATCTACACTTACATTCTATACTTATTTCAAGCACTGAATCCACCAGATTCTATAATTTCCTGCAACACTGCTAACTAAATCCACTCTCTTCAACTGCTGCATTCTTTCGATACCAGCTCTTTTCACAAGATTCAAGACAGTTTTGGGATCATGTGCTCCTGACTGCTGTGGTCTTCCTATGTGGATTGCCAATTGCCAAGATACACCTGGCTTGCCAGCTTTCAGCATTTAAATGACTTGCCACGACCCATTTCTTACTTCTTGGGCATTTGCATAAATCAGATGACAGCAAGAAGCATCCATTTGCATTCTGCATAGCTCAGAGCCTCAGAAAACAAGAATGCACTCAAACTCAAATTCAACGACTTTGGATGCATAATAAGAGATTAAATTAAATAAACAAATAAATACTGACAACAGTTCTGACAGAACTAAAATACCTCAACTTAACTTACATCATGCACGAATATATTAATAGAGAAATATTATATATAACATTGAAGGACGAATATACATGTATATATATATATATATATATATGAATATGCTTTCATAACTGTACATGCATGCATATATTATAGCCTACGCTTTCCTATGCTGGATAGATAATACAAATGAGACATAATAAACCACTTTGATTGATTGATTGACTGATATGCATTTATGCAAACGTATCTACATCGATGCACATGCGAGTATGCATTTGTATGCGTACGTATGAAAGCAACACGTCATTAACATGTAGTAACGTTAGGATGCTATGACTGGAGATCTACTGACCCACTTAGAGTGGGCCATAGGGATCAAGGAATAGAAGGATGCCAAGGCTGAAGGGAGGCTGCTCCCCTAGCAAACTCCCTGCTACTGCTGCTGCTGCTGCTGCTGCTGCTGCAGTAATAACCATTTGCATCTCCAGAAACCAGAGCCACATCAACACTCACCACATATCAATTGTACAACACTAACTGCATCCCACACAATAAACTACATTTAAGAGTCAAAGGAAAAAGAAACAAAGGCAGATCAAGACTACGCTGAATAGATAATATAAATGAGGAGATAACATCACTTGGACTGACACTAAGAGGAGCAATGAACTTGACATATGACTGAGGAGTCAGGACACTGGAGATCATTTATTCGTACCTAACGCCATCAAATGGCTGTCTTCAGGAACTAATGATGTTGATGAAGTGCATCCAGTGCAGAAAAACACTAATTTTTAAACAGATGCATGTGAATAGCCTTTAATTGTATACACTTAATACAATTCATAAAGTGCAAAGTTCTATGTCCATGTCCAAACACAGCAGTATGAATATAATATGTACATCTTAGACCAGTGCTTTTTTTCAGCCGGAACGGTCCGGAACGGCGTTCCGGGACCTTTTTTCAGCTATTAAAAAATAATTTAGTTAATCGAAATTTTTCATAACAAATTATTTAAAATTAATTAGATACTTTATTTTAATTTCGGTGCTTTAAGTGTTTATTGATATTGATATATATCAAATAGAAATATTACCATAAAATATGTCCCTATAGCTGTTCTGAATTTGTTGAGTTCCGGAACCTTTTTTTCTAGAAAAAAAGCACTGTCTTAGACTAAAAGGCTTCCAGCACAATTGTTCATAGGCACAGATGCAGCTGGACCAGATACAAATTGGTAACATTAATTTTCAGTTAATTAAGTCTAAAGCTCAATGCAATGCATAAACTCACTCAAATTTTTCAGTTTCTTAAAGTAGCCTATTGTGAAAGAATGCCAACAGAATCTCCACTTGGCAGTTCATTTACAGGGTTCCAGCTGTTGTTCTAATTTCTAGTGGTCTGCTATCAGACACATATGCTCTCCAGTCTCAATACATATTTTTGTCAGGGTCTGTCTGTACGTATGTCTGGATCATTTGCCCTGAGTCTGCAGATGTGCTACCAAAACATACAAAACTATACGCAACAGTCCTATGAACTCATGCAATCAACATACAAGCACGCTGTTTGCCATAAAGTCTCCTTTTGTGTCTAGTTATGTAAGTATTGAAGCTTTCTGCTGGTTTAGCATACTAAAGAAGAAAGGCCCACGACAGAAGAGGAGGGACCTGCAAAATGTATCCATGAACTCTGAAATTGTATATGCCAAGTTAAAGATAAATATAGCAAGCAAAGAAAGAGAGCATTATTTACGGTAAAAGAAATGAGTGACAGATAGACCATAGCAACAGAACAACAAAGGGGAAATGTAACTGAGTTTGTCAATCTCGGAACTCTCACAACAACAGACAATGACTTCACAAAGGACAAAAGAGACAATAGCAAAAACAGACATCCAGGATCTAGTAGCATCATATGAAAAGTAAAACAGTAAACAATGCCACATTGTTTGAAATATCAAGTGAGCACTGCTCTGAATGTTTATGAAATGCAGACATTAAAAAGATCAACATATAGTAAACACATTGGCATTTGAAATATATAGCTACAGAAGGACACTACATCTAAGCCGGTAACCGAAAATCACGAACACTGAAATAATATAGGAAGAAGGCAGAATATGAAAAAAGGCTAATAAAAATTATCAATAGATGGAAGCACCTCTCTTTGGTCACATATGCAGGATGGGATGCAGGAACAGCAGAAGTGTGATACTATGGAGTTATGGAAGTTGCGATAATAGGAAGACCTTGAAAAGATGGCTCATCGACATAGAAGACCAGTGTTAAACTAATGTCCACAACTTCACTGTGGCAGCCAATGACAGAGAAACAGAATTATAACTGAATGTGCAGTGGACACCATGCTGGCCCAATTACCTACATTTGTGCTTGAGAATACAGGTCGCATACTGACTAGTGGGCAGTGCGACCACTCTCCATTTTCTAATATCCCAAGCTCTTGCCAGAAAAATCCCAAGATTGGCCAAAAGTGTACCAAAATCCCAAGTTACCGAAAAGGAAAAAGTTGTGATGAAATATGAAATGCGTTTTTAACTTTTAACAATCACAATTATTCACAAAAATGCCTAGTTAAGAACTCGCAAAGAAATAACCGGAGCATAAAATTGAATTAACGATGTTTACAGGTTAAAATAATAATAAACGTCTTTCACACTGAGCGAGTTTTTCCAATCTGATTTGCTGCCACTGTTGCAAAGTACGGTAAAACTAGTCTGTAGACCTTAGAAGAAAATCCCAAGATTGCTAGGCAAAATCCCCAGATCCCAAGTCGAACCCCCAAAATCCCAAGATCTTGGGAAAATCCCAAGCAGTGGTCGCACTGCTAGTGGGTGGTTTATGTCAGAGTTTGAATCTAAGTAAGTAAGTATGGTCATTAATACACCATTTGCAAACGCACAAGGGACAACAGTTATGTATAATAATAATAAAACATCAAAGTAATAATATTAATAATAATTATGTGCAAATAGTTAAATGCTAGTGAAACCCGATTAATAACTGTACAACATCCTAGTGATAAATTCCTTCCTAGCACGGTCCGTAGGGCCTACACCAGGACCCTAAATGGCATGGACCCAATTTAAAGGGGCAGCATAGGTGAAGGAAATCACCCTATCAATTCATTCAAAAATGAGCAGGGTCTGGGCCATCTGATCGCTATATTCTAAAAACGTGTACATTTTACCTCCAGGCTTTCTGACTGAGTGTATTGGCCTCTACTTAACTCCTAAGTAAACATACCGGTTCATCCAACAGCTCTCCATTAATAAGGCTCTTGCCCTCTCCTACTTGCACTATAAGCTGTCCTGGATCTTAGCCAACCAAGCATCATTTCGACGCATAATCCGTGTTGACTAGGCTACTTGTTTACTTCCATTCCAACTTTTTATGCTAACCTTAACCTTTTTATGCATCGCCAATGTTAAACCAACCTCCGCAATAGATCAACAACCTGTTACACTTCCCATAGAAGAATAAGAAGAAAAGCAGTCCCTTAGCCCTGAGGCAGCCATGGGTATCAACAGTGGCGGCGCCAGGGGGGGGCTAGGGGGGCTTAGCCCCCCCTAACTGCGGCTCAGCCCCCCAAACAAAAAGTGGGAAATCTCTGCCAATGCTTACTTCATAATAAGCCAACTGAACAGTGACCAACGGCAACGAAATCATCAACTATCTCGGGCAGTGAGGCAATTATATTACTCGAATATGATGGACAGGGTCACAGACTCACAGGGCCTATTTTAATCTTTACCGATTACATTCTTACTTACTTTACGGTTTCAGTTGCGTGCAACGACCTCTTTCTTATAATTATTATGGTTGCTTGAGTGCGTGACTGACTCACTTCCGTTCTAAAAGCAAAAGGGCCTAATAGCGGGATTGCGGGAAACAGATTAATGCGATCAATATTTAATTAATTATTTTCTTGGGGTTTCTGCTATAGATTTACGAAGTTTTCCTTAAGTTTCTTTCAAAAACTTTTTGTTATATTTTTATTTTTCTAGAATTTCCAAGTGTTGCCATGGATAATAATTCTTAAGTAAAGTGTTTTCAACTTCATGATGTTGATGTTTTAATGGGTTTGGTGTAGTATTGCATGATGGCTTTATTCCAACATGAAGTATTTCAGACACAAAAAGTGTGATTGGGAATGTAAGTTTGTCATCATGTTGTTTGTACAGGAGGCATAGTTGCAGTTCAAATAAATTCATGTTTGAAAGTTTTCCTGTAGCAAAATGCTGTAATAACTTGTTAGGGATTTTATGTCGCTTATGTACATTAAATTTGTGCTTTACAAGGAAATAAACATTAGGATTTAACGTGTTTATTGTATAGTTTTCAATCAATCTAAGTGGAGAATAGTAAAACTTGCAAGAACCTGTTTCAAATCAATGCCCAGTAACAGCTGTAAGGGTCTATGAAAGAAGTAATTTGGGAACATCTTAAAGATTTTCTTGTGATAGAGCTCAAACTTCTGTACAGTATATTGATTCCATTGTCTGCAGGTTTTGTGTCGGGTATAGAAGAGGGAAGGGATGGAGGCATAGGCGCAACCACCCTATGGGACCCGTAGGACGCGTCCCCCCAACTTTCGGGCAGGCTTGGACGGTGCCCCCCAACTTTTGAAAATTTTGAGGTAAACAAGAGCCCAAAACGCACTCCATTTGGTATTAAATGCTCAAAATTGCGTCGTCGTCTGGGGCTCCGCCCCAGACCCCGTTGGCGGAGCTTACGACGCCCCCCGTATCCCTATAGTCGTTAGGGGCTTCTTGCTTTCCGCAATCGCGGCTGTACGTGCACCTTCCGCACTCGCAATTTCCTCCACTCGAACGTTCTAGTAGGTCCGTCCAATAACAAATCGCTGGACCTGGCCGATAGAATACAGAGTAAGGCTAAAGCCGCTAAACTCAACTGAGTCTATAAGAATTCAGTGCAGGATGTTGCTGTATAATTTCACTCTAAACCTGTAGCCTACTTATCACGCTTTAAAATTCTACTAAGGCTCGCGGTAGAAGCCTAGGAGGACATTTCAATTTTTACTTCTGAGACTGCGAGTGGTATTCTTCTAAAACCTAAAATCTCAGTTTATTCATATAATAAAGTCATATTTTTTCACATATCTAGATGGTTTAGGTACTTTTATATCGAAATCATCGGTGAAAAATTTGAGGTAAATTAGAGCCCAAAATGTACTGCATTTGGCATTAATTGCTCAAAATTGCGTCAGTTTCTGGGGCTCCGCCCCAGACCCCGATGGGGAGCTTACGACGCTCCCCATACCCCTAGTCGTTAGGGGCTTCTTGCCTTCGGCAATCCAGCTTCGCGCCTTCGGCGCTCGCAATCCCCCTCAGACATTCTATTAGGTCCCCCAACTTCTGGACCGTGGTTGCGCCTCTGGATGGAGGTACAGGAAGGGGAAAAGAGGGAGGGGAGAAAAGGAAGGGCTTATAGGGCTACAGCCCCCCCAAACCGGAAATCCTGGCGCCGCCACTGGGTATCAAGTGCTAGCGACTTCATATTCTTAGCCTCGGCATATGAGGGTGGGTAGCCAATACTCGGTAAACCAGTAGTTTGAAATGAAAGCGGGATTGATGATAGTTAATATGAACATAGGTAGACTGCTTACTTTAACGTCAAGTACGGCATTGAAGACATTCAAATAATTTATCAACCTAAACTACAGGATAACCCCAATCCTCTCCCTCACCGTCTCATCTTCCCACCGACAGTGTACGGTCAGATGGTCAGTGTACTCATTATAGCTGAGCTGGCTAGGGGGTGCTGGTGATACAGAAATCTCTAACCAAATGTTCTGCCCTGGCTGGGATTTGAACCCCGACCTTTCGATTGATAGTCCAGCGCGCTAACCACTACACGATCGAGGATAATCGAGCACCCCCCCCCCCTTATAGAACCTTCCAGAAAAAAACTTTCTTCGCATATGTCGCCACAAGAAAGCCGTAAAGAACCCCAGAAGAATTTACTCAAACCTGTCTTCGTGTTTCCTTTAATCATCAGATGCTTTTCCCTCTGATATCCTCCGTCTCCTACTCTCCTTTCAAGCGTTCTCAAGAAGCATGTCTTCGCGCACTTTGTTATTCCGTAATAACGCCTCTAAACTCGGCGCTACTCTTTGTTAAACTCCCATTTAACGTCTCCTTAGAATAGCTGACGCCAGGGCACCAGCAGCGCACCGGGCGCCACAGCCCAGGCCCGCGCCTCAATCAGCTGATCGCTGAGGCCCGTCTGGCGCTTTCAGGTCCAAACTCCGGGAACCAGCTTCCAACACTCAAAGCCAGCGGTCAACTCCAAACAACAGCATCAGATAAATGCGTTTAGAATTCTTCCCAATCACTACCCATACCAAAGACAACTCCCCAATGCGGTGACTTGATCTCCAATTGATAATATTGTGAAAGGATCTTTTTTCCCGAGCTCACGGAAGGCGCACGCACGTGTTTGTCAGCTGCGGAGCGTTTTCGCTGACCTATCAATCATGTCACGTGCATAGCTGACGTCGGATGCTTTGTCAACGCACTCAACAGGTGGCGCTGGTGTTGATTGTAACCTGGACGCCGCTAAGGCGCTCGACCTCAGCTAGATCTGAAATTGAGTCAATGCGCAAAAAGGCGTTTCTTTTAACTTGTTTATTGCAAGAAGTTCAAACCAGTGCTGTTGTTTTATATTTCGTATCCCAGTTAAAGGTGTGGCTCAGTTGAACTTTCTATCCTTCATACAATTCCCAAAGTAAGGGGTTGTACATGCTTGAAATGAATAGCCTTATGAGTAAATATTGAATATATGAGGAATGTCAAAAACAAGACATTTTTATACATACTTAAACCAAAGATATTAGAGTCGAGTCTACGACTCTAAGATCTTTGCTTAAACTGCTTTCAGCTTCCCCATGTGATGCTAAGTGCACGATTCTTTATCACTAACAATATTAAATTTCTTTATATTAATAACAATAACCTTAAATACGTCATTATTGTCGTTATTAGCCTATTATTTTAGTACTATTGTTATTATTAGGCCTATAATTAGATCTGTTATTATTATTGTATCGTTATTATACTGTTATTAAAATTATTATCACTTCCAAATTCCAATCACAGCATCAATTTAACATGGTACTAAGGCTAGCTGTTCAAGGAGTCAAACGCTAGCCTACGGTAGCGGCAGCCTACTCGTTAGGCCTCGTTAGTGTGGATCAGATGAACATTTTTAAACTTGAATGTTGTTGGGAGAAACCATGACAAGCGTAGAGTCTAAACTATTGAGTAATCCTAGCGTTTAGCTGCCTTAGAGTTGTTTACATCTTTAGCCCTGGTCTGACAAATTATTAACGTTCTTGCGATAGTGTTGTCAGTCAATCAATAGGCTATAGGGCCTATTCGTTTATTAAAAATAGGCTGACAATTAAGTAGGCCTAGGCCTACGTAACTTTCTCGTACATTGGAAAAACCAATTGGTCCTATTGGATGTTTAAAGATTAGAATAAGATAATGTTTACATAAAATTTAAACTGCTTGCATGTTATACATATTAGACTATAATTAGTGTTATAATTGAGAGGAGAGAATCAATATATTTTTTATATATAGTACTCTGGATATTAAATTGTGCGTCGGTGATGGTGATGATGATGATTACGATTAAGATGATGAAAACCGTTATGATTTAGGTCTTAAGTTACGCTAACTGTCGAATCGTCAGTAAGGGATACATTTAACGAGTTGCAGATGTATATGCGCGGTATTTTAAGCACAACCGTACGCGTAAGCGCATTGGCCAGCCAGCGCGCATGCCATCCATTCCAAGTGGGTTGCAGAAGGGGCTGAAGCCAACGACCTCTTCAGGTCGAAGCCCCAATTTCCTGTTGACCTCCATCCGATTAATGGGTATCATATTTCTGTTGGGCCGGTCAACGCTCGCTTGCAAGTGAACCAATGCAACAGGAGCGTCTCTGGTTTCCTCCTGATAATTATATTATACACAGAACAGACCAGTAGGTGTGATGAAGCCCAGTTCTACGCCGCTCGACCCGAAAGGTCATGACCTTTAGAGGCACGATAATGTATGAAGGGCGTCGATTCTAGGCCTGAGTAGCGCTTCAGGCAGAAGTGCAAGACAAAGGAGAAAAGGAGGAAGGGGCGCTGCGTATATGTGTAGTTCTGTACGTATGCATGTGTGTGTGTGGGTGAGAGCAGTGGCGTAAATCATGGAGGGACAGAGGTGGACTGTCCCCCCAAAGTTTTGACTTAAGCCGTTCTGTCCCCCCTCGTAAAATCCGGCCCTCGTAGAATCTGAGAGAGAGAGAGTTATGTATAGATTTTCGCCTCTGAGAGAGAGAGAGAGAGAGAGAGAGAGAGAGAGAGAGAGAGAGAGAGAGAGAGAGAGAGAGTTATGTATAGATTTTCGCCTGCTCGTGAGAGAGAGAGAGAGAGAGAGTTCCCTAATGTGAGATAGAGAGAGAGACCACTTGTGGATTTCCTAAGGTCAGAGTGCACCGAGAGACTCATCCCCATCTCCTGCCCGCCAGTATCAACTCCATCATCCATCCGTCCAGTTAGATTCAGAGATGAAGATAAGTAGAGCAGAGAAGAGACCTCTGTTCCACCGACTTAACAAGTAAAGTAAGCGACGAACTCCTGCATTAGATAACAATTAGTAGAGTTCATGGGTAAGATCGACGTATAGTATAATATACGTCGATGAGTAAGTCCCAAAGTAAGGTCGATGCTAACTTCTCTGGAAGCCATGAGATTTCATGGAACACTGAGACTACTCTGCTGATCCTTCCACCAACCCAACCATCCATCCATTCACCCATCCATCCATCAGTGTATCCACCATCCATCTGTCCATCTATCCATCCATCCACAATCCATTCAGGAGTTCATGGGTAAGTCCATTATCCATATCCCCATCCATCCATCCATCCATCCCAAATCCATCCATCGATCCATCCATCCATCTCTGGATCCATGCACCCATCCATCCATCCATCACTGCATCCATGACTATCCATCCTGATCCATCCATGTCCATCCATGCACCCATCCATTCATCCATCCATTCATCCATCCATCCATCCATCACCCATCCATCCATCCATCCATCCATCCATCCATCCGTGTATCCATTCATCCGTGCACCCATTCATCCGTGCACCCATTCATTCATCCATCCATCCATCCATTCATCTATCACATAAAAGAAATCTGTTAATCCACACTTATGCATTAACACCAATATTTTAAACAACGTATGCCCTTTTTGAAAGATCGGAATGTCTAGCTTTGGACAACAAGCGTGCATGAAAACTTCCGTGCGTAAGCTAATATGAAAACGTTCACGTAAATCTCCTACCTCAAGTCTGTGAATCAATTCTACTATTCCAAAATACAACAGGATGAAAACATGCTTTACAAAAAATACAAAATCAATTCATTATGCAAAATAATGATGTCTCAAGCTGTCAAAAACGATTAAACAAATTATAATGACGAAATACAGTACAAATGTAAAAAATTAAGTGGTGCATCTAAAAGAATTTCTAAGAGGAAACAGAACACTCCAATGGCTGGAATGTCCAGTTCATGTATGGCAAGTGCTGATTCAGCGATGCTAAAATGGCAAGCCAAATTAAGGCGAGTGCCACTAGGTAAGCTGCTACATTATCACAAATTATTAACGATGTTGTAGTGTGCATCTGAGATTATGATAACCATTATAATTTATGCAAAGAAATTTTTCCTAAAGTAGCTAAATTGTATAATACAAAGATGGAAACAATACTTAAAATCAGCACTTCAAACTGTATTATATCTTAAAGACAAGATGTCATTGATTTAAAACAATATGGTTTTACAATACAAGCCTACTTTCTGTAAAAGGTAGATCTTGCTACAGCAGGCCTACACCTAAATTTTAAAACCCAGTTTTCACATTTTATCTAATTTCTTTATACTATTTACTTTCAATGACAGCCAACACTGCTACTCTGCTGTGATTACCGCAAATGTTATTAGTTACTGTACATACAGAATCTCCACGACATTGGTCGCAGAAAGTCCACCTAGTTAATTCTGCAGAATGGCAAGAAAGTAGGAGACATTTATACTTAGAAAGAAACTCCAAATTTTTACATCAAATGCAATGTTTAGTGCATTTTTGTCATTAATAATATTAAAATTGATTATTTATACTACATCCTCGTTTCGAGGGTAAATAATATATCCAGGTTCATATCCACGGAGGATCTGCACTCACTGGTTACTTATGCAAAAGTGCAAAGGTTACTTTAAGATCTTATTGCTCATGCGTAATTGTCTAGCAGGCTCTTTTCCATCTTATCTCAAGGAGCTACCGGTAAGTGTCTCAGTATCTTCCATACCTGGTCGCAGATTTCTCTGCTCTGCCATGCAAGGTGACTTGGTTGTTCCACTGGTGTAAACTTCCAAGGTCCAGCACAGGAGTTTTGCTGTGGTCGGCCCATACTCCTGGAATAAGTAGCCTAACAATCTGTGACATGAACTCCTCTGCCTCTCTTCACCTCTTTTCCACAAGCAGTTGAAGACCATTCTTTTTGATCATGGTTTCATTGTGTTAGGTTGGGAGTGCCTCTGACGAGACTCTCTTGAAGTAGCGCTATATAAATTTGCAATTACAGTTACAATTTTACCAACTTCACCTCCATTCTCTAAATGCATTGCTATTCTCTAACAACTCTTCTAATTTCTCGTTTGTCTATCTGCCTTCTTCATAGCCTGGTCTATATATTCTATTTTCACTTCAAATTCATGATATTCCTCTAACCCATACTAACTTCAAACCCTTTTGCATAATTGAATCTCTTTCATGATGCAAACATCTCTTTATAGCACACACAATCAAGTTTCCTATCAATAACTGAAATATAATTCTATCGAGGTAATCATTAAAACTGTCTGTAATACATATGTACATAAATACGTACATTACACAAATACATACATTGACATAATTGCATAAACTTAATAATACATGTACATACATAGTTACATAAACACTCCTCCGCACCTTTGATGAATCTTACTTAATGAGGTGCAATATAGATCTGTCATTGTAACTACATATACACATATGCATAACAACTCAAAACAGATACATACTAGTACATAGGCCTACGCTTGGCACTCAGTACATGTATTATAATGTGATCTGCCTCAAAACTATAATTGAGCTACTGACATCAACATCCATAGCAGTACAAGATGTTTTAAAACTTGTCGTCTATTCTTCGAAGTTAAGGATAAGTTTACTATTTTTGCTTTATCACATGTGCAAACTACAATTTACTTCTTGCTTTATTCTGCAGTGAAAAGCAGCCACCGTGGCCAAATTCAGAACATTTTAAACTTAAAGAATGAACCATAGGCCTGTCAAACCTATTAACAAAAGTCGCGGCAGTTCACATTTGCCGCACAGCTTCTGCCTAGATGCGTTTCTGGGCATTTGTAAATAAAAATATATACAAATACACATATAAAGATATGAAATATGCAGATAATCTAACATACAACTTCTTTAAATTATTTCAAAGAAGACAATTCAACATACAGTATTGCAGTTTCAAAACTTTTCATTAGCCAGCACCAAAGAACTTAGGACTCTTTGGAATTTCAGACATACTGCCGTTTTGAGGCTAGCACCAAAAGAGCTTAAACATACTGTAGTTTGAGGCTTTTCGTCAGCCAGCACCAAAATGAACTTAAAATCGAAGAAACTTGAGATATACTGATATTGGTATGTGCGTATTGCACAAGTCGGCAACTGATGGCATACAAAAAATGGACACAAAAGTAAACAGACAAATTATTTCAAAGAAGACAATTCAACATACAGTACTGCAGTTTCAAAACTTTTCATTAGCCAGCACCAAAGAACTTAGGACTCTTTGGAATTTCAGACATACTGCCGTTTTGAGGCTAGCACCAAAAGAGCTTAAACTCCAAGAAAATGAGACATATTACAGCTTTGAAACTTTAAGCTTTAAACAAAAGAACTAACAGTATAAATAAGATTTCATACTCTCAATTTTTCTAGTTTTCAATCAGCACCCAAAGAACTGAAACATACTGTAGTTTGAGGCTTTTCGTCAGCCAGCACCAAAATGAACTTAAAATCGAAGAAACTTGAGATATACTGATATTGCAGCTTTAAAACTTCTCATTATCTAGCAACAAAATAATTTAAACTCTAAAAATTTGAGTTATACTGATATTGCAGCTTTGAAACTTCTCATTACCTAGCACCAAATGAACTTAAAATGCAAGAAACTTCAGAAATAGTGATGCTCCATTTCTGAAGCTTAATCTCAGCGCATACCAGCAAACAAACTTTTCAAATGCTATGCTAAGTAATTACTCAACTATAATTTCATTTACATAATTTCACACCATTATTTACAAATGCCCAAATGTAAATAATTTCAAAAATTTAAGCCACAGAAATAGCAGCATAAATAAAAAGTTCATACTCTTCATTTTTTCTAGCATTCTACTTAAAATTACATAATTATGCTAATGGCCTAACAATTCTGTCGCTAGTTTCTAGTGAATAGCACAGTGATGGATAACCAAGACACATTTAAAAGCAGCCAGAGCTTGTAAGTTAATGTGCTGCAAGTTAAACTGTAGACACCCAATCATTGGGTTAAAACAACATTCAGCAGATATCGCAACAATAAAAAAAACACAACATCTGTTCTACATTTCTGCAAATGTTGCAAAGTAACACACAGTCGCATAAGATGTAACAGGATTGGAAGCATTACAACAGCAGAAAAGCCGCGATTTCTTGTACCTCAGTTACTGAGATTTTAGGTAAGAAAATGCAATGTTTCAACATCATTAACATTCCAAATACAAATGGAAAGTATCTTTGAAACCTGTACAGTATAGAAAAATGTACTAAATAATTTCAGGGCTGTTAGTATCGCGATAAAGTATCGCAATACTTGGTATCGCCGATACTTTGTTCAGTATCGCAGCGAGTATCGCGATAGTTTTATTTTGTTGGTATCGCATGTGTATCGCCTATACTTTTTTAGCCTGTCTGCGATACTTGATACCAATACTTTTTTCCACAATAATTTATATATTTTGAGTAAGTCGCAATCAAGAAATATTGAGAAATAATTCTTTACGCTTCGAAAATTGCCTCTTTCTGCCATCTATGATCGTTGGTGTGAATGGAAAGAATCCAAGGACCTATTATACACTATAATTATAGGCCCCACCTATTATATTATTAATAGATTCCTTGGAAAGAATCTATAAACGTAAACTTACTTATCGAAAAGTATTGGTAAAAGTATTGCAATACTTTTAAGAACTAGTATTGGTATTGGTATTGCAATACTTTTATTATGAAGTATTGGTATTGCCAATTTACTTTTTTCCAGTATTGTTAACAGCCCTGCATAATTTAGACCAAAAGAAGATTATAGTAGCAAAGCATAAATATATAGTTTAAGACAGAAATAGATTCATAAAAGAAATAGTTATGTCTGAAGGATGAGAAAGACTCTAAAAATCGCCTCAATAACACGGAATCAGTTATTGTAAGGTGGGGTTTGCATCTATTTTTTAAATGCGACTCAGACATAAAAAACCATTGTTGTTGCATTACAGTCACATGAAACTTTTGAATAAATTTGATTTAACAAATTCGAATAAAAAAGATGTTGAGATATTGCTTTGGTCAAAGTGGAATGTTGATCTTGATCTTTGTTTCGCATAAACTGCTTGAAGGTTGTTCATCCCCACTCTCACTCGTTCGCTTCTAAAATATGAAACATTCTGGTTAATTGTCAGGAACTTCAATCTTAAACTCTGGATTTCTTCAAAATGCTAAATGATAAGAATAATTTACTAAAACTACTCAATAAAACCAACAAATGTGATGGAGATGTTAACATTACATAGTGTAACTTTGGTACATCAAACTTAAGATTTTCGAGTCATATTCAACCTCAATTCCATCATCCAGTGATGAGCAAACCCACACACAGCTAGCTCATTTACTGAAATTGCGTTTGTGATCGTGCCTGAGAAAAGTCTGACAGAGTAGAAAATTTTGAAAATTGGTTTAATATTGTATTGTATCGAACTGGAAGGGCTGAATGTTTTGATATCACAGATAGTACAGATAACAGGTTCCAACTATTTAATATGTACATCGCTTTGTCAAAAATTAAAAAAATAACAAGTTAAATCTTACCTAAAATTTAGATCCCTCTTTAGATTTTGTATATGCAAAATTAGTTATGTAGCCTGAATTTTAACACAAGACTTTATGAATGACATATTGTGTATCTCTGAAAAAATTATGCTCAGAACATTTCAGACCTATTTTATACTTAACAAACTTTTCACATATTGATTTTTCTCCCTTGGTCAGGATTATCATTGTTAGGAAAATTTTTAATGAACACAGTCAAAAAATTCTGATGCATAGTGAGTTAGTTATCAAGGGTAAAGAATGTTATATATCCAGATGTTTAAAAGCCAGTGGGAAATATAGTTACGAGACGATTATTGAAGGAAGAAAAAGCAAGCGACCATCAGAAAAACATTAGTAGTCGGTTCCATGCCTTGGGTCCACCAAATGGAATGCATGGGAACCCATAACAGTTCTGCATCATTGCTTAGCCAACAGACTCATACTCAAAGATTGCAGGCTACAGGGAGGGACACAAAGAGAGACATTAATGGTGTAAGGGAGGTAGGAGTGCCCACTGTAAGGTTTTTTATAGGTCAATCATGGTAAGTTTAAATCTGAAGCCAATGCTCCTGAGCGAGTTGGGTTAGGGAGTTTGCAGGAAAAGATGCATGCAGCACCATACAAGCCAGGGAGTTTTGAATGTGATAAACCCTGTTCAGTGCAAGATCAAAAGATACCTGCAAAAACCGAGTTGCATAATTGAGGCAAGAGCAGACAAAAGAAAGTCTGCGTTTTGTGACATGTCTCTGGTAAGAGCAGATGTTATGTGATGTATTGCCTTCATATGATAGAAATAAGATTTGCAAAGGTTTGTTTTGAGGGGTCAAAATGTGTGGTTACTCTCCAACGTTTTCTCAGGCACTGTCAAATGTAGTGAAGCTTTGGTTACCTGGTATGCTGAAGGCGTGTGTTAGTACTTATTGAATAAATGCCTAGCAGACATACCAAAGTACAACGGGCTTCAACAAACGGTAAACAGCCAAAGCAGGTGGCTTTGGGAATTGCAATAATGATCATGAAGGTAGAGTGAGGAAAAGAGAGTTTAACATTTATTAAACACATTGTTACAAGTTTTTAATATATGGCAAGTATTTTGTGAAATGGACTGTACATACTGTTCCTCCACCATCTTGTCACCAGTGTTCTAATTATATACATGTACATGTCAGCATGATCATCCTAATCCACATTTAATTAATTGCCATTGTCATGTATGTATGTAGGCATATATGTATCAAGACACTCAATATAGCACATTTTAAAGTATCTCACAAAAGCACTTTCTCTGTGCTAGCCTACATGATGCTAAATGTCATTTGAAACTAGATAATTACATCAGGTAGCAAAACAATGCACAAACAGCTAGGAAAAGAGTCACGCACACACGTAGAGCCAACCAATGGATTTCCATCGACAGATTGTATTGTATTTAAAGATTTATAAAGCGCCATCTATCAATAATGATAAATGGCAGGAGAGAATCAAGTTCACAGATGACACGGATGTTCAGAGTTTCTGGACCAAGTTGCGCGAGATGGTGGAGATTACTGTCATTAACAGCATCATCATATCATCAACATCATATCATCAGCATCCTCACTATCATCACTGACTGCTTAAACAGAAAGTAAATAATGTGTATTGAAGTGCCATGACAGCTAGACTACCAAGTCAAGTTGCCATGTCTGTGCTACAAACGTGCAATACGTTGAGATGTACTCAAAGCCAAAGAGCAAAGGCAGATAGATCAGTTGCAGAAGATCGTTTTCCAAATGACAGTCAAATAGTGGTAAGGTCTTAGAGAGAAGAGCTTGTGCCTGCGAGAGAAACTTATCCACCTTTTCCATAGGCACTTCTTCTTCTCTGGTACCGTTTCTCTGGAAGCAACTGTTTCTCTGGCTTCCACCACCATTCTGTTGTAATTGTCGCCTGCTCTGCCTCTTCTTCCTAGAATACGAACAGCAGCACAACTAACAACTTAATTTTACAGTGCTTACAGTACACCTTACATAAACATAGACTAAATCGAATTTGAATTGCAGCCTCTTCTTTAACATCTAATAAAAATCAATATAACAGTCACATAAAGCACAACAGTAACAGGCATCCAAAGATGAGACCAAAATAACAAGTCCCACTTACAATTTCTTAAATCAAAATGACATTTTCAACAACTACATGTCAATCAGTCTTTGTAAATTGTGCAAGCTCAGTGTATTATGAAATATTCTTCATAAAAGGACATCTTAAAAAATTACTTTGAGTACACTTATGGAAAAATACACCAACAGGCAAAAGGCAGATGTCAATATAACACATGTTTATAGAATAGAGCCCTCTACAGAAACCTTTCAGAAGCATTGTCCCGAGGTGTGAAATTTTCTTAGCTTAAGCAAAGACCCAAAAGGATGGAAGGCAGGTTTCCAAGTGTTATTACCCATCCCAAAACTAACTGGGCTAGGCATTGCTTAACTTTACTTTGTTGTCCAGTTTCATATTCGCAACAACAAACCTCAACTAGGGTAGCAGCTGTTGAAAACCTACTGGGATTATGACCTGACTCACTCTACAGATATATTAATGATTTTTTGACAAAAAGATGGACAGACTGACAGACAAATGAATAGAATGGTGAGCAAGACACAGCATATATGCAATGGGTTTATTAGACGCATTCCAGGCCTCAGCCAGCTGACTGATTATTCTTATGCAAGATTCCTCTTCAGTGTTAACATCAAAAGAGACAAAGAAAGAAACAGAAGTAATTAATACAGGTAAGCATACCAGTAGAAAAAAATGAGAAGGCTAATGACGACCGCTGCCACACCAGCGACAAGACCAACAATGAGTCCAATAAGGCTTGAAGCTTCCCCTGAAAACACAGAACACACAAGACCAGCTCAACTTCAGAGCTTCAGAACATACATTCTAGAAACATTCTGTTTCATTTACATGCTTCTGCATTTCTGTAACAAAAGTAGCTCATCTTAAAGAAACTGAAGTGACACATGTAACAACACTACAATACATTATATATATACATTATATATTTCTGGTAAGATTCAACTCCTGATTTTTAAAACCTGTTTGCACAGAGATGTACATGTTAAATAGTTATAACTTTTACTATATGTGCCAAAAATATGCAGTTTACCCCAATATATTCACCATCTCCAGCCCAATCTTATGTGACAGTAAACCAGTTCTCAAAATTTTCCAACTTAGTGAAGCGTTTTTCTCAAGCATGTTGACACAGGTTAATAAAACACACAAAGACTTGTAGATCCCTGTGTGCATAAGAAATGAAGAAAGTCCATCTTAAGAAAAAGCAGTCCATCTAATCTAATAATATTACTACTTCAACATCACCATTATCATAATGCACATTGCACAATGCACTAATTAATGATTGCTTCATGTAATGGTCCTATTATTTTAGGTCCCAGAGTTTGATCAAACTCAACATTACTTTGTCAGAGTTAGCAAAGAGTACATCTATAGGCCCAAGACTATTAATCATAGATTGAATAACACAGGTCTTTGTAACATAAATGTGTAAATATATTAACTGAAGTCTCAAGCATCTCAGGTTAGTCCAGAAACTGATTACAGCCCCAAACACTCGCTTTAAATTTTATTATCCTTACAATGCTGGTTAAGATGCCGGTTCCATTAATTAATCTGTTATACTAAAATAACATCTTTTAACAACTACTATAAATCTATTCATCAATCAATCAATTTCAATCAATCAATCAATTTATTGATCCCAGAAACAAAACAAAATTAACAGCATGAAACTACAGTATATAAAGTATCACAAATCAAATCAAATCAAATCAAATTTTATTCGAATCGATTCCATGAACAATGAGTACAATGTACACGTGTGAATACAGTTAATAACAGTTTACATTTCGTAAGCGCCATTAATAAGAAACAAAAAAATTGAAGAGGTTAAAGTTTAACAGGTTACGTATTAAAAATCGATTCGTGGGGAGAAGAAGCCCAATGGGCTTATCTAGTCTTCCCCACTATGATGGAACAAAATGATAGAACTAGAAAGGAAACATGTGTCAGTTCAATTAACATAGGATGAGAAATAGGCATGGCAGCAGTAAAATCAACGTCAGTTAAGTAAGTGTTTTTATAGGCCTGTTTGAAGGAGTTGAGCGACCTCTGATTACGGATGCCACGGTCAATGGAGTTCCATAGTTTAGGCCCAGTTATTCTAGCAGAAAATTGTCTAACATTAGTTTTACAGATTGCAGAGCGAAGATTAAACCGAGATCTAGTGTTGTAACCGTGGACAGAAGCATTAGTGGAGAAATAACAATTAAATATACTGGGTAAAGTTTGGCTCTGATGTCGGTACATGAAGATAGCAAGTTGGAGTTTATGTAGGTCAAAGATAGTTAATAAGTTTAAACTTTTAAACAGACTAGAAGTCTTTGCCAAGTAGTGTACACCAGCTATGATTCTTACAACCCTTTTTTGGAGTAAATGTATAGGTTGGAGTGGAGTTTTATATCCACCTGCCCATATTATAGCACCATAATTCTGCCGTCCAAAGCCAAAACGCAGTAACTCGAAAAAAATTTTTTTTCACTTTTTCTCATTTTTGCACTTAAGATGTAACTATCTTCATGTTAAAAAATTGCTGGAGCTGAACTATCACTGGTTTCCGAGATTTTGTGTTGCCAAAACGCAGTAAGTCGGATATTTTTCACTGGATGCCAAGCCAAAACACAGTACTGCGTTATAACCACAGCATTCTGCTGCTCTGACAAATGAATACCAAGCCAAAACGCAGTGCTGCGTTATGGCTTAGTAATAAGTCAGCGTTTAAGCAATCTATTTCCGGTTTAGTTTAGAATTAATGAGCGTGACACCAATTAATCAATCCGAATTAATCTGAAGTAAGTTAAATAAAGCGTTTTAATTGTAAAAAGTTTTAAAATGTTAATCGTTAATTATAGTTACATAAAACAAAACAGTCTGTTAGTTAATATTTTATATATTTTTCACGATGCTGTTATCGCTGTTACGTGGGTGTGACTAATACACGGAATGCACAGATGACTACTGAATGTCTAGGTTTTTTCTTTTATATGACGTTTTAAGATATTTTACTCTAATTAGTAGCGTTAATCGAATTGTAGGCATGTTATAGACGCCCTATTTTTCAGTCATCTGCCCAACAATACAGAGACCAATATCTCTTGATCAATTTATAATTTTGGTAGGCTATCCAGGTCACACTCCACATGTGGCCTATTAGCTTATTATACAATGCGCAGTAAGCACCTCTGCTCCAAGAACTAATACACGGATAGGACAGGTGGCTACTATATGTTTAGTTTTTTCTTTTATATTACGTTTTAAGATATTTTACTCTAAGTAATAGCGTAAATCGAATTGTAGGCATGTTTCAGACGCCCTGCAGACGAACCTTTGGTTTAAATTACCTGTACAGTTGTATTGCAATAACTGTATGAGAGCTTTCGCTAAGAGATTTATGGCATGGAATTTGTTCTCAAGAGCTAATAATTTACATATCTATTGTATAATATTGGTGTAGTTTAGGGAGTTTATTTAGCCTACCTAAGGTGATCTCTAATGTTACTGAGGAATGTTCAACTGTTCAAATTTATTTTTTTTTCATGATGAATTTGCTCAACATTGTTTTTGAAAACATTATATTCTATCTGTAAATAATTGTGTAAAGCAACAGTGAATAACTATTATAATTTACATGACAAAATCTAGTTAAGTGTCCAATGTTCAATTTTTATAGCTTTCAATGTGATTGTTTTTGCTATACTTTAAAAAAAATTAATTGCTGTTCAAATTAAACCTGTAATTCAACTAGTTCAATTTAAAACAAACAAAGTTAATTGTAACAGCATCAGTTATAAAGTGCAATCCCAGGCTTATTACCACTTCACACTGAATAAACTTGGTAAGCCAAAACGCAGTTATGTGTATTGACTAGTTCAATTCGCATGGAAATGCAAAGCCAAAACGCAGTACAAACGATTTTTGAGTATTTATATCGATAATCACAAATATTAATTTTTTTATTTCAACCATGAAATAACACAAAATTTAATACAATTTATGGTGTAAATAGTTTTGGGATTGAATGGATAAATTTCGAGATTTTTCTAATAAACCTTCAAATCAAGTTTGTGCAAAATATTGGTTTTCCGAGTTACTGCGTTTTGGCTTTTGAGGGCAGAATTAAGGTAGGGTAAAATGAAAGTATTATATAAAGTACGGACAAACATTGTGCAAATTATTACAGAAGTTTATCTATGAAGAGATGGTATGAAGGAGCAAAGGGCACACCCGAAGGGACAAGTCCCGCTGAATAGGGGCCTAATTGCTTTAACTATATAGCAAAACTTGCAAGTTATTTTCTAGAACTAAATGGACGGCAGGGGAATTCCATCCCTACTCAACTCATGTCTATACATATACAATGGCTTTATATATTTATGCATTTGTGCAGTTAAAGAGGGCATTGTCACACTTCCTATAAATCATAGTGACAAACTGAATCGCTGGAGAAGACCCGCCAAGTCCAACAGGTCAGGAAAACCAGAAATAAAGCTACAGAGGCCAAACCTTGCTAACCATCAATAGTGTAATCTTGTAATCAATATACTTGTTTTACATCCAAGATGTTAGAAGGCACTGGTGGTACAGAAATCTTGAAATAAATGTCAGTCCTGGCAAAGACTTGAACCTCTGACCAATCTGTCGACAGTCCACTTAAATCGATCACACCACTCACAGATTATAATTAAAACTCAATGAACACTCACATAAATCAGGCGGTAGCTCCATAAATTGGCAGCGCGCTCCCTCCCAACCAGGCTGGCATCTAAAGAAAAAGCAATTAACTTTGGTAGTTTCAGAACTATACTAGAACTTCTAAAATACTTAAAAGAGGAATTGGATGGGAAAAAAGTAAAACTATGCATACAGAAGACACTATAATACCTCAGGATGACACAACTTAGATCGTACCCTAAATCATTGTGCAAAAGCTAACTGCAAAAGGTTGGGCACAAAATTTTATAGTAGGGTATTTCAGTTTCCTACATTTTCGGAGACAACTGAAGACACAAGGTGATAAAAGAATTATATTGAAACACATGCCTGTACGCAGCTATGAGAAAGTCAGAGCAGGAAATATAGAAGTTTTAGTATTTACACATTACACAGCAAACCATGTACTGAAATATCTCAGCACAAAGACTGGAGTATTGTATATCAGACAGAAAAGCATAATATGAGCAACTATGGTAATCAAATTGAGAATTAGAAAAGAATAGCCTTTAATGATCACTACTTAAAAAAATAAAAGACAAACAGTTGACATCAAATGGAAAACCTAACAGAACAATTTTAACTGTTCTGCTAACACTGTCTTACATTTCCTATAGATTCTGTTAAAAGAAGACAACAGTCCCTTAAGCTAGCCCTGAGGCATCCATGAATATGAAGTGTTAGCGACTTCATTTTCTTAGCCTCGGCATATGAGGGTGGGTGGCCAGAGTTGTCCCTCGCCGTCTCATCTTCCCACCAACAGTGTCGGTCAGTGTACTCATTACAGCAGATTTGTATTGTATTGTATTGTATTTGAACACTTGTTATAGCGCCCCTACCAGATTTCCCATTCAGAGGCGCTCCGACTACTGCTGTAGTCGGAGTTTCACGCCAAGAAGCGCATGAGCAATTGCGAGTGAAGGACTTGCCCAGGGTCCCTACGCGGCGACTTTTGAGGTGGATTCGAACCCGCAACCCTCCAGCTGCAAGGCTAGATTTGGCTAGGGGTGCACACAAAGCAGAAATCTCAAACCAAATGCCTGCCCTAAAGTTGGTGACAATGCATAATTTTAAAAGTCATACATTGTTTACAAGTCAAACTTTTGTTTTACAGGTCATACTTTTTAAAGAACAGTATTTATAACAGTGCACATGCAGTAGTTAACTAACATGTTTTGTATAACTTTTGAGCAACTAACTTCAGCTAACAAATTGACTATGGATAGCTATAACAGAAGAGTAATAGCTTTCAATAAACTTACACACAGGCTGCAACACGTGGGTTCAACTCAACTGCAAAGCATTCGCCACCATTTAAGCATCCGACTCTTTGGCGTTCTGCTTCTGTGCATCGTAACTTATGACCAGCAAGAGTCGTGTCAGCCAGAGTCGACTCAACAGACAACGTCCTTGTATCTTCTGTCGTGATAGTTGATGGAATTTTGGTTGCATTGTTTGATTCATTTGCTGTCAACAAAAGATTTGATGCCCAAGGCTAATCAATTTATTACACACTATATATTTGTCAGTAGATAACACTATATGTAAAATAGCAATTTTAACCTAACATACAGACACAATATTGCAGGAAATAAAACGTTTTCTTAAGCATCTACAAATAATGTATGACCTTATTAAACGTTTTTTTATTTTTATTATTATTATCAGCAGAGCTCTCAAATGTACGGTTCATGGGCAGCAACCCATGGAAATTCTAATGACGTTGGGGCAACATTTTTGTCAGTCACCACTAAATGTAAATGTACTCGATTTTATATACCGGTAGTGACCGTATGGCATCAACCCTGCTCATTTTTCAATAAACTGATCGGATGATCCTTCACCACTGCTTGCCCTCTTTGAATGAGCACCATGCCATTTAAGGTCCCCGTGTATGGACCATGTTAGTCTGAGATTCAGATCTCTGAAATAAGCCACCTTCGGGAAGCGAACCACAATCCACATGCTCTGTTACACAAGGGAATATGGGACACAGCCTAAGCTCTCTCTCACCAATGTAGCTAACTGGGCCAATATGTAGCTGACTGGTTGAAAGTTCTCTTATTTATTTCAAACATCAGCACTCAGCAGTATGTAGAAAAACAATATTAAGAGACACATATGCCACATGATCACAGTTTACGTGTCATTTCTTACAAACATAAGTACCTAAAAAGAATTAAACGGCATATGCTAGCTCAAAATTTATTTGTAAAAAAATTTCATGTTTACTCTTTAACTCTCTATTCAGTGTATGATTTACCTTTAAGAGGCAAGCTGGGCACAAACCCAACAAAATATCTGGCTAGGGCCAGAACAAGAGTCAAAAATATCTTGCACGAAAATGATTAAGGCAGAGAATGGATTCACGTTTCCTCTTATTAAATGCAAAACACAAGTTTGAGTTAATTTAATCTAAAAACTTTTCCGCATCACAGTAATAATGCATGTGATATCGATCAAGCCTAAAATTTAAACCAGGAAATCCGAAATCCATTAGTCAAGCCAAGTTCAGCCAATACACAACAAATATCAGCAAACTAAAAACACATGGAGAACAGCATATATCAAGACAAAGTTCAGTGCACATTTACAGAGGAGTTTAGCAATTCTCAGCAAAAAATTAATGAAAAGAGCAATTTAAGTTCAAAGCACACTACTTACACAATGCCACAAGATATTCACTGGTAAAGCACAGCACGAAGAAAAGCCAATAGCTGACGGCCCAGCTGGTACTGAACATCCTTTTTCATAGGTTAAGAAACTCCAATGTCCCAAAACATCTGAGAGCAGTAATCCGGTGGTATGTCTATAAGTCAAGAACAATAAAACCTATACTGTGCATCTAGGCTAAATATGGAGAGTTCTATGAACTACCGGTAATCATTTGCAAACTATTAACGTACTGAGTGACATGCACACGCTTTCTGGAATTCATCAGATGCAAGGAAAGTCTCGCTATCTAAGAACCTTAATTACTGGAAATAATTAGCCTAATCATAACACAAAGTCCTATATTAAACAGAGATCAGCATCCTGTATTTACAAGAGTTAATAGTAAACTACCAAGTTACTTGTTACTGCACAGGGTGCTTATGAGGGGTACTTAAAAAGCACAATTTTTTTGCCTCGTCCACATATTCGTGAGATACTGAGCTGTGATTCACTCACTGGCAAGGGATATATCACTCATATGCTGTATAGATGACCTGTGCAACATTAATGTTAATGACTCATATTCATTTATACTATAATCTTAATTACTTCTTATTACTTCTTTCTTTTTTAATAATGACTCTAAAATTTTGTATGTCCATAGTGCGTTTGCAAATGGAAATTAAAGAATATACTTACTTCCTAACTTACTTATAGATTTTAGTGATCGGTCTGGATCATAGACTGAGTTCACTAGCAATGTGTTTGCTGAATATAGCATACACATAAGATATTCAATGGTCAGTGATGAGGCACAAATCATTACCAGCTCTGGTGGAACATTTCAACACCTATAGGACTAGAGAAATAAAAAAAATCACAAACGCCAAAAATTGCTAGCATTCAAAGTTAATATAGGAAATATATCAGTAAATGATAGGGAGCATTAATGTCACAACTGATCACTCCCTTCTACTTTTTCCATCTCAAAATGCCCAATCAATCCCTCCAAATTACTTCAATTTAAACAATTAAATATAGCTCAAAATGCCCCATATAAATTAATATTAGTGTAGCACCTGCCAACAATGTAATAAGCAATACAAGTAAATACGATAAATAATTTGTAACCGTACCAGCGTACCTGCGCACTTTTAAGCTACTGCTGTTTTTATTTCTTTGCAACCTGTAATGCATTAGCCTAGAATTTCTGGCCTATATTTCTGTATGTGTCCATATATTATCTCTAGGGTTTCTTAGTACATATGATTATTAACAGGAACTACGCACATCGACATTCATGATAAATTAATCACCTTAGCATCATCTTTTATTTACACAGAGAAGCTGGCAATTTCTGGCCTCTCCCATGGCTACACCTCTCTGCAGAGATAAAGCTTCAATTAGGACTAACTGATAGACCCTTGGCAACACTTCAAACTTTCACCAATGTTGTCTAGAGTTCAAACCCTGATAATCTACATGAAAATTACAATTGTTGTTGAGCCAGTAGTTCAGAAAAAGGAGCCATGCATTCTAAATAGCACAAAGCCTGATAAGAAAACAATACATATTTCATTGTACATTACAATTGTAAGTGCTCATTTACATAGTAACATAGCACCTCTTCAACAAAACTCATCAGAGCTGCTCCTGACCACATTACACAAGACCATAGTCGAACACAACCGCTCAGTATTGCAGATTGCATGGGAGTCTGTTCCAGAATGAGCGGCCGACTACTGCAGAGCTTTCGTGTTGCACTGTGGAGGTACGCGACGGGGAACAACCAGATTACCATATGTTGCAGAACGAAGAGATTTACGACCAGGTAATGATGACGCTGGAATGCATAGCTCTCTAAGGTACCATGGAGCACAACTAGCCAGGCAACTACTTATCAGCATAAGGATTTTAATCTCAATGCGGCTATGCATGGGCAACCAATGCAGCTCATCCAGCATGCAGTTAGACCCAGCGTTGAAAGTGAGTGGGAACGGCATTCCCACTGCTCTCAAAATTCTTTGCTTGCGTTCCCACTAATCATAATGCAATAGAACCCTGGTAATGCATGCATTCCAATAAAACTCTTCTTCAGAGTTCCCACTGCGCACCCAAACCTCTTTAACCCCAGTGCATATTTTAACTGTATAACTACTGGGACAAATGTCCCAGTAGTTTTAGGATTTGTCCCAGTAGTTTTGGTGATTAGTCCCATGTAATACTCTACTTTCAATGCTAGTTTCCAAAAACATTGAAAGTAGAGTAGCAGACCTGGGACTATTATTACCGTAATAATAGTCCCAGAGCAGACTTTGTCCCTGTAGTCAAAATCCATTAAAATATGCACTGCTTTAACCACTGGTTAAACCATACTTTGGGATTTCTCAAATTAACCAAGCTAAAGCGTATGATTACCCAGAGTTGAGTACTCAGACATCCTTGTAACCAAAAACCAGTGGAGGGAAATTTCTGAGAAGTGAGAACATGTCGTTATTTGGGATTCTCTAGAAGCTCTCTTCTATACAGTCCCAAATAACCATGTGTTCTCACTAATATCTAATATATATGCTTAAGCAATTTGAGCATATGTTTGTAGGCACAAACTGTTTCAGACTAGGTTAATTTTGTGTCTATTGTGACGTGATGTAAGTGAAAATGAACTGATTTGTACATGAGCTGGACATCAAAAAAATTTTTTGGAGTTTTATGTACATTATACCTGTCCAAAGTATGCGCAAATTTAGTATTAATAATCAATTAATTAATAATCAACATGCAACTCACCCAAATGAGCCGACCTAGGCCAGAATTATATACGAAAATTCATGTAGAACATCTGAAAACCTGTAAGTGGCAATGATTGACATTTGTACATATCTGTTTATTTCACTTGAGTACTTACATTATTATTATTAATGCCGTTTATGCGGGCCTCACTCTTTCTCCGGTTAATCAAGTGCTTCAAGGTAATCCTACACTTTAGCATAATTAATTAATTTCTTAAAGTTCCTGTTGGTACCGGATATTTAATTATTGCATACAAAATTCTCGTGAAAACAGGACTCTCTCTAATCTGGCTGCGTAAATGGAAGTTGGATTGACGAAAATAATTTCTTTGTGTAAACATAAGTAAGATTGGTAACAGTTAATATAAAAATCATTGAAATAATTAATTATGCTAAGGTGTAGATGGGGTCAACCCGAATCCCCGAAACCCTGAAAACGCTGAAAATACACAAAAGCCCGATTTCTCGAAACGTTTTCTTAGAAGCAGCAAACTCCAGAAAGCTATTCAGAGTATTATTGTAAACATGACATAGACCTAGCGTGGCCTTGATGTAAATTGACATACTGCCTATTCACATGTTAATTTGTTAATTATATTCATTCAAGTCGGACTTAGAAAATCAATTTTGGGGATCCGGCCGAAATTCGTTTCGGGGATTCGGGCCACACCCACATCCCCTTAAGACAGCTGACACACTGCAACTGATTACAATGAGTTCATCAGAATTATAAAGATAGAGTTCACAATAAATAACTAAGGTTCAAGAGATGGAACAATTATTACATGGTACAATTTGTCAAAGATTCAAATTATTGGCATCACTTTCCGGTATAGGACACGAGGGATATAATTCTCTTGAGGCTTTCCTATTTTACTACATCGATTGCGGCTAACTCCGTGCTATATATATATGGGGTCAGCCCGAATCCCAAAACCCGAAAACGCTGAAAACAGACAAAAGCCCAATTTCCGCAAAACAGTTTTCGAGAAAGCGGCCAAGCTACTCAGAGTTAAATTGTAAACATGACAAAGACCTAGCGTGGCCTTGACATATCAATATACTGCCTATTCAAATGTTTATTTGTTAATTATATTCTTTCGGGTCGGATTTAGAAAATCAATTTGGGGGATCCGGCCTAAATGCCTTTCGGGGATTCGGGTTTCGGCCCGCACCCTTATATATATATATATTCAATCGCAGGATATGCATGCTTCGTATTATCTGGTACTTACTTATTATTACTTCTATGTTTTATAATAATGTTTCTAGCTGTATAAGACATAGTGCGTTTGCAAATTGAGATCAAAGAATATACTTACTCACTAATCTGTAACACTTGCACAACACACTTTATGCGGGGCGCGGTGGTGTATGGGTTTGTTCGGTGCCTTGCAGCCGGAGGGTTGCGGGTTCGAATCCACCTCAAGCCACCTCGTAGGGACCCTGGGCAAGTCCTTCACTCGCAATTGCTCATGCGCTTCGGCGTGAAACTCCGATTCAGTGTCAGCGCTGTAGTCGGGAGCACCTCTGAGTAGAAATCTCGAAGGGGCGCTATAACAAGTGCTCATAAATAAATAAATAAATAAACACACATTTAGAGACTTTCATAGTAAAATCTGATTTAAAAAACAGCTTACCGTCACAGCTAAATAAACCTACTTATAAAAGAATACCAAATAGTTTCTTTCGTGTATCCTGAGACGATTATAACGTTATAATCGTCTCAGGTGTTAGAATGAACGATTTCACACATGAGTAAAAACTTTATTAGTTACATAAACTTGTTACCGCCCAATTCTGCGCCGCCCTGATCTAGCCCAATGCTGTCTCAGTTGATCCAACAGGTAGCATCCAACGGCATTGACCGTTGACCGTTAACTCCGCCACTGTTCGCTTTCTACCACACAGCTAGTCAGTGCCAGTCCCAAAAATTGTTTCTGGATAAAGGAGGAGGGTGACGCTAATGGTCTTTGTTACCACACAGCTAGTCGTTAAACCGAAAAAACCACCACCCCATCGACAGCAAAAATTGTTTCTGTTCTTCACATTAGTATTGGACCGTGGAAAGGCTTCACGTTAAACTGCATGCCTTGTCAAATACAGTAACCGTCAAAATATAGGCTAGCCTACAGGCCGGTCTACGTATATTGGAAAATGCATTATATATGTATACACTTATAATTATTGGAAATAAACTCAGTACAATATTTATGGGCTGTAGGTCCAGGTGTGTGAAAGTAGGGTCCTTCCTCTGAAGGCTGTATAATTATACTGTGTCAAAGGCTCAAAACTAATTTTTAAAGCAATTTTTGGAGGATTTAATTGAAATCTCAAACACTGTTCGAAGAAGTAATGCTCAGATTGGATTTAATTATAGTTTAGGCAATTATATTCAAATGTTATGATGCACTTTATTATACATTGTGTGATTGTAAACACGGTATATGCTGTCAAAAGTCTCAGTGCCCACTTAGCTCTTTGATTCTGTCATGTATAGGCAACAGTGATGTGGTCTCGAGACCGCGGTCTTGGTCTCGAGACCGTCTCGAGACCGAAAAAATGCGGTCTTGGTCTTGGTCTCGGTCTCGAATGTGCCGGTCTTGGTCTTGGTCTTGAAAGGTGCGGTCTTGGTCTTGGTCTTAAAGGTATGGTCTTGGTCTTGGGCGTCTGGTCTCGCCGTCTCGGTCATTCGCCTTTGATCTTGGCCTTGCGCCTTTGGTTTGGTCTTTGGTGGGAACGAGAGTGGAGTAGTAGTAAAATGTTGTCGATATTTCCGGTTATTCAGGGATTTCTGAGATACCTAAAGCTTCGTCTGCTTCGAATTCAAGCGACGATTCGCCAAGGACAAAGCGAGAGAGGCCCTTGTTGTTCATTTAATTCTTATAATAAACGACAAGAAATCGTTGAGGCACAGTTAACCCTAACTGCTGGTGCTTTAGTGACTATAGTTAGGCTTACACTACACGGCAAAATCAGTAGTCGGCAAGCGTTGCAAATCATGTATTTGGTGGGAAATTTTTCTCTAGGTCTACTGGCAGAGTTTTTTGTATTCCGCAACACCTGCGCCTGTTGAGAGTGTGTTTAGCTGTAGTGTGCTCTTCATGAGACCTCGCAGACTTGGGGACAAAAACTATATGCCTAACTATAAATATAAAATAGGCATTTGATTTGAATTATAGGAATATGTAACACTACAATTGAAAATTGCATTTATGATCTTGAGGCTTAGGTCTTGGTCCTGGACAGTGCGGTCTTGGTCTCGGTCTTGGTCTTGGACCACGCGGTCTTGGTCTCGGTCTCGGTCTTGGACCACGCGGTCTTGGTCTCGGTCTTGGACCATGTCTTGGTCTCGGTCTTGGTCTTGGACCATGCGGTCTTGGTCTCGGTCTTGGAATTTTGGTCTCGTGCACAACACTGATAGGCAACAACATCTCTCCTATTCAATGAGGTAGGCATAATTAAATGCAACTGCTACGTGTTCGTCCTTCTCTCCTCTCTCATGATCCCGTCTTTAGAGACTGTCACTTGTCCTGCAAACAACTGAACTACTGCAAATCAATCGATTTCTGGAGCCTAATCTTGGTCTAGAAGATGAAGGTACCAATTTTCGCATCTCTTCTCGTTTTGTATCTGTTGAATTATTATCGGCTCCAATTATAGTAACAATGCAGAATGTGAAGAAGAATGCAAAGAAGATGATTACGAAAGGATAAACTGATGATGGTTATGATGATGACAACTGCAAAATCCACAATTTAATGGCACAATGCAGTGCTGACTGTCCAGCCAGTGGTGGCACCAGACATTTTTGTGACCAGGGCATAGCCAGGGCAGTCATACAAGTAGAGGGATTTACGGTGAGCAGGGCAAAAATTCTGACAGCCTTGTGACAGGGCAACGACCAGGGCAAAGGATTTTTCCCAGGGCATTTCCCAGTGCCGCCACTCTACAGTCTAACACAGGCTGTATCAACTTTTTCTGAGGGCAATCTCAGATAAGCAGCCATGTCAACGATGCAATGCCAAGCTCTCTCCTTAGCCTTCCACCATGCTGCGACCATGATGAAGGTCGAATTTATTGTACCAATACATGCACCAAAGTTACATTAGAACATTGTTATTGAGCATAACTCCTTCCCTTGTCTACAGTTGAATGACTCCTTCATAACTCTCTGCAGAAATCCTTAACAGACTACCGCTTAGCATTTGAAATTAGTTGCTGTGTGAACTTCAAAGATCTTATTCTTTACTGTGCTATATATTTAGCCAAGGAATCCAATATTTAGCATGCATAAATGAGTGTGTGTGCATGCTCTGGCCGATGCATAATTGCATATCTTTCTCTAATGCCTCTGATTCAAATTTACTTACTTTGCACATGTGCTATGTAGCTGAAAAGATTACTAAAATAAATAACAACCAATTTTAATCTTTTTAGCACTAATTTAATGATGTACCGTTAAAACCAAGGCACAGAAAGAACGCAATGAACACAACGAATATTACACCAAAGCAATATCAGATCTGTCAGTATAAATGATTATACCTACTCAGTCAGTATAGGGTATACGCTTTAGTTAGTTATTTGATTATTAAAGTACAATTGATCTAAATTCTTTCACAGCCAAACTCTGCCTCCAGTTGAAGTCAGTTGTTCAACAATATTCTACCTATATCAGTTCTTGCATTGCAGAACTTTATGTAATTTATTTCACATCTGCATCGCCTATACCGGGGTACTTGCATAAAACTTCTTTCGCTACCTACTATTCAGATAAATGGCAGTCTATATATATATACTGCTTTACTTAGACTAATTTATGTAACATTTATCAATAAGATTATTTACAATTCTATGCAATTTGTCACAGTCATTACTTACACCAGTCTTTAAACCTTTATTCAGTTTCTCACTTTCCTGTTACACCGGCCATTCCCAATTGTGATCACTCATCTTTCTTCCATCAGCCATCCTCTCAAATGTCACAAGAATTTGCTATTTTCCAGTGAACCTATTAAAACTATATGAATCCTTAACTACATATTTCTTAAATAGTAACACCACTCATCCAACTTCATTACATTAAGGGTGCAACTAAATGTAAACAAGTTACAGTTATATTGTAACCATACCAGTATTATTACTATTATTACTATTGCAGCAATTTTAATGCAGTTTTAAATGACATTTTATAGAGCATCATAAGTAACAATCTGATGTACTTCTAGGATGCTGCATACTGTTAAAATGTCAGCACAAATAACAAAAGTTAGCAATAAATGCAATTTTATTGTAATTACATGCTACACGATATTGTTTTTTCATGCACCAACAATATTTAATGCACATCGATGATGGACTGGAGTACCTAAGGCAAAGCATCACACAGAGACAATTAAGCAGATCATTAGCAATTTTAATTAAATCCTTCATACCAACCATTGTATCATCTCTGATATGCAGTGATTAATTTTTCACTGATATCTCTAACGTAAACCAGATAATATCACCAGACACTATGATGGATGTGTCGAAAGCCCTAGCCATGTTCTCGTTTGTTTAACTATACTCTACCAACTGAAAAATTCTTCGTCAGAAACCTAGCAGATTCTTTATTCACACCCATTTCCACTGTTTCCTTTGAAATTTTAATCACGAGAGTGTACTAAAAGCGACTGTTAAACCAATGCAGCGCATCGTTAAAGTGTTAACCCTTTAACAACGAGTTGCATTGGTTTCCCATATATTTTAGTACATGCTCATCGTTCAAGGGTTAAACAGTTTCTGCTGAAAATTTGTTACATTCAAAGTTGTCACCATTTCAACCAGCTGATAGTCTGTTCATCTGTTATTAGTAGCAAGTTCCATATGTGGCCACAACTTAACTTCAGCTAACCAATTAAAGCTGTCTATGCAAAGTTACATCTCTTTTACATCTCTTGATCAACTATATCACTGAAGCTGCAAACAAAACAAGCATTTCCTCAAATACTTAGCTGGTCATTCTCCAAACTGATAAGCAGTTTCTGAAATGATTTAGCTATTAGATTTCGTTCTAATAGTAACCAACACTTGATCACTCCGGCAAACTAAACCATCAATGAGAAGTTGTTAAAGCAATTCAGTTATATCTAAGAATGCTAGAATGTAGAAATACAAAATGGAAAACAGTCTAAAATACATTAAAAATGCCTCCAGATGATGTTTCTAAGTAATAAAAAAGCTGGCAAAATATAGCCAACCTATGCTTTCGTGTGTAAACCAACAAAAGATTAGCAAGACAGCAATTCAGACATTTTAATTCTAGATGATTTCAAGACAATAGCAAAAGCCTGCAAGATGCCACTTTACACTTACCATCAAAGCTAACTTTCAAGATATCAATATGAACTGTATGGTATAGATGTATGATCAATAAGGTCAAAGCCTGCAGTTCTATCAACTACAGGCCATAAATGGCAAGGTATTTTCAACCTACATGTATATGAAATTATACAACTTAAAACCGCTCTTAGTTTTACATGGATTTATCATTCATTGCTAACTGAAATAACAGAATTCAGGCCACAGACAAAATGGCTAAAGGCAACCACAATCTCGAATGGCAATCTTGATTGACACTACAAGCTTTGAAAATGCTAAATAATGAAATCTTTCAGATGTACTTGGATTATTCTTAAATTTTCCAGAAACCAATTTAAACTTTAAACATAACTTTCTTGGCTTTCAAGATATTAACTAACTAGTGATTAGTGAAATATCAGTGTGAGCACTCCACATACAGACAAATACTTTCAAAATGTAAAAAGTTTGACAACAGCAAACTTTCAGAAATCGACTAAAGCTTCCATTAGACTGATGTAAACTGTCAAGACATCACAGTTAACTTTCACAATATCGATGCAATTTAGCTTTTTAACACCACAAACATGATTAATCAGTCAAAACTCAAGCAAATTTTCAACCAGTCATTTTACACCTGTGTATGATGGCAGTTTTCTAAGTTGGTAAACACAGAGCAATGAGTAAAATTGAATCACTGCAATAATAAAGCTGCACTTTTCGTTTGTAGGCTTGAAAATCATTTAAAAGTTAAAAACCCTAGTGACCACGTAGGGCTAAATACTCTACTCGATAGTGAATTAGAGTTAAAAATTAAATTAAATAATAATTCAAACTTGTGCAATTTCAGCCTAAAAATTAACTTATATAACGTTTTAATTTTATGTTTCCAAATCATAATAGCATCTAACCCCTAAGTTATAATAAAAATACAAACAAATAGTGCAGTGTATTATAAGCTACATGTCTAAGGGCAATTTAATAATTCAACAGTATATTCATTTTCACTTGCAATTAACAGCAACACGATTTGAAACTAAATATTTACAAACAATTTATGTTAATGGAAGTATTAGTTAAATAATTTTCACTAGTCAGTGGACTCATCGGTGATAAATAATAAATATAACTGATTCCTAACAATTCAACAGTAAAAATACAAATTTGCCAATAATTGCTTAAAGTTCTACTAGTGACCTGCCATTCCGTATAAGCAAAACTGAACACTTTCAAAGTTCCTGACTGACCTTAGAGCACAAGGTAAATGTACTTGGACTAGGCAAACAAACTTGGGACTAGACAAAACCAAACAATTTCTTTAAAAAAACGGGTGTCAAAAACAGAAAAACTATCACAGACGAAAAGAACTACAGAACTGCATATTTGGTAAAAAATACTCAAAGTCAAATGAACCAGCGACTGAGCGGAACACAGAAGAATAAGTTTATAGTCACCTAAAAAAAAGCATTCTGTAAAAGTGTAATCATTGGTGTAATGTACAATCATCAAGTAATACCCTAATGTAAGAATGACAGCCTCTGAATCGTTGGAAGTGCGCTACAAATTGCACAGGTTTGGTTCTGACACTTCAAACAATAAGCTCTTATATAGAAAGCAGTAAACATCGGAGTACTAGAGTTGCAAGTTTCTGCAAAATTATCAGTTAAACATTCATACCACACAAAATGACAAAACAATTAGTGCTACCACAAGACTTTAATAATTTTTATTCCAATCTGACTATGATAAATGAAGAATGTGACAATTTTTGTTACTTTTTACCTCTGCTGATGGGAGAATAAATGTCAGTAGTAGAACATAAGGCAAGAAATGATCAAGACACACAATGAAGAGAGGGAGGGCCAGCAGAAAGATCTACCTGTCCAGTTCTGCAGCATTGATTGTTTGGCATTGGAACCAACTTGGATACATGCCTTTAAAAACTTATTCACATTAAAATTGCATTTTAAAATATTTTATATCTTTAGCCAATGACTATTAATACTATTAATAACACAAAATATTAAAGCAGGACCGAGAAACGCATCTGGAAGTTACTATCCTCATCTCTACACATGATTTTAATGAACCAAGTTAACATGGAATTCTGGAAGGGGTAGATCTAGTCAGTACATCGTACACAGATGCTTCACAGCACCACATGCCATCATGTGAGACTTCATAATGGCAAGACTGCTATTATTACAATTAAGAGAATTTATGATACCTACAATGTCATACGTCAGCGTGAATCTGAGGTTAATTCGCTCAATAAATTTATATAGTGCCCATTCATGATTATCTACTCGGAAGCATTTACTTCCCAACCTCAGCAAGGCACACAAGTTTTTCAAATCTTGACAAAAAGAGTGCACAGCATTTACCAGGAGACTCAGATTTAGACAAAAGCCACTGAATGTGCATGCTAGTTTCCGTAACTCCAGAAGATCTTGTTCACTTCCTAGGAGCAACTGGAAGAGTTGACTCACTTTCACCATTGTACCGAAAGATGAGACCAACAACACTTGTTTATCCCATCATACTATCAAATAATTAAAATTTGTAAAAGTTAACATCACAAAACATTACAATAAAGAAATTAAATAACGTTACACTATTCAAATGTTAACAAACTTTTGTCCACAAGTTCGCACAATGTACAACACATTAGACTGCACACTGAAATGTAGTATGTCTACCCAGTACATAATTTAACCTGTATATCCAAAGGTCTTTAATACAGTCGGCAAATGCTCATTTGGCACAAAGAAACTTCAACTGCCACAAGTTGTCATGATTAATATGATTGTTTTGATCTTATCAACTGCTCAAATGCAAACATAGGCGCACATTTAAAACTGACAAACCACCACAGAAACAAAGGACCACAAAGAAGAAGCTGCTATGAAATTCTCTTCCCAGAATTGGAAATATCCAATTCCAAGAGCAAGTTGGAAAAGGAACTCTGGTAGGGCTGGGGACACAAAACAGGCTTCAAAATCAGGACTGTTGTAGATGTTTTTGTGTTGCGCATTGCGGTGAACAACGACTTCTTGAAGAGCGATAAACGAAGCGTGAAAAACGTCTTCCAAGCACCGCAGAAATGTGCAAAACAAGACACTAAGTCATGAAGCAAAGCTTCTAAAAGCACCGAAAACGGCTGCAAAACAGTAGCAAAATATTAAAAAAGGGACAAGTTCACTATTTAAAACACTAAGCATAAAAGCAAACATGTCAACATATTGTTATACATACCAGTTTACACTGTATGCACAATGAAAACGTGTACACAAGCAAAGCAGTGCAGTACTTTCCCCATGAGATAAACCTATACGTCTTCTAGGTTCTTAGTAAAAAGCACGAGAAACTTTAAAAAAAATTAAATTCAATTTCATAGCATATGCCTTGCAGTGATTAAAGGTGTTCAACACTTCTAGAAAATATGAATAGCTGCTACAAAATGTGAATATCGGCTGCATAGCTGTAGCACCAAACGAAGGAATCGGTCTTTCCAGCCGCACCAATACAAAGCAGCAACAGAAATATCATGCACTTGAGCAAAAACTGGAGAACCAAATGGATTGCCAAGGCTCCATGTGACAGTTCTAACCAGCAGCAAAGAACCGAAGTCAAACAAGGTAAATTCAGGTACGTAAAGTGAAGACAGATAATTTCAGCAGAGTACTAATTAACTGCACTTCTTAAACGAAGTTTCAATCGAGATACAGACAACGGTAATTCATCAACTGAACTGTTGATTTTTCAACCTTATATCATACAGGCAATTCTTGTGAGCGTGGTTTTACCAAAACGTGCCAGTTAAACGTGGTGCACTATCTCCTGAACCCAGATAAATTGCTACAGCATATCTATCTAATTAGCCAGCCATGACTTTGAAAAATGCCATCCATCACTAAGAATCATTAACTATGTTGTGCAATAGATATGACTGACTAGCATTATAGATTTCTATTGGCTGGCAGGTAATATAGCCTACAAGGGCAAGAACACAGACACTGGAATAAAACTCTCTCTTAAAATGTGCCCCACTTCACAACAGTCATGTAACAAATGCCAACAACAATAAAGATACTATTTATAATAATAATAACAATCAAAATTTATAACAACAACAATAATAGTAATGTTACTGGTATCAGCTATAGGAGTACTTGTAAAGTTAGGAGACTTGTTAAACCATTACACATTCAAATTATTGAAGAGTAATCAGTAGGACAATAATAAATACTACTAAAATAGCTAATACTCGATAAACTTAAGAAATTACTATGTAGATGAATGATGGTGGGTTGAAGAAGCACGGTGATGATGAATATGACAAAGAAGATAATCAAGAAATTCTTGATACTACCAGATCGATGAACAGTACTTGAAATACTACAATTACTTGTCGGAAACCGTTAATTAAGAAGAAGATTTATAAGAATGCGGACAAACAAATTGGCACTGACACAATCACACAAGCAGAATAGACATCACACTGAAAACACACATCTCGTTCGTCAACTTTCCTAACACGACCTCGGCTTCATCAGTAAAATTGCATCTCTACAAACACATCACGTGCGGTACCACACAGCAAACACAAATCCACGCAGATCTCATGTTGCAGCTTTTGTATCTATACACAGCATTGTAGGATATTGTTATTGTATGGTATATGTCTGACCAAACTTAATTCTCCACATCTTGCTCGCAACAAGATTTTGCTTCACAGTATGGGAACGTAGTTTACAAATTAAACCGTGCTGTATTCTATGATATTCACAATGCACAACAATGCTTATAGTTTCCTTTACAGTGACATTTACAGGACAAATTTTCAGGTTCATACTTGACATCAAGCAAAGAGTATTAACACTTTAACAACAAGAGAGTACTAAAAGCGACTGGAAACCAATGCAGCTCGTCGATTAAGTGTTACAGGAAAACCAAAAGAAAACTTTCCATACTTTATACTTTCAGACTTTATACAATTACAAAAGAAATTAAATGAAGCTTCATTAGAGTACATAAATTACAGTGCAAATTGGCAGAGGTCATCAAGTATCTAGCAGAAATACTGTTAGAGGAGACAGTAGTAGTACCTGTAATATAAGAATGAGTTATAGAGAATAATTAATTTGTTGTTCTATACAGCAGATTTTATCAGAATGTTCTGCTCTGGATGGTTCTAAAGTTTGATGCATAGTTCCTATTTCCACATTAACACTTTCAACGAAAAATTATTTTTTATAAGTTTGGGCTGTAGGCTGAATATTTTTGGAAAAGTCTTTCATTTCCCATTAGATATCAAAACTGCTTTTTTCTTTAACCCTTTAACGACGAGCTGCCTATGGTTTCCCATACATTTTAGTACACGCTCGTCGTTAAAGGGTTAATAATGCACAACAAACATTTAACAAATGTTTGACAGTGTATGCAGACAGGCGGATATCACTCTAAGTGATAATCTTGAATCATATGATATCGTTCAAGGCTATCAATCGCATGTATCAGTAAGCCTCAAAAGCGTTAAAAGAGAGCAAAATACAACTTACTCCCAAGTGGAACATTTAGTTTGCACTGGAGATAAAAGTAACACAAGAGTATGACTTGCACTCAAATGAGAAAAAAGCATTGTTACTCTCACGTGAAAGCTCTCAAGTATTTGTATCCAACTAACAGTTCTATTAAAAATTTCTTTAAATAAACAGACATTGAGAGAATGCAAAGCTTATATCAGTGATGTGTAAAATTACTTTTTTCCAGCAGAATGGTTTAAAACTTTACACCGCAAATCACCTTATACAGAAAAAGCAAAGCTTCGTGGAATTAAGATTTTCTTTTGGGTCCTAGTCTTCAACACTGAATGCTGTGAATGAAATTACACCAAGTGCAATGCAACACCCGGCAAAGGAAAACATTGTACGACGACATACAATGAAGCGATCACTAGAAACAGACATTTATTTACAGCCACAGCAGACATCGCAATGTCCGACAAGCATATACGCAACGGGAAAACGGGGCATCGTAGTTGCAAGACTAGAAACGACAGTCGCCTTTGGGCCGAAGCGATTCTCCACCACGCCCTGATCACAGCTCTACGCACACGTCGTATTGAGACGACCCTCCTCGCTTGGAACTTCATCCGGGTTGCTTGTCCCATCTGGATTGCCACGGACATCTCCAGACGGCTGGTCGGTGGCAGCCTCTGTCTGTGGCTCACTGCTCTGGACCTTTGTTTTGGACTTGCCAGCAAGTATCTGCTGCAGCAGAGGCGACTTGAACTTTGGCATTCCGCTATCGGAAACCGCTTTATCGGCCTCTGAACCGGTACCTTCGACAGATGAATTCAGCATCGTCAGAAGAGAGGGTGCGCTGTCAGCCTTTGGTGGGCAGGTCTCGGTAGCAGCCACGGTGCCATTAGTATTTGTCTCAGCCTCCTGTGGTAGTGAAGATTCAGTCTGAAACATTCAACATTCAAAGTGAATCTGCAACGTCTTTCACACTATTACTAATAGATGAGTGCTACAGAAATCACTTAGTAAGATCAAAAGTAATACTTTTCTAAATATGAGACCTCAGCCAAGAAAAGGGACCACTAGATACTAGATCAGCCGGAAAATAGATTTTTCTATAAAACCACGATTATTGATTTTTGCCTTGCAACTGCACCTTTGGCTCACTGTATTACAAACATATTATGCCACATGATGTATTAAGGCCACAATATTTAATTAATACATCAGGTAGAGACAAGTTGAATTTTTATTGCGATTTCCTGCCAAATGATTTTTTATGTTTTCATTTAAAAAGGCATAAATTTTGGACCAAACATCCTGAAATTCTTTCCATGACTTTCTTATGATATCAGCATACGGAAAATGTTAATAAGTCCATTCCTGACAAGTGGTCCCTTTCCTTCGTTGAGGTCACACACACACATATATATATATATATATGTACAAACAACTTCCTCATAACCGCAAATATGTTATGTTATGCAACAATATTATTTGCACTAATAGCAATAATTAAATAATTGAGTACTCTTAATCACATAAGAAGTTGGAAAAATGATCACATAAAACAACCTGAAGTTATAAATTAACATTAAATCAAAAGGAGTTTCTATTCTTTTGAGATTTTAGTTTAAACAGTAAAAATAATTATTTAATAACAATTCACACTGAATTAATCAAACAAATTACCTTTGCAGGTGAAGGAGCATCTTCTGTCTTCACTCGTTTCATTATACTTTCCAATCTCTAAAAGTAAACAATAGATTTCAACAGTTATGCGAAATATCCAAATGCAGCCTCATCTTATATGTCGTAAGCACTCAGATTACTTTCACCATCACTGCTGCAAACATTCCAATCCCATTCTTCACCTATGCCTCTGACACTGTTGCAGCAAAAACACACTGAGAGTGATGTAATATTTTCCCTGGCTCAAGTACAATAAGACTTTTGCACTGCTTGAAAGTGGTCCAACCATCAATCTTACATGAGTGACTTATTCATCCTCAGATGAACAAACTGCTCAGACCACAAGCCAGAAAGGTCAAAAGTCACTATATACAATGTATGCAAAGATGACTGACTTCTCTGGCAATGCCCTTAATGACATACCTACCACCTGTAAACTACTTCAAAGTCTTGTCTCTTCCTAATCATACTGCCCCTAAATCCTATCCGATGGACTTCATACCTACATTGTATTGTATTGTATTGTATTTGAACACTTGTTATAGCGCCACTACCAGATTTCCCATTCAGAGGCGCTCCCAACTACTGCGCGGACGCTGAATCGGAGTTTCACGCCCGAAGCGCATGAGCAACTGCAAGTGAAGGACTTGCCCAGGGTCCCTACGCGGCGACTTTGAGGTGGATTCGAACCCGCAACCCTCCAGCTGCAAGGCACCGAACATACCCCTAAACCACCGCGCCCCAGTTGTATTGTAATGTGTTGTATTGTATCGTATTGTCCTCCACGTTTATATTGCGACCGAGCCACCCGCAGTAAAGATCCGAGAAATTAATCTCTGATAAACCGACCGACCGGGAATCGAACCCGGGGCTCCCGGCGTGGTGAGCGGGCTACCAACCCACTCGGCCACTCAGGATCCTTATTGTTTCTTGTTTGGATGCTTTGCACAACACAAGTCTTTTACTGATGGCTGTTTTCCATCATGATCTAAATCTGCATTTTGAGCTTTACCATAACTGTTTAAATGTTTACCCTTTTTCTGTCCATTTTCTCTTCTTCTTCTCTTTTAATACGAGCTACGCGTTCCAGGTCTTGCTTCTCCGATTCCTCTTTAGCACGACGTTGCTGTTCGAGTTTCTGCATATTTAAGACACAAGACATAGGCATGCATCAAAGCATTCCTACTATGTACAATTAAAAAGAAGCCTCACAGGCAACTGCAATGTTCACCGATATTGTCCATAATGTAATACGGTGAAACAACGTTAACACACGACCAATGGAAGGCATGACGATGAAGCTGAAACAACTAAATTCACATGACGTGGCAGTGAAGATGAGAAAGCTGATGAATCAAAACCTGGTAAGTGTGAATGAGAAATCACGTACTGACCAAAATTACAATAATACGTTAAGATCGATAGCGCATTGGATAACACACTGGCGTAGAGAGCGAGAGGTACCGAGTTCGAGTACCGTAGGGCGGACATGCTTTGTAGGCTGCTATTAGCACCGTGTATTGCAGCCTGTCTGTTCTGTTAGTAGTTAAGATTGTTTCAATTGCATAACATGTAAATGTACAGCGCAGTGCGTTTGTCAGGTGCTTAATTAAAGAAAAGATTATTATTATTATTATTATATTAAGATCTGGCTGACATCAACACTCCAGTAACAACCATCGGGTGGCTACTCATTCAACAAGTATTCTTCATTCTTCGATTTTTTTATACAGCTCACCCCATCCACACCATCCACTAATGCCAGTACTCTGCATACCTTACAATAATAAAAATGATCATTTCTGTTTCTGTTTTCCCGAATAAATAACTAACAAATGACTAAAAGATAATGAACTAACCGCTTGCAGGTCTGCTTCCACCTGCTCTGCCTCCTCTCTCCTCCGCTTCTCTTCCATCTCAACCATTCTCTGGAATCGCTCCTCTTCCGACTTCCTCAGTTCCTCGGCTTGGCGCAGCTCCTCTTCCTCTCTCCTTTTCTGCTCCTCCTCCTCTCTGCGACGTCTTTCCTCTTCAGCAATCCTGAAAAAGAAGAAAGGTCCTGTCAAAATGTGTCACTTAATCCATTCTGGATGCAGGGTTCAAGTTCCAAGGCTCAGCTGGAAATTTGGTTGCTGAACTGTGCAGCTTTGAAGAAAGATTCAAAACCCATGGCTGACCTTAGGGCTACATTTGAATATGGAGCACATAATGTAGAGTCAAAAGTACCTACAATACAATACTCGTTTATTGAAAATCGTTTATTGAAAATTTAAAAGCTGACAAAGAAGTAACTTCTACAAATTACATGGTTCGGGGCTGCTATGGGGCAGTATAAACTAAGTCAGTAGGCGTTATTATATAGGATGCAGGATATGTAATTACGGTCGTCTTTTCCATTAACAACCAAGTAATCACATCAGATACCAGGCATTTGGTACGCTTGTCTAGATTTTGTAATTATAGCGCTTGGTCAACATAATGCACTCCAAGAAAATGAATTACACCAAACACGTCTAAATATATGCAATAACAAAGAACCACAGCAGTGCTATATAGTTGAAACACTATGGCTGCATTTTTATGATCTTAGATGTTCTCTTGTTCTCTGCAAGACTTCATCTAATTCTTGACAAAAAACTTAGTCTGTGTTCACACTGTGAGCTAATCTACATGCACCTAGACATTAATTAAGCATTTAAAAAATCCTCACAATAGCGCTGACTCTTTTACTTCCGTTTCAAGTATCAAAATATGTTTCATTATAGGAAAATATTTCATATTGAAATATGCTAGGATATAACAGGACAGTGATAAAGGGAAGACCTTCAGGCATTAAACACAAAGTGTCCAGTGACCAAAACTAAGACTGCAAACCCAACAGGCTCCGTGTTGGACACTAGACACGAAATTGGACATGGGACAACATTTTGGTTCAAGAAGATTGCGAAACACACAGCTGAAAATGTTGCTTTTGATTCTGAAAGCCTTCTGAAGCAAATGCAACAAATTTGTCTGAGCTTTACCTCATTTCCTCTTTTCTTTGTTTTTCCTCTTCCACCTCCCGCTCTGCCTTCTCCCGAGCAAGTCGGCGCTTTTCGGCAAGCCTTGCACGATATTCATCAACAGCAGGATCAGCCTTTGCCTTGTTCTGCTCATCTTTCGCACCTTCGGACGCGACCTTCTGACCCGATGTATCTATCACAGTCTCGCTTGAGCTCTCCTTACCATTCTTCAACAGCACAGCAACATAAACAGACGTCAGCAAAAGATTTCCCATTCACAATAATCAAATGCATAAAAGACATAATAGATAAGGTATTTTGCCGACTTACTGCATTTCTATAAAAACAGTTGTTGGAGGAATTATTGTTTCTAAAAATACCTGCACGTACAAAGAAACTTGCTATAGCAACCTTTACGTCCTATTCAGGGGGTCTTATGGCCTATTGTGTCCATTATTGAGCATTCATTGCGAAATATGAATATGGAAAGTTCTACTTGACTTGTGAGTGTTCTGTTGGACCAATAAATTGATGGTTATGGTTAAGTCTCTTAGAAGAGCAGAATTTTTGTTGGCAGCCGTGTTAAAAGGTTAATTACAAACAAGCGATCTGTGATGATAAGTATCGTATCGTATCTAAACATTTATATAGCGCCTCTCTCAGAATAACTATTAAGAGGAGCTCTCAGCACAAAAACCCCAGGGAAAAAGAAACGTCTTTAAGACGGTCTCGAGAGACCAAAAGGACAATCCAGTCATTAGCTTATCCCTTAGTAAGGGGGAAAGGTCATGCCAAGTAGAGGATCCAACCACAGCAAATGCCTAGCGTTAACACTAACCAAAATTTATCGTTACTTTAGTTACAAATATAAAAATAGAAAGTGCAATATCACAAACATGAGATCCTGAAAATGCGCTACATCTAATGACCTGGATTTTGGATCTGTGAACTAACCGAGTAGTAGCGGCACATTTTTTATTAAACTTCGCTATATAAATTTGCAATTACAGTTAAAATAACCTTATTGTTTGCGCTCCTAGTTCAATCCCGGCGAAAGAGAGAAAGAGAATAGTTTTCAGTTGTAGAAGTTAACAGTGTAGATTGCTTCGACTTACTTCATTCTTATTGGGTGTCGCTTTGCCCGATGGCATATCCGGGCTGAATGCTTCTGATTCAGCAGCAGGTGCCTTTTCTTTGCTTTTTGTCATTTTGCCATCTCTTTCAGGTCGTGGTGGCTTTGCTTCTTTAGTGGTCATTGGTACAGGGCTCCTGCTTGTAGAAATATGTTTTCTCTGCGCAGGTTTAACATCCAAATCCTTAGCAGACTCTTTTGATGGAGTGGTAACACTTCCCTGTCTGGTTGCTTCCTTGGATGTTATATTTCCTTGCTTGTTTGACTCTTTAGGAGAAGTTATGCTAATTCCATCTTTGTTCCCCTCTCTCGGGGAAGACACGCCATTACCCTCCTTGCTGGCCTCTTTTGGGGAAGTTATAACATTTCCTTGTTTGCTTGACTCTTTCGACTGCCTCGATGATTCCTTAGGAGTGGTCACAATGCCCAGCTTGACTGACTCTTTAGAAGGAGTAGTGACATTGCCTTGCTTGGATGACTCTTTAGGAGTGGTGACACTGCCTTGCTTGGATGACTCTTTAGGAGTGGTGGCACTGCCTTGCTTGGATGACTCTTTAGGGGTAGTGACACTGCCCAGCTTGACTGACTCTTTAGAAGGAGTGGTGACACTGCCTTGCTTGGATGACTCTTTAGGAGTGGTTACACTGCTCAGCTTGACTGATTCTTTCGAAGGAGTGGTGACACTGCTTTGCCTGGACGTCTCTTTTGAAGTCGTGACATTACCTTGTTTGGCCAGGTCCTTCGATGAGGCTGTAATGCCTCCTTGCTTGCTCGACTCTTTAGACGAAGTCATGAGATTCCCTTGTTTGTTTGACTCTTTGCTCAGAGTAGTTGCAATCTCTTCCTTGCTCGACTCCTTATTCAGTCGGCCAGGTGAAGTCGCATAATTTCCATGTCTATGCGAGCACGTCTCTCGATTTCTCGCAGACTTTCCATTTTCCTCCGTGAAACTGCTCGAAAGCGACGACGGTTTACCGGACGATTTCAGTGGTGAACTCAACTGTGGAGGAGTCTGGATACTGGCAGGCGTCGACGAGTTTGACTTTCCTCGACTTGAGCTGCTTTCCTTGCGCCTCGGTGTGTTCAGTCTTTCGCTCACTTTCTGGATCTCAGCCTGGCACTTTCGGAGGCCATTGTCCACGCTCCTCGATCGCTGGTCCTTCATTGAATGGCAGAGAGGGGAAGGTGCTCCTTGGAAAGAACAGCACACACAAAGTTATGAGGATTCAAGTCACACACAAAGACCTAGACGTTATAGCATGACGTTCAAAAGTAATACAGCTAACTAGCTGTGATAGATTGGCACTCAAAAGTAGTACCACAGCCATTCACTACTGTAACTATGGCTCATAATCCTTCACAGCACATGAACCTATCGTTACGTTATACATTATATAAGGAATAAATGTTGTCATTCTTCACAGCATTGATATGTGTATCCACTTCTTTACTTTAAAGAAAAGTACTTAGACAAATAAGCAGCATAAATGGCAATCTAATATTAAATATCTAAGGGCAACCATGAATCTGTTATAAACTTTTAACTATGTTCGATGAGCCATGCCTTCCCTGGTCTCAGAATCTTTGGAGTGCAATAACGTAACCACCTCAGCGTACTCCATTACTCGTATGTACACCATTGGTGAGATTTTATTTTCAGTATGAATCCGCAAGTGTCTGTCACCGCACAAATCCTCCATCTCTGCAACCATCATTTGACTTACTGTGCATTCTTCTCAATATCGTCTACGGGATTTGTGCATTTTTATATTACAATCAACATCTTCAATAATCAAAACTCAACTGCCATTTTTATTGCTCTACCGATATTAAGTTCAGATTTGTTTGGTCCACCAGAAGTGTGTAACTATAAACATGTACACAAATTGTCTTCAAGGTCATTCCAGCTCAACTCGAACAATTCTGAATACCATCTCTGAACTGACTACCTCATGTGGTCTGAACCTGCTCCAGGCCAGAATAAAGAAGGGTTCCATGGTGGTGAGCTTGCAACCCACCCAGGCAAAACCTCTAGCAACTGAAACAGTCCCACAAAATTGGCACAAATTCATTTGTCAAATTATATGTTGAGACGAGATGAGTCTGATAGCTGAAAAAGTGAAGAGGAAGGGTAAGCTAATCTAAAACTGCTTCACAGACTTCCAGAAAGCTTCAATTCCATTAAAAAATGGCATCATATTGGTAATATTGAATCTTTCGGAGTAGGAAGAAGATTGACACAATAATCCATGGTCCGAGCGGGCAGAGAAGTTGCAGAATGGTTGAGGACTGCAGCTGGCACAAGGCAAGAAGAAACAATCTCTCTAACAATATTCATCTCATACTTGCAGAGAGTGACGGACAGAAGAAAGGACAAGAACTTCAGTTCATAGAAACACACTCAAACCAGAGATTTGAGGATGACATCAATCTGACTGATGAACAAAAAACTATTCAGGAAATGTAAATAGTCTACACAGAGCTAGCTGCAGGATTTGGAATTGATATCCACAAGAGAAAGTCAACAGTATTTGGTTACAAGGAGATCGAGTTCCCAGTTGCGAGACAAACAGTGCAAAGAACGAGAAAGTGGGTTAATTTGTATATTTCAGATGCATGCAAACATAGGATAATGACTGTTTCAAACCAATAAGAACAGCAAAAACAGTGGAAGCAATGGCACGTTTCAAGAACAATTAGCAGAACAAAGAGATCAGTATGTACACCAGCGTCAACATCAGAACATGTATATTCAGCACACAACAATATGCAATTGAATCATGGACACCACACAGAAAAGACAAGGATAGATTGCTGGCTTTTGACATTAGATACTACAGAAGGATCTTGGGCATCAGATGAAGATAAAAGATCACAAACCATGATAGACTGCACTGAGCTGAGAAGTCCACAAAAAGCTATGTTAAGTGGCAAGTCATGTTCATTTTTGGAAGCGATGTGACCCTGATGGTTACAGAAATAGCTGTAGACAAGCTAGATTTTTAGCCTTAACTCTTTGCATGCCAGATATTTTTAGCCTTTCTTCTGGCCATGGCGAGATTTTTTGGGAGTTTTGGTCCATTTGATTCCTTAACGGCAAAGACGTTATAATTATCTCATCGAATACAGAAGATAGAGCTAAAGTGTAAACATGAATTTTGTTTAGAATTGAATTATGTTCAAGTATGTGGCATGAATTGCTGGTATGGGCTTGTTCTATTTAGGTATGATGGTCTGAAAAGGTGCAATATAAAAATTACATAAAAATATCATTATGGCGTATAATAAAAGACTTACCAAAAATTAGCATGATTTGCCACTCACACAGGATTTTCCATTTTTTGCACCTAGACTATCAGGTGCAAAGATGAGTGGGTTGGTAGCACTCAGACCATTCTTCAGCAATTACCAGTAATGGAAAGAAACCCAATTTCTAAGAACACATTTGCACACTGGATAGCGATGCTGCATATGGAATGATGGATAGCACAAGGTTCAGAGAGAGAGGCATACGTTATCAGGGATTTGTGCGATATGGATGTGCAGAGGCCGAACTTATTGGCACAGGACAGAAGTAAATGGAAAAATATAGTTACTTGTGCAATCAATACTGAGAGGCAACGAGCCCATAGATTTAAACGAAAATTAAAGAGCAGTGTGTAAATTTTCCCATAACATATCAAAATATTTTTAGGATATACCAGTTTATTAGCATAACTTTCTGGGGTCATCCTTAGCGGCAAAGTTAGTTTCTTCCTATAAGATTAATATTTTAGAAATAGGTTGTCTTTTATATTTGTTTTACAAGTATTCCCTGCACAGGTGGTTTTCCTATAAACCAACATTTTTAGGGCTGATGTTAACCATGTCTGTTTAAAAATGGACAGACTGGAAATTTAGATCATAGAAACGCTGAATTTTAAAAAAAACATACATTATAAATTTACAAATTACAAATTACACCAATAATAATGTCCTTGTGCTGCAATTCATTTGAATAAATAAACTATCAATTAAATTACCTGATACAGGAAATGTGATTTATTGAGTCACAAATGTTTACCTTCTTATTTCTAAAAAAACCAACTAATTTAATTAATAATTAACACAGCAGAAATTATATGACACACTATAATAACTATATATTTGTAATCTATACAAAAAAACTGTAAACTGATACCAGTTTAAACTAATTTGGTCTGAAAAATAAAAAATTCTAAAGAGATAAATTATCTAATAGTAGACGTTTGAAATCCGCAATGCCTCAGAAAGCATTCTAAATATTGTCAAAAACTTTGGGGTTTCTGTCTAATAAATCAGGTGAGAAAGAGACATTGGTTGAGCTGAGCTGACCCTTTAAGCAATTTCTAAATGGTTGATATGTTCAGGTACATTTGTGCACAATGCAACAACATTTTAGGTATTTTACAATGCAGTTGCACAGAAAACACAGTCACAACCCAACAGAAAGTCACCAACACAATGAAAACATTGGCTGACAATAGACTCTTGTAGTTAATTAGCTCTCTTTCATTCCAAACATATGAACAATTTAGACAATGCATACAGCAGAAGTTCTATTACAAAATCCAACATACATGGAAACATACGATCAAAACAATGATAACAAGTAATCATACTGCATTGTTACAACTACTTTACGTACTACATGTAAAGTAGTTGTAACAAATGCAAGGGCAAAAAATATCTGGCATGCAAAGGGCTATGGGACACTACACCAAAGCAGAGATCATAACCATGATTGAACAGAATGCATTTACTGCCCACAAAAGTCTAGGTCACAAAAGGTCAAGAAGCTCTACTGCAGGATAGCCTATATATATATTGGATTATTGGTTCGTGCTATACATCAAACAGTCTTACTGTATCGGTGGCACACTGGTAGTTCGTCCGTAGACAGCTTATCAGTGCTCATGCTCATTCGGATTCTGGAAGCAACTGTCGGCAGTGCATAGCTCGGAAGGGTCTCGCCATCCAAGTTCGTCCGTCGGAAAGGGTTCTCAACCACAAACGCCATGCCCCCTCGAGCTTCTATCCGGCTACGACATTCTTTCCCAGATGTCGCTAAGGCAACAAATTCCAAATTATTCATAAGTTTTAATATTTAATCAGATGTTTACATCCTTTAACATATAACAAATACATCAAAAAGTAAGAACAAGCTATCTAAGTCTAATTTTTCCTTCAAGTAATTTACTGAAATTTAATTATCATTTTCAAACTTTAGCTGATGGACTAATTTTCTTCTTTTACAAAGTTTCTAAAACGTAAATATAGGCCCTCAATCCCATTTTCATTTTCACTAATTTAATTTTCTTTCTCCATTCAGATTTTCATATAGTAAGACAACATGTTTCCCATGTTCAATGTAAACTATTTATACTGATCTTAAAACTTTCTCTTCTATTCAATTTAACTTTTTTAATTAAATAAGTAATATAACTAATTGACTTCATACTAATACAAATTTTTTATTTTTATGTTAATCTGATATCGAAATTGACCACATAGTGAATTTTGAGGCATCTCTTGAAGGACAAGATAGAATTAGAGCATCGGAAGAACATTGTAGCCAGTTCTGTTCCTTGCTGCAGCAATATAGAATGCACGAGAGCTCATGACATTGCTCCATTGAGGCTCAGCTGAAAGACCCACACCTGAAGACTGTAGACTGCAGGGATGGATGTAAGGATATACTACCGGCTAAAAGTAAGTAAGAACGCTCACTGTAAGGATTATATTGGCCAGACAGACCATTTCATATCTTACTTGAAATTTTACAGGAAGCCAATGTAACTGACTGTGCTGTTTTCCGCTCATTACACGCCTAAACTTGCTCGTTGTCTGGACTTGAGCCTTGACTGCACCTGTTTTTAATGGACCTAAATATTTCTGACTGCAGAATTTTATATGCTAATGATCACTAGAAGGCCTATTTGATACAGTTTTACTTACTTCAAGCCATTGCTGCTATTACCAATGAACCTAATATCATTGTCATTATTAAATGGCAAGCACTAAGAATTAAAACTGAAAAAAACACCGGTTATTTTGTAATATCTTACAAATGTACACAATCAATCATAGAGGATCATGATTTACTCACGAACTATAATATCTTGTAATCTACCCAATTTCTTCGGGAAGTCATTCCCATTCTTCAAGCATAAATAATTGTCTAATCATAAATTCATAATTAATGTCACCATTGAACATAAGTAGGCCTACATGAACGATGTCAGTTATATAACAGTGGATTTAAAACTGACCTAATCCGGTACTGAAAAGGTGGTAGGGCCTAAGTCAAACGCATTTAGCTTCTGACCAATTTTGTTCATAACTTATCTCATCCAATATTATTCATTTCGCTTAATGAATGTGAAAATTTCAACAACTTCTGCGTCCATTACATCCTCCATTAAAAATTCGCTAGAAAATGCGCTCCAAAACAACACCAGGCTTCGGAATTCTTTACCTTGTTTATTTAACACACCCTTTTTACGACCGCTCGCCCAAGGCAAAAGTATTCTTAAACCAGTCATTTTCCCCTTCCGATCATTAAGCTTTCGCTTTTACTCCATTTCTATAAGGAAACAAATTGAACTACATGTAAGCCAGACTGGTCCTTGTCTTTCTTACCGGTATGTTCGTCTTCTTTTGACGCAGAATTCAGCGACGCATTGGTCTCCATCTCCTCCGCCATTTCTTTTTCATCTCTCCGGTCCTCGGCTGCAGAGGAGACTCATCGCAACCAACGATCTCTTTATACAAACTAGAGCACGCCTGCTTTGTCTAGACGAAAAGCGCCGTTGAAGTCACCGGAAACCGCTAGAAGCCACGCCCCCATGGGAGAGAGTGCTCGTAGATTATCGTAATCGTAATCTCCAAACTCCGCCACTGTTTGCTTTCTGACAGTGCCAGTCCCAAGCCTGGATAAAGGAGGAGGGCGACGCTAATGGTCTTTGTTACCACAAAGCTAGTCGTTAAACAGAAAAACCGCCGCCGTAATCTCCGGACTTCTAAAGCGCCACTCGAAAGCCAAGCGCAGGACACCAGCTTATTCACGAGCGCTGCGTCTAGTCAGAGGGGTTGTCCAAAAGAGAAGTCCGAAAGTAGCCCGAATCCGGTTTCCAAAGGATCAGAGTGGAGACGGTGCTCGTCGATAAACTGCGCTTCGACTTGTAAATGTACCACCCAGATTTCTCTCTTATTCAAATAGGGCCTAAACGAATATATTATTATTATTATTATATATACTACATATACCCGCGCTAAACTTTAGAGTCCTGTCTTGTCTTGTCTTGAACCGTAGGCCTACTCGATCCGACTCCATACAATACTTCCAGGCTCCAGCCCAGATATCTTCGCGAGCTTTTCAGTCATATGTGACTTCACCGGTAGCCCACCACTCGGTTTGTACAATTTGTGTATTGTCATTTTGCTTTATTTTGTGGTGAATAAACTACTTACTACTTACTTACTTTTCACCTTCCAACCAACCTGCTCAACCCTATCATCCTCTTCTTTAACTCTTTCTCGACCCCAACACTACGCATCTAAAGTTCTCCAACTGAGCCATATCCATCACTGCACCAAATCTCCGGAACGATCTGCCTCGAATTATTATAGTATCTTGCCTGAATGTCAACTCTATGAGGTGCCATTGGTTTAATTTGTGTAATTATTGACAGCGAGAGAACTGCACAGCAGTGCACACTGCACCGGTGACGTTTTGAGATGCACTCTGGGGCAATTATATTGCACAGGTCGATACCAGTAAATCAACACCCTATGGGGTGTTGGTATCGAGCTGTGAAGTGCCGTTTTCAGGTATTGGCCACTAGTAATTGCAACAGAGGGACGGACACATCGACACTCATGATTTGACGTTTTCAGACCTTAGGCCAATCCGGTGCATTAACCCTCGGGCTACCAAGGGGGGGTTACCACCCCCTACGTTTATATGCATAATTATTTTTCTTCATATGGAATATAATTTTTACGTTTTAGGTAGCTGTAGCAGATTCATTGGCGCACATTTTGAGGTAAACATCATGATGGTACCTCACGCCGTTCAAAAGTTATAAGCTTACCCGATATAGCCGAGGTACCAGAGGGGATGCGCCAATGAACGTCATCTGCATATAGCTGGGCCAGCACAGCTTGAGAGGCGAGTAAAGAGGCGAGATCACAGGTATAGATTATAAAAAGAAGGGGACCCAAGACGGAGCCATGGGGGAGACCATAGAGGGCGGGAGCCCATTGGGACCAAGTGGACCATGGACCACACGAAAGGAGCGCTCACTAAGAAAATATATTAGCCAGAGGAGCAGTGTACCAGAGAAGCCGAGGGATATATGCAACCGTTCTAGCAAGATATCATGGTCCACAGTGTCAAACGCTGCACTGACATCAAAGAGAGCTAAGAGTGTCAGTTGAGAGCGATCGATGGCACCGTAGACACCGGAAAGGAGGCGAAGAAGTAGGTCTAATGTCTCGGTGGAATGACCTTTACGAAAGCCAGACTGGATCGCTGGTAGCAGGTTGTTATAATCTCAAAGTGCATGATCGTGTTTCACCATTAGCTGACCATATTATAAAAATTTGTATAGTTAGAATGCTTTATTCATATTGACTATTGATTGCTAATTATATATGTATGTACACCGGAATGCACATTGCAGCTGGTTCAATAAAGAATATACTTACTTGGGAAAAAAATAACAATAATCTTGCGCTTGCTGGACCGATTGATCAAATTGAGTACGACATCCACTTGATAGAGGAACAGGAGCCCACGTATGGTCTACAGCTGAATCGAGTAAAATGCGAAGCATCTGCTGGAAGCTATGACGGAGCAAACAAGATTCTACCCTAGCTTGCCCTCCTCTTCCCACCTCTTCTCTTTCCTCCCCTCTCTGGTTGTCGGCCGCTCCGCGGCTATTGTGTGTCTTCACAGTTTTAAAATGTCGCTGTTGAAGATCTGAGCACCGCCAGTGCCATGCAGGGCTGTCGATAAATCCATCCAGTTCGCCTCGAAACTCAGGACGGTGGCATCCAGAATTACCGACGTTTGTTCAAGAACTAGGAGGCAGGATCTTTGCAGCGACCAGCGTGAGACCAGTCATCTACTACAGCGCCTAGAAGTCGCCCTACAGATTGGAAACTCTCTGTCTGTTTTAGGCACCTCAGATTGCAAGAATATTTGCGCGGGACTGAATGACGGCTTGAAAAAATATTGAAAACAGTTAACTTAATTAGTCTGCATATGGGTTAGCTGGCGTTAGAATAATAATAATAATAATAATAATAATAATAATAATAATAATAATAATAATAATAATGATGATGATGATGATTATGATGACGATGACGATGATGATGATGATGATGATGATGATGATGATGATGATGATGATGATGATGATGATGATATGAACGCACAGAAATCTTCGTCTGTCGTGTTTTGCTGTTTCGAGCACCACGGGCCAGACACACAATAGCCGCGGAGCGGCCGACAACCAGAGAGGGGAGGGGAGGAAAGAGAAGAGTTGGGAAGAGAAGGGCAAGCTAGGGTAGAGAGCCACACACGATCGCCGCTCAGCGGCCAACAGGCAGGAAGGGGAGAGGGAGTGGAGGGGAAATGGAAGGAGCGACATACGATCGCCGCTCAACGGTCGACAGCCAGGAAGGGTGAGTGGGAGAGGAGGGAAGGTGGAGGGACGGGCCACACGCAACCCCCGCGCAGCGGCGGATAACCAGAGAGGGTGAGTGGGAGTGGAGGGGAAGGAGGAGAGGGCAGGGAGCCACGCAAGACCGCCGCGCAGCGGCCGACAGCCAAGAAGGATGAGTTGGAATGGAGGGTAGGGAAGTGAAAGGCAAGAGAGGGGAGGATGGAAAAGAAGGGTAGTAGAGGGAGGAAGAGGAGAGAGAAGAAGAAGGAGAAGGGCCTTGGAAGGGCTAATTTTAATTGGCCCGCAAGAGTTCACTAAACTTCACCGTCCTAGGACGGGCAAACATCGGGTTGTTTAATATTTACGTATACATAATATGTGTATATAATTATTTAACATTTACGAATACTTGTGCAATACTTAACACAGATGAAATTTGAAACTGTGCCCTTACAATAATTCACAGCTGGCCCGGCAACAGGAGATATTAATTGTACAGTATGCACGATGTATAGGCATCGACTTATAGTTTAGGACGAAATAATATGTGGTCTTAGCCGCTTAGGTACGATAAGTGCAGTGTGGGTCCATACAATTATATGTTCGTTCAGAGGACCAGGTCCAATATTGCCAATAGCCCCTTGAATTCAGTGCTGCCTGTGCAATGTGTGCATGGCATTAAACGCGCTGGATCATCGCACGTGCCCCATCCAATCTCGAATCAGTTGCCAATCCCAAAGGGATCAGCCACCCATTGTAGAACTTTGAGGCACCGAAAGGATTAGTCATGCTGTGTATTCCGCAGTTATTGTACCACCATCCTCCTTTTCCAAACACAATACAGCAGTTTGTAGTCGGAGCCCTATCGTTATCCGCGTCCCATGTAGTGAAATTCATACCGTTCTGGTAGCCTGCAGGATTTGGATGCTCTAACATATTTCCGGCATCTCCGGTGTATCCACTGACGTGGATCTGGTACCAGTTCGATTCGGGATCAATCTGGAAACTATCGTATTCGGCGGAGAACCAGGACTCGTTCTGAATGGATTTGAACTCGAAGCGCACTTTGTACTGCCCGTTGTTAGTCATCTGGGTGAGTTTTTCGAGGCCGAGCCAGTACTCCCCAGTCGGGTCACCGAAGCCGTCCCGATAATTGATCCAGGTCTCGTTGAATGCGACGCTTCCATCGAAACGATAAAGAAAGACGATCCAACGATTGATGGAAATGACTGGAATAGGCTGAGGGAAGGTTGGAACGGAAATGGTCGTCTGAATAGACTGCGCCACAAAAGCTGAAACCATCAACACAGTCAGTAGGATAAATCATTTATATTCATCTTAAAGACTCCGCCTATCTGCTAAAGCAATATAAAAGACTTAAAAGTTATTGTAAAAGGGTATAATTGCATAAACTCTTATAAGCGCGGGGGTTACATTAAAAGCGGGTATATATATATATATATATATATATATATATATATATATTATATTAGGCCATGCACAAATAATATTCCATCATGAACCAAAACATTACCTCTTACATTAAGTGAGATAGGCCCTATAGGCGTAATGCGATAAACGGAGATCGTCACATGTTTGCTGGCTTGGATAACATGCATCCATATTCTTTACTATAGGCCCACTTTCTAGGGTTTTTAACTTAAGGAATGAATGAAAAAAACCTGATTTTAGAGGCCCTAGACAGGGTGCTGTTCAATTATCGGACAATACTAGAGCCCAGTGACGCGTGACCGCTGACGAGTATTGAGTAGGTGCAGCAGGTGATGATAATTGGAGGACGGAGCATTTTTCTGTTACTTTTTAGCATGGCGATAAAGTCTTGTTACTGTCATTTCTCATCAGTACTTCGGCAAAATTGGCATCGCCCGTTGGGGGCCATGACACCGCTCGGTCGTTCGGTCCTCTGACTGCGTCCCCCGGAACTTGGCTGCGTTTCCCGGGGACCTGACAGTGTCCCCCGGGACTTGGCTGCGTTTTTTGGGAACCTGACATCGTCCCTCGGGGACTTGGCTGCGTTCCCCGGGGACCTGACAGTTTCCCAGGAGACTTGGCTACGTTCCCTGGGGACTTAGCAGGTACGTGCCCCGGGGACCTGACAGTGTCCCCGGGGACTTGGCTGCGTTCCCCGGATCTTGACTGCGTCCCCCGGGTACTTAACTACTGACTGCCAAACAGTTAAATTCGACTCCTGTAATAACTTGTGATCACCCGCCCATACTTTGAATTATAATCATACTGCGGTGTGTCGGTTTGAGATAATAAGCGAAGTACCGAAGTCACTGCGCAATCTCCCGAATCTTGCCCTGTTTAAAAAAGAGGTAAGATCCTACCTCCTAGAGCCTACCTCCTCAATGCGTTATCTGAATATAGTAACTCATTGTTCTACCACAATTAGTTAAGTGACCTAGTTAAGTATTGTTAGTGAAGCTAGTTATTCTTATTTCTTTTTCTGAACTTGCTATTTATGTAGACTCAACCGTCATCCCTCTGCTAACATGGCACACGGGTATCCCGAAGTCAGCGGGACTTCAGTCCCTTCTGGCCGATTGTTTCCCTCAAAAATTAATATGCTAATCATGTGTTCTGACTGTTTCAAATTTCCAAACTTATGATCGGTGATTATTGATTAGTCTGGATCACTACTTGTAAACTATTGTCTGGAAACAATAAAAGGATTGATTGATGACTGATAATTAATTATAATAATTCTTCAGAGGCTGGGAAGAGATTTAATCTACTGCCTCACATTTTGAGTAGACCTGCGATTGACTGACGGTTTTTTTCGATGCACTGTTGTTTTGTTTTTGTAAAACTTTGATGGACTGTTGGTATATATATATATATGTGTGTGTGTGTGTGTGTGTGTGTGTGTGTGTGTGTGTGTGTGTGTGTGTGTGTGTGTGTGTGGGTGGGTTTTTGACGATAAGTTGTTTTTGTTGTTGAAAAATTTGACGTTTTCTCTCTTTGTGATGGGAGAGGGCATGGTGCATCTGGCTAGAAGGATAGTTTATTCTGTTTAAACTTATAGCCAGATCCTTCAAGGATTGGTAGACCTATAATTGTCCTTGACCAGTTTGTATATTATGGTGTGTTAAAACGTAGGCCATCTGACGAGAAAGTAGCTCTGTAGCCTATAAGCTTGAAAAATTATAAAATAAGAGAGTTTGGCATTCAAGTTTTGGTCGTTCGACGGTTCGAGACCCTGTTTTGATGTCAGTATGCCATGGCTTTGTGTTCGAGTATTTTCTGCAGGAGAAACAAGTGAGGTTATACTCGTCTTATAAGCTAAGACGTCGTGTCGCTGTCCGTCTTCGTTATTCTGTGTTGAAATGTTCGATTGCTGTTGTTGAAGAAGCTGCTGTGGTGTTGTCCAGTGCGGTCCTGTTTCGTTTCGGAAAGGTGTAACTGAAGCGTGCAGTTCAATAACCAGCAGTGATGGACAAAAGTTAACTAAAAAGTTGCAAACTTTTAGTTTAACTTAAAAAAATTAGGTAAGGCAGAAGTCTAATTTAAAAATAGTCTAGTTAAAACCAAAGTTTAATTAATATTTTTTAGTTATTAACTAAAACGTTTAACTAATATTTTAAATTATTGGCTAGAGAGTTTAAGTAACAAAATCAGCAACTATCTTCCGCAATTTTGTCATGAGAACTGGTTTTATTACTCAAGTCAAGTGAACTGCCTTACATTACATGATGCATCATCGTTTGCATTAGCAACTTCATAATTTTCTGGTGGAACTGTACTAGGTCTAGTACACATTACATAGTTTGAAAGTGAAATTGTCATTGACGCTCTGCATTGTTACAGTTCACTTAACCTCTGTCATTGTGAAAATGTTTGTGAAAAAGTTTGTTAAAAAGTAGGAAAAATTTTAACTTAATATTTTTAGTTTAGTTCACTTATTTACAAAATCAGTTGCCAACGTTTAGTTAAACTTTTTTTATTTTAGTTGAAAAATAGATACAGTTTAACTAAAAAAAATGGTCGTGGATAGAGTCACGCCCGACGTGAGCCGATACCTGAGACTAGGATCACGCCCGCCTCGCAATTGGTCATTGCATGTCACATGATTATGTGTACCTGAAACGAACCGACCGATAAACATTGCCGTTTGCGGTGGAAGTTTGTTCACCGTGTTTTCTAAAGACGAAACTAACCCTAACCCTGACCCTAACCGACCCTGACGACGCCTAATCTGACCCTAAACGACCCTGACGACGCCTAATTTTACCCTAAACAACCCCACGAATCCTAACCTTGCCCTTACCGGCCCTCAAGTTGTCCGCCATATCAAAATTCCACGGGAAGACAACAAGTTCACGTGACAGGCTTTAGCCAATAACGCGACGGACGTGACTGTAGTACTGGGGATCCGATAACGCCCGGGGCGTGAACGGATCCACTACGAAAAAAAATTAGTTAGTGCCCATCACTGATAACCAGGTATGTCGACATATCTGCTCTTTGTTAACAGTTTGCCGGTATCAAGAAATAGAGTATCCGTCCTAGGACTATCCGGGGGGATGTACAAATTTATCCCCCGGATGGAATAAACCGCTTTACGGTATCCGGTGGGGGGTGGATAAACCATTCTATCCCCCATCGTCATACGCGTCACCACAGCCTCAACAAAAATCCAGTCAAAATAACCAAAACCAAGTAAATTGATTTCAGGTCGACTTACAAACTAAAGATACACAATTTAAAAATGCTATGTTTACAATAAATCCAAACAGTACGACTGAATACACTTACAAACCGCCAAAAATGCAAACTAAACCGAATACTCCACTTCGCTAAGGGAGATAGGCCTACTCATGTATGGGGATACTCTATTTCGTGACATCGGCTTGCTTGGAATATAGTCTTCTGTATACCCTGCAAATTTGGCGCAGATCTGATTGTTTTGGGATAGCAGTTTTTGAAAATAACATTATGCCAATATAATGTTACTGCGTGTGCAGCCGGCAGTATTCTACTACCGTTACTCCATTGCAATATTCCCCTATGATAACAAGCATTGTCGTTTTTTACTGGTATTCTTTGCATTAAAACTGGTGCAACAATCGGGTTATTTGACATACCCGGTCAGGAATAGTGTATGTGCTGAGTAACAGCGTGACCGTTTGGTGGAAAAATAAGGTAGCTATATATCGAGTAACATCAGGTGACATGACTTGTATGGTACTGCAGCTGCTAGAAAACAAATTTTGTCCACATAACCGGCTACTGCACCCTTACTGATGCTGATAGTTAAGTCACTTAAGTGTTGGTTATATCAATAACCTGGTCTGATGCAAAATGTCGTTTAAAAACAATATCGTCATCTTTCGCATTGCATCATGTAACAATTTCGTGAAAGACAATTTAAACTTACATGGTGCGTCGAACATCTTATCGATATGTAGTCAAACGGCTTAGATACAATTGTTTGAAGTATCAGATCTTTCAAACCATTTTCCCGAAATTCGTGATATCCGACATAGGCTACCGTACCTGGTTATTGAACTGAGCGCTTCAATTGTTGTGTATTATAACTTTTGAATAATATACTTTTATCTTAACCAAGGCGAGAGTCGTCTTCATTTTAAAGGACTTACAACAATATGTATAGGCCTATATATGCAAGTATGTATATATATATATATATATATATATATATATATATATATATATATATATATATATATATATATATATATATATATATATGATGACTCACCATATGCACTGACGAGCGCATGTATAATTACGCGCTGGTGCGTCATTTGGGATTGTGAAAATGTGCACACACTTACTAGTCGGCTGTTGACATCGTACGAGTGTCCAGTTGTCGTTGAGACAGTACATGCATCCATCTCCAGTCAAATTGAATCCACACTCGTGGTACAACCGCTTCTTGTACGTAAACGGAATATGGCACTTTTGATCAGCAATACCTACAATAATGTAATTGGACGTTTTTATAGCGCAGCTGCGAGAAGCTTTCCATCATATCGAACCCACTTCTTCGTGTGCATAGAGGCTGAGGACAATAATGCGACCTTGTACGACCTTACTGTATCCAAATGTCTGTTTCAAGCGCAGAATGATGCGAAATATATATATATATATATATATATATATATATATATATATATATATCTCCACGCGATGAAGACGATACATGCAGGCTAAAGCTAGGCTTAACACGCGGAAGTATGTAGGGGAGACCGGGGCTAGATGCAACAGGGGTTGGTTGCAACACCATCGCTGGTTAAGCGCTAAATAGTTGTAGCGAACAATGAAATCATCTACCTTGTATAGAATATATGTTAGGTCCATATGACCCAATTTCTTGGCAGGCAGTTGATTATAGCTATCGAAAAAAGTCAAAATTTATTTTCGGCAATCAAAAGTAAATTTGGCGGTTTTGTGTTTTTTCGTAATGTAGCTTAATGTTTTGAAGCAATTTAGTGTTGTTTGGTGCCATAAGTTGAACAAGGAATTGGGCTTCAAAATGCATTTAGTCATTTTATTTAAAAACAACGCTGTTGATAAAATTTTCCATAAACAATGTCTATGCATTGGTTCGGGGTTGGTTGCAACATTTTACTCGGGGTTGGTTGCAACATGCAAATACAGTTAAATACAGCTAATTTTGTGGCAGAGGCGGTCTTTGACAGTTTTGTGGATAAAGATGCCGCCCCTTACTCATAAATGACATCTTTTTGAGGGAAGTGACCATCGTGTATTTTTAAAGAATTTTCCGCCCATAGAAAAGTGCCGCTAAAGGGAGCAGCCTATATCGCCTAAATATACCTAAAGTTTTGTGGGTCATACTTATATATATACTATCGGACAAGTCGCTGTCGGATTATCTAGAAACGGAGGTCACATATCTTGCCACATTTGAAGATGACGAAACTGTTCGATTTGTAATTCCAGAAAATTCGTGAACATATCCGGTTCTAATATATACGATACAATGAAGAAACTGCCTAGTCTGTTAATAATGGGTAGCATTAAGCGAGTCGGTCGGCAGATAGCATTCCTTTTTCCTTTTGTGGTTACAAATTGAAGTCTTGTAAAAGCTCTACAATTTTTAATCAAATGTTGAACAATATAGGCCGAAAAAGGCAGAAGTAGCCTAGCTATATATCGGACTTTTTACATGACGATTTTTGCTGCAAAGCAGTTTAATATCTTGACTGATGTTTTTGATTACTTTTAATTTTGAATTTGTTCAATTATTACATTCTTATACGTAGACAGGCCTCAGCAGGCCCTAGGCTAAGGAGCCCAGTTGAATAATTAGACTACGTTCAATACTGTTGCAACCTTCCCCGAGGGTCGTTGCAACCAACACCGGACCGGGGTTGGTTGCAACAATTTGAAGCCCTCTGTTCAGTTAGCTATTGTTGTTTACATCTTTAGTCACTGAGATCGTCACTATAGCTTGTTTTGGTGCTGAGATATAAAGGAAATACATGGGCTTAAATGGATGCATATTGTTCCAAAAATAAAGAAATGGCACAAGAAAATATGATTATTGTTGCAACCAACCCCGGTCTCCCATATACATATCTATGTTCGTTTATTCTTTCACTCTTGAGGCAGCAAGTTACAACTTATGCCTTGCAGCGCGGAAGTATGCATACTTATGTATAATATGCGCGGAAGTATGCATACTTATGTATAATATACGTTTATTCTTTCACCCTTGATGTCATCACGCAGCAAGTTACAACTCATGTCCTACAGGAATTATGTCATCGAGGAGAATTATTGCACTTTTGTAGAATCACGGGTTTGATGAACACATTCATCCGCTGTCTTTCTTTCTGTATGTCCGTCCGTCTGTCTGTCTGTCTGTCACCCTTAACTGATTTGAGATGGTACTTGTAGGTAGCTCTAAGAACGACACGTCTGTCCTTGCATCCATCTTTCAATCTTGTACATGGTCCAAGTGATCTGTGCACTTACCTGTGTCCGGTTTATTCGGATAAGTATCCAGCTGTAAGCACACAATTTGCACGCATAATGACGCATGTCAACAACAATGCACAATAGAGAGTGACGCGGGGTGACAATCTCGTCCCCCATCTCCCGCCCGCTACAAGTAAGTCTTCCCCCATTTTCCCGCATGTTTTGACCCCATCCCCGCAGGTTTTCTTCCATCCCCACCCCATCCCTGCAGGTCACCATCACATTCGCCCACAAAAAGATTTCAACAAAAAATTAAGGAAAAAAATTGTTTAGCTTACAAAGCTATTTGTATTGCTGATTGCATTAATAAAACATACGAAAAAACAAATCTTATGAACAGTTTGCATTAACCAAGCACTGATTATTTCTGACTAGTAAGCTTCAGGGAATAAAGGAATCTCAAGTTCTCAACATCACCCTTAACTGATTTGAGATGGTACTTGTAGGTTGCTCTAAGAACGACACGTGACTATACTACGTCAAAAATCAATTAATCAACACAGACAAGCTGATTAAACGGCCAGATATAACTTTTAGTTGAACTACAATTAGGCCTACTTCTTAAACAAATTCGATCGCTTTTTGTTTTGTTAGTAGGCTAATACGCAATGCTATTTTAAGAAATAAAATGCAGTTCCAAAGTTCTAGTCTCACCTGACTGCACACCTGTCTGGTTTTGTTTGTTTGTTTTTGATTTCATTATTTAACATATTTCTATTGTAACTGGTTGCGGTCTGTCAACCTGTCAGAAAATAAAACGAATATCTATCTATCTATCTAGTCCGTTAAATTGTAATTCTTGCCGTATATCTTTGACGGACATCTACACAACAGTATCTCCTAAAGCATAGGCTACTTGTCAATTGAAGATACGGTATTCTGAGAAGAAGTGAATATTGGCATTGTAGTTATAATTTGTCGATCTTTGGATTCAAGTTATGAGCGCCGAATGATTTAGCGTGTGATTTCAGCCCGCTAGTTCAGGCTCACAATTCACAAATTGCTAAACACTAAACTCTTCATCTAGGCTACGTAGACACGCTGAAAAAAGGCCAAAAACAACATTCAGTTGCACTACAATTATCTTTTAAAGAAATTCGGCCGATTTTCTGTTTTAACCGTTAATTTAGAAACAAATCCGTTAACAGGAAGTACAATTGATATGAGCCTGTAGCGTCCAAAAGTGAATTGAACTGGAACGGGAATTTTAACTGCAGTAAGTAAGTATGCAGCTGTAGGCTAACTAAAAAAAGTAAGTTAGGCCTACTGTATATTACATTGTCTATACACTCTATAAACCATAGACCTATAATAGTTGCCATTACCGTGGTTTTATCGCCGGCTCATTCTCCATTACCGCGGTAATACCGCGGTAAAATCGCAATTGTTGTCCCCATTGCCGCGGTATTTACCGCGGTGAAATTCCCCAAGTCACTCTAATGCACAAGATATCATATATAATAATATTATATATATAAATATATTGGCTAGAATGAAATATATTCAGGCGCTTCAAAAGAAACGATCTTCATCAGTCGTTGTTGTCATCACAATCATCGTCATCAGCATCTACATAAGTCGTCGTTGTCGCAGACGTCATCAACATCGTCATCATAATCGTGACTTAGCATAGGTCGTTGTGCAATCTTTCTATATTTACCTCGTAATGAGTGCAAGAGCCAGAGGTGAATCCGTAGCAACTCGGTCTCTGGGCATAGATGTTGCACAGTCTGCTGTCACGGTCGAAGTCAAAGTTGCCGCAGGTGATGGACTTCTTGCAGATCTCGGAACAGGCAACGACGGACAACGTTGTGTACGATTCAGATGCAGCTGCGCCCAGAGCACAAAGTTTGGTTCCGTTAGGCCACGTGACTGACCGGAAATAGGTGGACTTCATCAGCTGACCATCGCAACTGACCACAAGCATCACGAAGTAAACGACATGTCGCAGCAACATGGTGACCATTGTGGTTTTTCACGATCAGTTTTCTGGGGTTTTTCAGGAAAAGAAGAGAAAGTGTGCGTACGTCTGTGTTATAGAATACGATTTGAAATCGAACCTGTTAAAGTACAACCTGTATTGCTTTACGGTTAAAGTGAAAGAATAAGAAAAACATGCGACAAAATGGCCCAATCGAACAAACTACATCGGTTTTATATACCTTTTCTTGACTTCCACTATAGCATCGCCAGTGCCAAACATTTCTGACTTCCAGCAAGTGATCAAGAAGTTGGCTTGCGCTGAGTCCTTCAAATTCTCACCTGCATGCTCAGCCAAGGGTGTCTCCGCAACAACAACTCAATTATCATAAACAATCCGACTATTAAAAATGCAATAGCGCTTTGAAAAAGGCGTTGATCATAGGTGTTCCCGGGTCTGCACCTCAGGAATATATTTGAGAAGGGGTCCATCCATTGGCAATATTTGAGACTGCAAAATCGGTTGGGAGCGGATAGGCGTCTCTGTGTTCTATGCTAAGAACAGCACGTCATAACTGTTGTGCATGTCTGACATCACGTAAAAACTTAGAGACTATGCAGGCGCAAGGTTATTTGACTGCTTGTGGTAGGCCTGAATAATTAAGTATGACTGATCTAAGTCAACTATAAGTTTCACAGTCAACGCATCTGAGGTGCTATTTTGAAGTTGCTCTAGTGATATTAGACCTTTAACCCTTGGACCTTCATATCTAGTCTGACGGATTCAGTGCGCCAATTTGGCCATGACATAGGTCTATATCTTAGAGTTTAAGTGGACCTTGGCTTATTAAGATGGGCTTAGATGACTTACGTCTTCATAGGCCTAAATGCAGTACTGTAGACCTGCAGATCCACCTGTCCATCTTACCTCTACATGATGTCCATCTTACCCCCGTTCGATGTACAAGATGGACACCTGAGGGGGTCATACTTGAATGTATATGACAGAAATATGTTCTTATGCTGTTCTTCTACTGACTTCATCAGAGAAGATTGTTTGCTGCTGGTTAACAATACTATAATACTTGACTTTCAAAAAATGTTTAAAAGCGTGTCAAAAAGTTGATAATTATTGTCATTATTGATAAAACAGTGCTTAAGGTGTCCATCTTCCCATACCCTACTGAAATTCACGAAACACCGAAGAAGGCAAACAATTGTTAAGTACGTTAATTTTTCAGCTTAAGATGAGCTGTTCTTCTACTGACTTCAAACCAGGGTTTTTGCCATTGAACCCCACTGGAATTCTCTGCCCAGTTTCTTCCACAAACACCCAATTACTCTAATCGGCCAATAAAATAACCGCTAATCGGCAATAATTTTCATATTACAAGTATAGGAAAATAACCGCCCAGTTTTAAATATCCTGTCAAATAATTTTCGTAATACGGTACTTGTGTATGAGTATATTAGATCTATTAGTTGTCATGCCTTATCAATCTAAGATTGTTAAGTATTATTATTAATTTCTTAGCAATTCTTACACCGCTGGTGTTTAGTTCTAAAGACAAGGCATCAAACCATAGTGCGACAAAAACCAAACCGTTATCAAGGCTGTGGTCTATTTATATCTCTTTTGTTCACACATTGAATGGAGATAAAAAAAAATCTGACTTTATGTCCACCTACTTCATCTGATATTTGCATTTAGTTGCACACACTGTACAGCTTTTCTGTAGCAATTCACTAGGTGTAGGCTAATATGTTACATTCTTACGAAGTTAAGGCTATAGACTATTTCAGTAGCTATCGTTAATTGATACCCCGACCACCTGTTGATCAGTCAGTCAGACAGAATTTCATCCGCAAATGAGGTTCTTGGCCGGTGGTTTATCTGTGCGTTCTGTTGACTACTTGATTGGAGCCATCAGTGGTTTAATGCGAAATCGACTTTCAGGACTTGTCTTATTGACATTTGTAAATCCTTTGAATTATTCAATGTCAGCCTCGTTGTTTTGCCCCAAACACCAAAGGTTTAATAGCGAAGCTGATTGTCAACAAATTGAGCTGTCACCGTTGTAACAGACATGTATACAGCATGTATGTATTTATCAGAGCACTACTATAGCACCGTTTGGGTAACTCACAAGGGAATAATTATGATTATAATTCAATTGCTGTAATGAAATTCCACACAGATGCGGTGCCGTGAAATGGAGTGCATTACTTTTTGCAAATGCGCTACAATAGGGGCCAATACCAATTGTCACTTAGCCCGCTTTAGTTTTATACATAGTTATTCTTTTCCGTTAAATACTTCAACAGTACTTCCTTTGATTATTATTTTCATCACTCCTCTATTATCACATCTAAACGCGATTTATATAGTATGTTACCGGCTTATTCCCCGGCTTCGTCCGGATATGCAAGCGAATCTGGACTTGACCCTGATTAGACAGGCTGTATATAGTAAAGGTGTAGGCTGCACGAAGAGTGCAAGCTTTGCAAAGAAGCGAGTAGCTCGGGCTTGACTGGCTTAATGGTATTTAATGTCATAATAGTATACATTATCTCAATTGAAATGTCCACTCATCGGAAAGGAAAGGAAATAATCAGCTGAAAACTCATAAGAGAACGTTATGTGAAATTTCATATTTCATATTGGTACAGTTTTGAATTGGGTAGGCGGGAATTTTGAGGTTTCGCCTTGTTTTTATTCCCAGCTAGAGTGTTGCGCTGGGGAAGCGCCATTTTCAAGGCTGATCCCTGGTTTTGTTGCCAGGTTTTCGTGTATTTTTACTCTTCTATAATTATATCGTTTCTCTCCTCCTGTGTTTGATTAAAATGACGAATCCGCTTGATTTGCATATTAACCCCGTCTTCGGATGACGTGCTTTGGCTATTCGCCGAAAGTCAAGAGAAATGGCAGGCGAATTTGCTTGATTTGCATGTAGGCCCCCTATAGCTTTTCAGCTGTCACCGTTACTCTCTCACTGTCAGTGTATCTCTGTCTCTCTCTGTCTCTCTCTGTCTCTCTGTCTCTCTCTGTCTCTCTCTGTCTCTGTCTGTCTGTCTGTCTGTCTCTGTCTCTGTCTCTGTCTCTGTCTCTGTCTCTGTCTCTGTCTCTGTCTCTGTCTCTGTCTCTGTCTCTGTCTCTGTCTCTGTCCTCTGTCTCTGTCTCTGTGTCTCTGTCTCTGTCTCTGTCTCTGTCTCTGTCTCTGTCTCTGTCTCTGTCTCTGTCTCTGTCTCTGTCTCTGTCTCTGTCTCTGTCTCTGTCTCTGTCTCTGTCTCTGTCTCTGTCTCTGTCTCTGTCTCTGTCTCTGTCTCTGTCTCTGTCTGTCTCTGTCTCTGTCTCTGTCTCTGTCTCTGTCTCTGTCTCTGTCTCTGTCTCTGTCTCTGTCTCTGTCTCTGTCTCTTATCTCTGTCTCTGTCTCTGTCTCTGTCTCTGTCTCTGTCTCTGTCTCTGTCTCTGTCTCTGTCTCTGTCTCTGTCTCTGTCTCTGTCTCTGTCTCTGCTCTGTCTCTGTCTCTGTCTCAGAGTCTCTGTCTCTGCTGTCTCTGTCTCTGTCTCTGTCTCTGTCTCTGTCTCTGTCTCTGTCTCTGTCTCTGTCTCTGTCTCTGTCTCTGTCTCTGTCTCTGTCTCTGTCTCTGTCTCTCTGTCTCTGTCTCTGTCTCTGTCTCTGTCTCTGTCTCTCTCTCTCTCTCTCTCTCTCTCTCTCTCTGTCTCTGTCTCTGTCTCTGTCTCTCTCTCTCTCTCCACAGCGTATCTACGCCTCTGGTTGTGAATTGTAATCGCAAATTTATAATTATGACACCACTTCAAAAAGACACAAATCAATTGCGCCCCGGACTCGCTCAAGTCACTGAAGTCACTAAACTATATTTGCCATTATTATTATGTTAAAGCCAGAACCGTAGGCTATCCTAGCTTACAATGTTTTGGGAACACAGTAATACGCGGAATACTAGGACGTTTCAGGCTGTCTCAAAGCGCGCTGTATTTGAAATCTCAAAGACGTCTCACGGACAATCCACCGGGTTGTTTACTTGTTTCTACACGGGTTCTTTCCCCCCCGCGTGCTTATGGTTACTGGGCAAGCCTAACTGGCACGCAATGGGCACGGGCATCGGCTTGTTGGATACGTTTCTGGTACATCCTTTTAGAGAGCGACATGGAGAATTTCCGCGCGGGGAAACCGCGGTTACAGCCATAAATCCCGCGGTAATGGGGAACACAATTGCGGTAATACCGCGGTAATGGGGTTTACTCTCTCGGTAAAACCGCGGTAATGGGGAATGAGCCGGGTGATGTTAAGAACTTGAGAACTGATAAGGAGATTTTTTTATTTCCTGAAGCCTACTAGTCAGAAATAGTCAGGACTTGGTTAATGCAAACTGTCGATAAGATAATAACAGACTAATGCAGTCAGCAACACAAATAGCTTGGTAAGCTAAAAAATGTTATTTTTTAAATTTGAATTGGTGTAAACGTTTTGCGGGAAATGTGATGTCGTCCTGCGGGGATGGGGTGGGGATGGGGAGAAACCTGCGGGGATGGGGCGGGGATGGGGAGGAAACCTTGCGGGGATGGGGTGGGGATGGGGCCGACTTACTTGTTGCGGGGCGGGGGTGGGGACGAGCTTGTCTTCCCGCGACACTCTCTATGTACATCCTTTTCACATCAACTGGCTAGTAATCTATCACGGACCCTTTTTGATCAACCTTATTTGGGAAATAGCCTGAGAAATATTTGTTAATAGTTGTGTGGTTTTGCAGATATCGTTGAAATTAGCACATGTAGAGAATTTTATGTCAAACTCTGAAGTAGACTTACTGTTTAAATTTAATTATTTGTTTATTAATTGCACGTAAAATACACAAACTGCTTGCTTTATCTCGAGGTAAAGCTATGCGTTAAAAAGCAAACCCGATTGATTACCATCAGTTTTCCGTTTAATTATTTTAGACTTGTTCCGAATCTCACCCAAGTTTATTCGTGTAGTCTTATAAGGCGCGTGCTTTTTCGCACAGCAAGCCTTGCCTGATCTTATACACTTAGACACTACTTGGACTCAAAATACACCTTACCTCGGTGATCTTCGGCCTGCTTCCTTTGATTTCTTTGAACCAATCAGTAGTTGTAATACCTCTGTAATGAATTGAATTCTATAGCACTAGTCTTCTAAAACCATTAACAAACTGAGCCTGCAAAAGATAAGTCAAAATAACAACGGTTAGAATAGAATACAGAGAATTTCTTAACTCGGTCTGTTGCACGCGGAGAAATAGGCTACAACTGGCAATGGACTGGAAAGACTCAATTCAACAACTTAAATAGAAACTTCTTCAAACGGTGCAATTCGTCGATTCGACCTTTTCGTATACGCAGTCAGACCAAAAGGCCGCTATACCTGTAAGTTGTCCTTGAATGCCACTAATTACCGAACAGGTCTGTCGCTTGTTTCAATTGGTAACCGATTGATTTTTAATTGTTCCTTTAAGAGAGGCACTTTCTTAAAAACGACTCTTTGATGACTTCCGCAATGATTATGTCCAGGGGTTCTAGCACTCGCACCTTCTCATCTATGGTCCCTAGCAACGCCTGTCAGCAACTTTAACTACCGTCGCTAAGGGAGTTGTTTGTCATGCAAATATATGGTTTAATATGTGTCCCGAAGTAAAGACTCTCCGTCGCAGAGCAGAAAGACCACCTTCCATTCATTAGATATGCACGGTGAAAGCTGTGCTTCGTTCGTCCCTTCAGAACAACGACATTAATTTTCGGCTAATCAACGGCGAATAAAGGAAAGCCGAACTGATGAATGAATACTGAAGAGAGGCGCATGTCTTTGTTCTGATCAGAGAAGAGTGGTCGATGACGCAGGTCTGCAATTAACGAGAGTCTGCACAACGAATGTTTTCAAGAGTCCGGCCAAATTGTGACAGTTCTTACGAGAAGTTATGTAAGAATCGATTGTGGTACTTGAACTTTCGTCAAATGAACGAAGTGACTTTAAAAACATTAGTGAATGTACTGTATTCATGGTGAAGATACTGAGAAATCTTTTTGTTCTATCACAAATTTTTCTTAAGTAAGGAAAAATATCAAATTAGAACCAAAACCACTTATCAAACCATTCTAATCAACCTTATAAATATGACGTACAGCATACTTACCCTAACTCATACCCAATTTCGATACCTATATACTACAAGATTTCCATGCCGCCATCTAAAATAGTAACATTCCGACACTATGCCACTACGATAAATTGATTCCGTGACCTCGAGAATATTACATTAGACACTTTATTTGTTATTCTAGCCTACCTCTGACCTGATATATTTGCATATTTTGTTTTTTGGCGGCCATATTGGACGCCATCTTGGATAGTAACATTCCCAAACTACTGCCACTACGATGAATCGATTTCTTGGCCCTGACAATATATAATTTGACACTTCGTTTGTAATTGTAGTTTACCTCCCGACCTGATACATACATATTTTTGTGTCTTGGCGGCCATATTAGACGACATCTTGATAGTAACAATCCGACACTATTGCCACTACGATGAATCGATTTCTTGACCCTGAAAATATTTAATTCGACACTTCGTTTGTAATTGTAGCTTACCTCTGAACTGATACATTACATATTTTTGTGTTTTGGCGGCCATATTGGACGCCATCTTGGATAGTAACATTTCCACACTATTGCCACTTCGACGAATTGATTCCTTGACGTCGAGATTATTATATTCAACACTTTATTTGTTATTGTAGCTTACCTATGACCTGATAATTATATGCACATTTTTATGTTTTGGCGGCCATATTGGCCGTCATCTTGGACAGTAACATTCCGACACTATGCCACTACGATAAATTGATTCCGTGACCTCGAGAATATTACATTAGACACTTTATTTGTTATTCTAGCATACCTCTGACCTGATATATTTGCATATTTTGTTTTTTGGCGGCCATATTGGACGCCATCTTGGATAGTAACATTTCCACACTATTGCCAATTCGACGAATTGATTCCTTGACGTCGAGAATATTATATTCAACACTTTATTTGTTATTGTAGCTTACCTCTGACCTGATATATGCACAGTTTTATGTTTTGGCGGCCATATTGGCCGCCATCTTGGATAGTAACATTCCCACACTATTGCCACTACGATAAATCGATTCCTTGACCTTGATAATGTTAAATTTGATACTTCAATTATTATTGTAACCTACCTATGACCTGATATATACAGTTTTCTGTGTTGGCGGGCATATTGGCCGCCATCTTGGTTAGAATGCATTTTTTGGGTGTGATCCCGTGGTCCGATTTTGTGGGATTTTGGATATGTTATTCAGCAATGAAAACTGAGCAGGAAACTGTTTAGAAAGCGTCTGCAGCAATTTGCCCAGGTCTAACTGTAAATTGCCTGGACTATACTATACGAACAGTTTCGTGATCGCGTGGCCGCCATCGTTGATGACGTCGTAGCCGGCAAACCTACCAGGTGGCTGATGTCCACCCAAGTCGAAAATACTCAACAGGACACCTACTCAACATTTCTGAAAGAAAATTCTCCATACTCAAAATTTCCTACAGAACTATAGTCAGATCCTGGACTACAGTGGAAAATGACATAGGCTAGTCCTAAAACATCAAGTTGCTCGTGGAATCTGAGAATAAGCTAATTCATTTAAATAACTGCCAACTAAGTTTGTACTTATGGTTACACATTTTTACGCGGCATTAGCCGCATTACGTCATTCAAACTCTTTAAAGTAGGTCTATCTACATGTAAAATTATTATATAGGCCTACAACAGTTGATATATACTATTATAGGCTATATATATAATTATATATTTTTGTGGACGGAATGTAGTTTTTACTGTGTGCAACTGTGCAATGTTTTGGATAAGTTGTACGCTATCCAGGAATGGCGGGAAACTAATATTAGGCCTATTTAAGGTAGTTGTACTTGTCTGCTTGAGTTAAAGTTAAACTGGGTTTTGATGTTTGGTCCTGCGAGGGCGTTTTGTTGCTCTAGTATCGGTCTCTCGACATGTCGAAGGTTTTGTCTCCGTATGTGGATGTGCTACTTTTCGAACCAATCTATCTTGTCTTTTTGAGACTAAGACTTAGACTTGCTGTTTTTGGACGCCGTGTTGACTAATTTTTGAGTTTCGATGTCTTTGATGAAAGCTCATGTTTTTAATGTAAATATAGCACTTAACGATTTTAAACTAAAACCTGTTAACAGTCTTTTATGCCTTTTATTCCAACTAGTAACAATATAATAGACCTATATATATAATTTGCATTGGACACCTACGGGCTTTCGGCCCATGGATCCTGATGATGATGATGCTGATGATTATATATAATTATTTAATATTTATGTATACATAGCTACAATTATATAAGATTTACGTATAGACTACATTAGCATGTTCAGATGAAATTTTAAAATGTTTCTTACAATAATTCGTAGCTGCATGGTCCGGCATGCGACAGGAGATATTGTACATTATGCAGGAATCAGGATGTATAGGTATTGGATTAGTTTAGAACGAAATTGTAATATTATGTGCAGTGGCGGCGCCAGGGGATAGGGGGGCTTAGCCCCCCTAAATGCGACTCAGCCCCCAAAAAAGTTGCAAATCACAGGGAGGAGGGGACAAAAGGGAAGGACTTGGAGCTTTAGCCCCCACAAACCTCCTGGCGCCTCCACTGATTATGTGGGCTTAGGTAAGATAAGTGCAGTATGTGTCCATACAATTATATGTTCGTCCAGATTTTTATTATGTTCATCTAGGAGATCATGCAGGTCCAAGAATGCCTATTGCCGCACATTCAGTGCTGCCTGTGCATGGCATTAAACGCGCTGGAGCATCGCTCGTGCCCCAACTAATCTCGAATCAGTTGCCAATCCCAAATCGGTCAGCCACCGATTGTAGAACGAGATTAATCCGAAATCATTAGTCATGCTGTGTGCTCCGCAGGAATTGTACCACCATGCTCCTTTTCCCTGGTTTAAACAGCAGTTTTTAGTCGGAGCCCTATCGTTATCCGAGTCCCATGTTGTGAAATTCATCCCGTTCTGGTAGCCTGCAGGATTCGGATACTCGAACAGATTTCCGCCATCTCCGGCGTACCCGCTAACGTGAATCGTGTACCAGTTCAATTCGGGATCGATCTGGAAACTATCGTATTCGGTGGAAAACCAGGACTCGTTCTGAATAGATTTGAACTCGAAGCGCACTTTGTACTGCCCGTTGTTAGTCATCTGGGTGAGCTTTTCGAGGCCGAGCCAGTACTCCCCTGTCGGGTCACCGAAGCCGTCCCGATAATTGATCCAGGTCTCGTTGAATGGGACGCTTCCGTCGAAACGATAAAGAAAGACGATCCAACGATTGACGGAAATGACTGGAATAGGCTGAGGGAAGGTTGGAACCGAAATAGTCGTCTGAACAGACTGCGCCACAAAAGCTGAAACCATCAACCCATGCAGTCAGTAAACTAAATAATTGATATTCATCTATCAAAGACTCCGCCTATCGACGAAAGCAATATGAAGGTATTATTGTAAACGGGTATAAATTGGATAAACTCTTACAAGTGATGAGTCTATATATAAACACCGTATATATATATATATAATTATATATATATATATATATATACCCTACACAACTCTAGCATCATGATCACATTTCAAAGGAAATGTGATATATATATATATACCCTACACAACTCTATATATATATACCCTACACAACTCTCTCTCTCTCTCTCTCTCTCTCTCTCTCTCTATATATATATATATATATATATATATATATATATATATATATATACCTACACAACTCTAACAGCATGATCACATTTCCTTTCACATTTAGTGAGATATAGTGCGAAAAACAGGGAGATCGTCACATATTTACTGGATTGGGTAATAGGTATTGGATACAACCTTATTCTTATTATAGGCCTACCTTCTAGGGTCTTTAAGCAATAAATTCAAAGGCCCCATAACAGAGGCCCTAGACAGGGTGCGGTTCAACATAGGGCTAATTCTAAAGCCCAGTGATGCTTGACCTTTGACGAGGATTGAGTATGAGCAACAGGCAGTGTTTCCGTTAGAGTCCAAAAAGAGGACGTAGCTCATGTATTTCGGCTATCACACCGAAAAATTTGGACGTTTTTGACGGACGTAAAAACGGTCATTTGGGCGTTTACGGAAACACTGGCAGCAGGTCATGATAATCGGAAGATTTGTCTGTTACTTTTATGCAAGGCGATAAAGTCCTGTTACTATACAATACAATACAACTTGTATTTATGACGCGTCTTAATAAAACAGTCTTTCTTAAAGGACTCGTTACAATGTAGTTACAAATCATAGTACTTAGAGAAGAGATAAGGTTTAAGTTTAGATTTTAAAATATTAATTGAGGATGATCTTCGGACTGGTTCTGGTAAAGAGTTCCATTCAGCTGGACCAGCTACTTCAAACATTCTGTTTCCAAATTGTAGAGTTGTTCTTTTGATTACAGAGTATCTTTTTGAAGCTGATCACAATCCACGTCTTGACTCAAGAGCAGCACATGGTGTGACTAAAGATGATAAGTAAGAAGGAGCAGAACCTGAAATAACCTTGAATATCAAAATACAGATTTTAAGGGATATCCGAGCCTGAATGGGTAGGCCTAATCTGTGGAATTGCTGAATTATAATTAGGCCTATACTGTCGCCTCTCATAGCCTTGGAGTCTTTGGGTCCAGTTGACTACCTTGATAGTACTTTTGATCTCGGAAAAGGGTCGTCCATTAATTATGTCAACAAATTTTAGGCAATTTTTGACCCCCTCCCCCCTTGTCAACAACTGTCAAACATTGACGGACCCCCTAAAAATTATGTCAACAATCCCAGAACCCCCCTACAAAAAGAAACAAAATGGCTCAATACATGTAGAATTATTTGTTTTAAATTTTACACTAAAAAATGCAATCTTGAATTTCAAAATAATATTAGTTTAGTTTATTACCAGCTTTTTAGTAGTATAAAACATTAAGCACTTTATACATTTTTAGCATTTCTTAATGTTTTCTCTACCATTTGGAAGGGTCTGTGTTGATTTATTGGAGAAAAATTTGTTGACGTCAACTTGTACCGAACCCCCCTCCCCCCTTGTCAACAACTGTCAAACTTTTCCAAACCCCCTTCCCCCCCTATTTTGTTGACATAATTAATGGACGACCCCAAGGCTGAGAGAGCGTTGTGCATATGAAACCCTTACGAACACATAAATGAGGAAATTTTGAATTTAATCGTGTTTGAGACTGTGTCGCATGTTTCAATGGTATTTGCTAATGACGTGCCTGTGGAGAAACTGGTTTTAATGGACAACGTCGTATCTTTTGCATAATGTTCAAACTAATGAACTTGAAACTGAACTAAAGTTTGCTGAACAGCGTGAACATGCACATGTGTTAAACTGTGCGCAAAAATCATGTCTGTGCTGTCACTTTATTCAGAATGTGCAATTGCCGCCACTGTGCTGCACCTTTATTGATACTGATGGTTAAGTGTTGGATTATGTCAATAAGCTGATACGAAGCAAAATGCCGTTTGAATACGATAATGTTATCTTCCGCATTGCAACAAGTAACAATTTCGTGGAAGACAATTTTAACTTATAGGCCTACATGGTGCTTCAAGCAGCTTGCCGATATGTTGTCAAGTGGCTTAGATACAAAAGCTTGAAGTAATAGATCTTTGAAACCATTTTCCCGAAACTCATGATTTGCGACATACCTGGTTATTGAACTGAACGCTTCAATTGTTGCATATTACTACTTTTGAATAATATACTTTTATCTTACACAAAGCGAAAGTGGCCTTCATTCTAACGGACTTATAACAATATATATTTATATAAACTGGCTCCCTGTCCGCAATATATAGAGATAGAGAATATATATATATTCTCTATCTATATATATGACATATATATGATATATATAGCCTATGACATATATAATATTACTGTATATACTCTCTTTCTCTCTCTCTTTCTCTCTCTCTCTATATATACATGTGTATATATATATATATTATATATATATATTATATATATATATATATATAGAGAGAGAGAGAGAGAGACAGACAGACAGACAGACAGACAGACAGAGACAGACAGACAGACAGACAGAAATGTTTGACTCACCATATGCATGACGAGCGCATGTATAATTACGCGCTGGTGCGTCATTTGGGATTGTGAAAATGTGCACACACTTACTAGTCGGCTGTTGACATCGTACGAGTGTCCATTTGTCGTTCTGACAGTACATGCATCCATCTCCCGTCAAATTGAATCCGCACTCGTGGTACAACCGCTTCTTGTACGTAAACGGAATATGACACTTTTGATCAGCAATACCTGCAGTAATAATAATTGGACGTTTTAGTAGCGCAGCTTCAAGAAGCTTTCCGTCATATTATTGGAGCTACTTCATGAAGACCATAATGCGACCTTGTATGACATTGCAATACCCGACTGTCTGTTTCTAGCGCTGATTGGTGCGGAATATGTAGTTCAATGTTGAGCTAAGCAAACTAAGATACGACTGTTGACATATAAATTAAGGTAAGGCAAAGCAAGGAATTACATTTTATAAACCTGCTAACCTCTAAAAGCTATAATGTTGGATAAGGTAATTTGTGACAAACTAGGTCACCGGCGATTTGTACACTCTAATGCATGGGCAGTCGAACGCTATGGCCTAGGGAGACAGAGCTGCTTTGGCAAAGGCTAAGCCGAGCTAGTGCTTATAGGAAGGCGCTATTTGTTTGGCTTGATTGACAGATGCTCTTCGTGTCAGGACCTGTAGTAATGCGCAGAAAACTACCTATAGGGCATTTATGGAGCGCCAAGTTATCATGAAACTCTCCGGAGCCAATTTATGCAGCTTTAAGAAACACCAGGAGACCCACTTGAGAATCCTAGTCGACAATCAAAGCAAAGTTAAGCTAACCAGCTTTGCCGACAGTTTCGTAAGAGCCATGCCTGATCTGGAATTGCATAGCGATGTCCTGCTAGGCCTGAACAAGATCTGAACACTCTCCCTCTCGACAGTCGCATGCATGCTTTAGAGGGTGCCACGTAGGCTACTTTATAAAATTAGGTATGCTTAACATAAGGAAAAAGCAGGTTTCTATGGATAATTCGTCTCCTGGCTTAGTAATATTTTAACTGGAGACCACATTCAATACTTCGTGGCTGGTGTCAAGTTAGGCCTACTTGTTGCTATAGCAGTCGGTAGCATATACAACTTTAAAAAATTGAAGCATATTAAGACAACCGATTGACGAATATTGCTATAGGAGACAATCCAGACTGACTTTATGTCGACATGGGTTTGAAAGTGGGAGTGAATTGACGGATCCAGCGGTTTAAATGATAGTAAGACGACTCCTTCCAGTAATTGCCACGTTCAAACCCAAATTTTTATGACCTGTTTGGCTCAACGCTGTCTTCGGGATATATTAAGCCCTTCCCTCGCACAATGCGGGGCGCGGTGGTGTAGGGGTATGTTCGGTGCCTTGCAGCCGGAGGGTTGCGGGTTCGAATCCACCTCAAGCCGCCGCGTAGGGACCCTGGGCAAGTCCTTCACTCGCAATTGCTCATGCGCTTCGGCGTGAAACTCTGATTCAGTGTCCCCGCTGTAGTCGGGAGCGCCTCTGAGTAGAAATCTTGAAGGGGCGCTATATAAATATCTGAAATGAGTGAATGAATGAAATGAATGCATCTTGTGCTCTCGTTCCTTTTTATCAGACCCATTGGGCCCCTCCACAGTCCCAGTCTTTCTTTTAGCTGATCCGAAAAATTTATCCCAACAATTAATGTTCGCTTTTATGAACGAACGTCAAGCAAAAAGACCTAAAATCGATCTTCCCCAATTTGTCCTTTAGGGAGAAGCTTCCCGTGGTCCCTCTAGGCCTATGCCGATCCCATTCATGACATTCAGTTAGAGCGTTTTCAGATTTTATAGAACCCTGTGCATGGTTACCGATTGCAGACGACTATAGATACCTCTCTGGGGAAGATCTACGGCAAAGAACTGCACGCGATGACGACGATACATAAAGGCTAAGTCAAGGCTTACAATGCGGAAGTACAGCCTACTGTACAGGCATACATGTACGTATGTATATTTGTGTATTATTTCACTCTTGATGTCGTAACGGAACAAGTTACAACTTATGTCCTGTTAACCTATAGGAATTAATATGTCATCGAGGAGAATTATTGCGGAATTACGGATTTTATGAACGCATTCATCTGCAGTCTTTCTGTGTGTTTGTCCGTCCTTTTGTCTGTCTGTCTGTCTGTCCATCCATCACTCAATCTCGCAAAAGGCCTAAGTAATAAGCTTACTTACCTGTGTTCGGTTTATTCGGATAAGAATCCAGCTGTAAGCATACAATTTGCACGCATAATGACGCATGCCGACAACAATGCACAACAATTGCACAAAAATTATATATAGATACTGCTTGCAGTATGGGAATTGTAAAAAAATAATTGGGAGGGTTCGACGTTGATTTATGTGCAGTTTAGGTGTGAAATGTAGACTTTACTATGGGATCCGAAGAAGGACTAGGGGTTGAAACCCCCAACACCCCCGACAATTCTCATCCTCATTGCCTGGCTAGAAATAAACATATTCACCCGCTTTAAAGAGACTATCTTCATCAGTCGTTGTTGTCATCACAATCATCGTCATCAGCATCTACTTATGTAGTCGTCGTCGCAGACGTCATCAACATCGTCATCGTAATAGTAACTTTACATAGGTCGTTGTGCGATCTGTCTATATTTACCTCGTAGTGAGTGCAAGAGCCAGAGGTGAATCCGTAGCAATTGGGTCTCTGGGCATAGATGTTGCACAGTCTGCTGTCGCGGTCGAAGTCAAAGTTGCCGCAGGTGATGGACTTCTTGCAGATCTCGGAACAGGCAACGACGGACAACGTTGTGTACGATTCAGATGCAGCTGCGCCCAGAGCACAAAGTTTGGTTCCGTTAGGCCACGTGACTGACCGGAAATAGGTGGACTTCATCTGCTGACCATCGCAACTGACCACAAGCATCACCAAGTAAACGACATATCGCAGCAACATGGTGACCATTGTGGTTTGTCACGATCAGTTTTCTGGTTTTCCTTTCAGGAAAAGATGAGAAAGTGTGCGTATACGTCTGCAGAATCTGTTCAACTATCACCTATCACCTGTTACATTTCGTATTGCATTACGGTTAAAGTAAAACAAAAGTAAGAAAAACAGGCGACAATATGCCCCAATCGAACAAACTACATCGGTTTTATTTGCCTCGTCTTGACTTCCACCAGCATCGCCAGTTGCAAACATTTCTGACTTCCAGCAAGTGAACAAGAACTGCGTTTAATCCTTCAAATTCTGACCTGCTCAGCCAAGGTTGTCTTCGCAACAACTCCATTGTCTTGAACAATCGGACAAGTCTTTAAAAAAACTATTTAAAATGCAATAGGCCTAGCACTTTGAAAAAGGCATTGACCATAGGTGTTCCCGGGTCTGCACCTCGGGAATATTTTGTGAAGGGGCCCAGCCATTGGCAATATTTGAGACTGCAAAATCGTTTGGGCGCAGATAGACGTCTCTATATTCTGCGCTATGAACAGCACGTCATCACTGTAGTGCCCGTTTGACATCACGTAAAAGCTTAGAGACGCTGATGCAGCTTATGCAGAGGTAAGGCTGACTTCTTTATGTCAATTATTTTAGTGTCATATTTTCAAACTTCTATGCATGACTTAATAGGGATATGTAGAATAATATAAAGCAAATTTGGTAAAATAAAGTGGCTAAACGGGCTCCATTTGGCAGCAAATGTTCTAAAATGAGTTGTCGGATAGATCTCCGAGACCCCACTGGGGGATCTTAACCACGCTCCATCGACCCCATAGTTATGGCAGACTTTTTCCAGTAGTCCAAATCCTTTAAAATATGCACGGGAACACGCAGCACTACGCGAGCCATGGAGTGTTGTATGCGTTGGAGCCTGTTGAGCTCGAGGTCTGAGAGACGAACAAAAACCGAATTAGCATAATCAAGGCGAAAGGAGACAAGGGAACAGGCAACTTGTAAATCCTTTGAATTATTCAATGTTAGTCTCGTTGCTTTGCTCCAAGCACCAAAGGTTTGAAAGCGAAGCTGATCGTCAACAAGTTGAGCTGTCACCGTTGTAACTGACCTCTATATAGTATCTAATGTATAGATGTATCAGCGCACTAATATAGCTCCCTTTTGGTACGGTAACTCACTAGTCACAACTTCACAAGGGCACAATTATGATTATAATCAAATTCCTGTGGTGAAATTCCACACGGATATCGTGCCGTGAAATGGAATGGATTTATATGAAGTAGCACTTAATTAACAATTCACGTATTTTCACTTAACCCGCTTTTGTTTTATACATAGCCTAGTAATTCTCTTTAGTGGAACATTTCAAGTGCATTATTGAGAGAATTCGAAAATATTTTTAATAAGTAAGTATATCCTTTATTATACCAGTTGCTAACCGCATTTTGGTTTACAACAGAATCACATTTATGTGTTGGGCGAACCTAACATGTCATAAACGTTTTGGTGTGCTATCTATCCTCGGCATTAAAAGCATGCGTAAATCATCCGTAATAATAAATGTTTTGCGAGCCAAAGTGTCATAGTGTGTGTGGTTTGCAGACGTCGTTGATAAATTCGCACATGTAAAGAATTTTATGTCAAACTCTGAAGTATTCTTGTAACTAAATTAGGCCTATTTGTTTATTAATTGCACGTAAAATAAACAAACTATTTGTTTTATCTCGAGTTAAAGGACTTAAAGCTACGTTAAAAATCAAAGTCCGATTGATTGACCTCACTGTCACCCCAGAAGTCGACAACTAACTCTTCGTGTCTTTATTTTATACTTGTTCAGAATTTCACCCTATTTTTTCGTCTAGTCTAATAAGTCGCGTGCTTTTTCACCGTAAGCTTTGCCTGATCTTACACATTTAGCCTAGATAAATGCTGCACCACCTGGACTCAAAATGCACTTTACCTCGTTGATCTTTCGCCTGCTTCCTTTGCTTTCTTTGAACCAATCAGTAGCTGTAATACATGTACTAGTGCAATGAATTATATAGCACTAGTATTCTAAAACCATTCAAAAATGAACCTGTAAAGGATAAGTCAAAATAAAGACGGTTAGAATAGAATGCAAAGACTGTCTTTACTCGGTCATACAACTCGCAACGGACTGCATGGAAAGACTCAATTCAACAACTTAAATAGACACTTCTTCAAACGGTGCAAATCGTCAATTCTATAGCTATCCGTAAACACAGTCAGGCCAAAATCTACGAGTTCTCTGTGAATGCCACTGGTTAACGAAACACGCCTGTCGCTTGTTTCAATTGGTCACCGATTTTTAATTGTTCCTTTAAGAGAGGCACTCCATTAAAAACGACTCTGTATGATGACTTCCGTGGTGATTATTCCCAGGTCTCCTAGCACTCGCACCTTCTCTTTTGTGGACCCTTGCAATGCAAGTCAGCAAATTTCAACTACCGTAACGGTTGCTAAGAGAGCTGTTTACAGTGCAAATAAATGGTGAAGTCTGTGTCTCGAAATATTATAGGCCTACGCTCTTTCTACTTCGCAGTCCATCCATCACTCAATCTCGTCATTAATCGATGCATTAGCTATGCGCGGTGACAGCAGCTGTGCTTCGTCGTCACTTCAAAACTGAGACACTAATTTCCGGCTAATCACTGGCGAGTAACAAAAAGGTCGAACTGACGAATGATTACTGAAGAGAGGCGCATGTCTTTGTTCTGATCAGAGAAGAGTGAGTGGTCGATGACGCAGGTCTGCAATAATACGAGATTCTGCACAACGAACGTTTTCAAGAGTCCGGCCAAACTGTCACAGTTGTTACGAGAACTTAGGTAAGAATCGATTGCGGTACTTGGACTTCGGTCGGAGTAACGAAGTGACGTAAGTGAGCACTGAGCAGTGAGCAGCAGGCCCACACACGCAGTTTCTTAAGACTCTCTGAAAAACATAAGGACATCCTTGTCTGACCTGGCCGGTCGCAATAATGATTTGTCTAGCAATCTTATAACAAAATCTTATAATGAATGAATGAATGAATGATAAATGCATGAATGAATGAATCTTATATTAGGCCTACAAGGCTCAAAGTTTGTCCTTCCGTTTGTTTGTTTGTTTGTCCTCCCACTAAAGGCTCCGAAAGGGAACGCTTTATCAATTTGAATAAGTTTACAATACATTCTTACGGGAATGTGTAGGCAAACGTGACTATTTTCGGTTTACGTTCAAAACCGCGATCACAAAACAGCGATCGTCAAAACCGCGATCACAAAATAGCGATGCACAAAACAGCGACTGCATAAAATAGCGATCATCAAAACAGCGATTTCACCGATTTATTATAGAAAGTGTTAAATGTATCACGAAGTATACATAATTATAACAAATGTGTAATGTTAAATTTGAAGACTAAAATTATGTCCAATTCCACGAAGGTAGGCCTAGTCCAAAATAGGTCGATAAGTTTAGCCTAATCGCCGACGATGCTTTTAATTTTGTCTGCAGTTTATCTGTAGATTCTTCGAGATGGATTTGGTATTTGTCCTGCGATGTACTTAGGGCCTAACTACAACATTTTAAGTTCAATTAAGTTCGCAGTCAGGACCAATCAACGCTGTCATTTCCGCTCTCACTCCAACAACTTCAAATGATTCAGAAAATAATTAGCGCTAATTAGGTTCGCAATCAGGTCAATCAACGTACATGTGCCTAAATAAGTCAATCTCGAATTTAATCGCTGTTTTGATGATCGCTATTTTATGCAGTCGCTGTTTTGTGCATCGTTATTTTGTGATCGCGGTTCTGACGATCGCTGTTTTGTGATCGCGGTTTTGAACGTAGACCCATTCAAACGGACGAGCGGTGGTGAAGGGTTGGGAGTTGGGCAGGGCCGTAGCAAGCTATAACTGCGCCCTGTGCCAAGCGTAAATCTAGCGCCCCACCCGTCAAAGATCAACTTAACCAATAACGACCAAATTTCTTATGTCGAATATAATAGAAGGCTTTGCCTTTTAAAGAAAATAGAAACGACGTTTATGTGCTTCTATTAACATTTCATTTTAGTCACATCAAATTTATTTTGCTGTGAAGGGACGTTGAGGACAGGGCCGGAGGTTTGGGTATACGTTCCATGAGGAAATGATTCGACTTCCCGCGGTTTCGAATCCCCACCGTAAGGCATGCTTGTCCCATCATGTAGGCCTAATTAACACGGGTTTATGAAGCAGGCGTGCGCCTCTACCGGGCCTCTGCAGTGACTTCTATAGCGCCACCAGCCGCTATGTCTTTCAGCTCTTCAAATACTAGGCCGAGCTTAGAGCCTACGACTGGCTTTGGTGGCGACAGAAGTGTCCGCTCTGATTGGGCTTCTCGTCCTAACACCAGTACTTTTAAAATCGGTCTGGTGTTCACTCCCTGTCTTAGTAGGCCTACTTGTTATACTTATTAGCACTTCTGTCTTTTCTTCTTGCCGCTGTACAATTTTCTGAATTAAATCATCTAGCTCTGCATTAGCTGGCATTGACAACTCGATCAACATCCACCATCGTCTTCAGGCAACTATACGGCGACTGGTCCGGTCTCGTTATCTACCGGAATCCTACCAAAGTTTCGGGCAACTTTGCAGAAAAGCAGACTCTAACCTCTTTTCTACCATCATCAGCAACCCTGCACATATTACATCAATTACTGCCTCTCGTGAAAACTGTTTCATACTCGCTACGCCCCAGAACCCACAGTAGAATAATACCTAAGGCAAACTCTCGATCTCGTAAAACATTTGTCACACGGATGCTTTATACTTAATTTTTTTATATTTGATGATCTTTGTACACCAAAATGCGGTTAGCAGTTGGTTTTTCAATAAAGGATATACTTACTTACTTACTTACTTACATTTCGCTATTTCTGATTAGGCCTATAGTTTAATTATTTTATTCAGTATTAGGAGCTCTATCAAGTGACATATAATTAGTTTTCAATTAAAATATTTTACAAGAAAACCTGCAATTTTCTCGAAAATATGCTATTTTTCGTAACTTTGGCCCTCTGGTGGGGGCGGAAGACATTAATATTTTTAAAAACTTTTTCGACATTTTGTTGACCCCATACCATTAGGCAACTTTTGGTTGCTATTACTTTTCGAATTTTCGCTTTTTTCACTCCACAGTCCACCCTATTGAACGCATACGTTGTGCAGAATCTCGTATTATTGCAGACCTGCGTCATCGACCACTCTTCTCTGATCAGAACAAAGTAGCATAATGCGCCTCTATTCAGTAATCATTCATCAGTTCGGCTTTCCTTTATTCGCCGTTGATTAGCCGGAAATTAGTGTCGTTGTTTTGAAGGGACGACGAAGCACAGCTTTCACCGCGCATAGCTAATTAGATTAATTAGCTATGGAAGGTGGTCTTTGTGCGCAGCCACGGAGAAAGTATACGTTTATTTCTGGACACAGATTAAACCATTTATTTCCATGACAAACAGCTCGCTAAGTAACGCTAGTTAAAATTTGCTGACATGCGTTGCTAGGGTCCATCAAAGAGAAGGTGAGAGAGTGCTAGAAGACATGGTCATCATATATAATAGAGTCGTCTTAAAAGAAACAATGAGAAATCAATCGGTTACCAATTGAAACAAGCGACAGACCTGTTCCGGTAATTAGTGGCATTCACGGAGAACTCAAAGATATGGGTCTGACTGCACCGTTTGAACTTTGAAGAAGTTTCTATTTAAGTTGTTGAATTGAGTCTTTCCAGTCCAATTGCGAGTTGGATTTCTCCGCACACAACAGAACGAGTTAAGACAATCTCAGTATTCTATTCTAACCGACTTTATTTGGACTAATCTTTGGCAGGCTCATTTTGTTAATGGGTTTAGCCTACTAGTGCTGTAGAATTCATTACATGGGCATTATAAGTACTGATTGGTTCAAAGAAAGCAAAGGAAGCAGACGGAAGATCACCGAGGTACAGTGTTGTATCAATTACATTGCAAATGTAATTCAATTATAATTGCAATTATATGCTTATAAATGTAATTGAATTACAATTACAATTACTTGATTGCGAAAGTAATTGAATTACAATTACATTTTGATTGTAATTCAATTACCAATTACTTTTCAATTAGTCCTTTAGAATGGCAAATGATAGGCTATAGAATTTTTTCCATAATGTTTTATTTTAGGCCCTACGCTATTTTTAAACTAAAACATCCAATGGGCCAAATTCCTGTAAATTGTAATATCTGCATTCAATTGTATTATAAGTTTGTCAGGTATAAAAAGACGATTTACAATTATGATCCATTAAAACACGTTAGAGTTTATTTGATTTTTAGAAGTTTTTCAAAATGATAGTCTTAGCTGGTTGCGCCTGGGTGAGTGAGTCAATTCGTCCAGCAGTGCTAAAGAGACGCTCAACTGGAGCTGAAGATGGACGCTCTGTTTTCTGTAGGCAACCGCAGCAAGCTAGTTAAGAATGAGTGCGTGACTTCATGGATAGTCTGATTGTGATGGTCAGTCCTTGCCCTTGGAGTCTATCAAAGTGTGCTGTAAGATTGTGAGAGGAGTGTAAGGATAGAATAATGTGGACAATTATGTTGCCAAGCAATCATAAAGCAGAGCAGTTTATTCAATTAAACGGGTGGCCCGGGTCAACCCAGCAGGCTGGCATCTTTGCTGACTTTATGAAGTAATATGTAATTTATATTTCATTCAATTACAAATTACATACAATATTGTAATTGAAATACAATTACAATTACTGGACTTAAAATGTAATTCAATTACAATTACAATTACGGAACTTGTAATTCAATTACGTAATTCAATTACATGTATTTCAATTACTGAACAACACTGCCTAGGTAAGGTGTATTTTGAGTCCAGGTAGGGCAGCATTTATCTAAGTGTGTAAGATCAGGCAATGCTTAAGCTAGGTATGAAAAAGCACGCGTCTTTAAAGACTATATGCGAATGAACTAGGGTGAGATTCAGAACAAGTCCAAAATAATAAAATGGGAAGTTGTCGACCGCTAGGGTCAATCAATCGGGCGTTGATATTTAATGTAGCTTTAACTCGAGGTAAAACAAGCAGTTTATGTATTTCACATGCAACTAATAAACAAATAACTCAATTAGGGCCTACAACAATACTTCATAGTTTGACATAAAATTCTCTACATGTACGAATTTATCAACGACATAAGCAAACCACACACACTAGTAAAAAATATTTTTGGAAAAATATCCCACAACAATGCGCTTGAAATATTCCACTAAGGAGAATTACATGTAGGCCTATAAAACAAAAGCTGGCTAAGTGAAAATTTGTGTAGGCCCTAGGCCTATGCCCCTTTTGTTAAGTGCTAGGCTACTTCACATGTTTAGAGAAAAAGTAATGCATTCCATTTCACGGCACGATATCCGTGTGGAATTTCACTACAAGAATTTAGTTATAATCATAATCATAATTGTGACCTTGTGAGTTACCTAAAGGGCGCTATAATAGTGCTCCGATACATCCATAGATTGGCCTACTATATAGAGGTCTTTTACAACGGTGACAGCTCAACTTGTTGACAATCAGCTTTGCTATCAAACCTTTGGTGCTTGGGGCAAAACAACGAGGCTGACATTGAATAATTCAAAGGGTTTACACCTTGGACAAAATCGCTCCGATTCAGACCTGCTACAGGCGACCATCTAAACCTGCCACGAGATGGTTTTCAAAGGAGGCAATCCAGGCAAAGAGGTTACGTCGTCGATCAGAGAGAAAATGAAAAGTTCTGGGCTTGAGGAGGACAGACAGCGTAATCGTCGCCACTGCCCTGTAACAAACAAGCTCATAAACGATTCTGTTCTGTTCTGTTCTCAGCCATCCTCGTTTCGAGTGTCGGCCGCATCATGAACAATATTCCTCCAACGTCTCCTGTCTTCCGTCAGTCTTATCATCTCCTCCATTGTCAATCCCGTCCATTCCTTTATGTTGCCCAACCAGTTTGTTCTCGGTCTTCCTATTTTCCGGTCTCCCGGCATTGTGTCCTGCATGATGTCTTTCTCCATGCATGTTCCCTCTCTTCTAAACGATTCTAGAAGTTCGTTTTTCCAGAACCAACTTGAAAGTAGTCAAAGTCTACCTGACCGATGACGCATCTACCAGGAGACTGGCAACTGAGGATCAGACTCTTTGTTCTGACCGCTGCTTTTTTGTAAAGAAAATTATCATTCTCAAATGTTAAGTTGCTAGATGTACTGCCAATTTAGTATGGAATGACCTGCTGCTCAGGGGCGGAGACTTGGGGGCAGGGGGAAGGTTCCCCCACAAACCTGAGGTGGAGGGGACGGAGCTGCTTATACCCCCCAATATTTATGAAATATTTCATGAATATAATACATGTTAGCTACGAGTGACAGATTGAAGCAACATATCAGCACTCAAATTATAAAGCAATTTTTTCAGATGACAGCTTAAAATGCTACCATTACAGTGTGGCAATTAAAAAAACTCAAATACGGGAGGGGCACATCCCCCTCCCCAAACCCAGTGGTTAAATTGCTCATCCAGAGGTGCCGGGTCTCCAAGTCTTTAAGAATTTAAAACTGGTGAATCTATAACCAATAGGCCTATATTTATGTGTATAGGCCTATGCATACGTACAGTAGTTATCAATACTTATCATTTTTATGGCGTTTTCGAGTGTAAAAAGACTCGGATAAATACAAAATGCGTGAAACAAGGCACATCGTTGATTATCGCAAGCATAGACCTAAACAGTAACTTAAAAGAAATAGGCCTAAACATTATTATTTTAACATAACATATTACAGAGGACTAGGCTTTGATCGACATGTCAATGCACTATACAAAACACTTGACAGCAAATACCAAAAATGAGTATGTAGAATGCACATACACTTTCACATTGGATCAAGAGCTCAGTAAATAAAAATTGACCAAAGCAGTCTGACTACACTTGGATCATAAAATGTTGTGCATCAATCCATTTACAACTAAAAATAAAGTGAAAATTTGAAAATTAAACAAGAGTTTAAATACTGTCATTCTGTCAATGCCACAACATGTGAACTTAGAAATATTTTCATACTGCCCTCCGTGCTTGTGTGGCTTTGCATGTTTTCGGTGCTTTGCACTTGCCTAAATCTGTTGCAGCATGACGACCCTCGGCAATCTATGACTGCACGTATACGACAGTGAATTCCACTCACTCAAACGCGGCCCAACAACGGAAATGAAAAGATTAGAGAAAATAATTATGTTCTATACTTATATGAATGGATGACCTTAGTGGTGTAGAAATTAAGTTCCTTTTGCTAAATCCACGTTCACATTCAGCAGTGCTAAGTAAGTAAGTAAGTAAGTATGGTCTTTATTACGCCATTTGCAAGCGCACAATGGGACAACAGTTATGCAATGATAATTGTAAAACATCGAAGTAATAATATTGATAATAATAATGCGTAACAAGCTAAATGCAGGTGGAAGATAATTAATAATTGTAAAGCATCCTGGTGATAACAGGCATTGTGTGGATTGCACTGATAGGCCTAAGTCTTCTTCCCTGAAGCTGCAGCTCCCTTCACTTCTTTGAAGTCTCTGTGTTCCTGCTTTAAGTAATTAGTGTAGGGAAAAAAAACTTAGCCTACTGCATGCCAGCCTCAGTTCATTTTCCCCATATTCTGATGAGACAGTTGAAGTCCAAGAAGTAGGCAACAAAATGCTCACACATTCCGGTCCCTGGAGACTTTTAGCCCGGCCCTTGACGTGACTTGTATTAGCATTTTACCTGGCACTTTGGAACCTAATTTTACTCGGCCCAACACGAATGTTTGAATTTCTGTGCGTAGGCTGACGTTAAAACATCTGTTTCTTATTTATTAAGAATCCTGCCGCTAGACTAGTCAACTAGTTTTAAATTACTACTCAATCATCAATTAATTATCTACTCGCCTCGTGAAACAAGACAGCATTGTAACGACTAACCGCTTAATGTGTTTTTACAACTGAATGAACAAATAAATTTTTGATTTTTTTATTGCAGTGCAGGACTGTCTGTAATTTGGTTAATTAGGTTTTCATCATAAAAATTATCTTCATTTACTTTAACGGTTATTTTGCAATAATATTTAGTTTGAATAAAATTAATATTACCTCATTTTCTGGGGCAAATGAATCTGCAAAAATGTGCCCGTGTTTGGCTCTTGAGCTGCCCTTAAAATCGTAAGGTGGCCCTCTTTTAAAAGAAGTTGCCCATGCGGAATGCCTGATCTGACTCATCATCAGTTCATCACAGAATTGGGTTTCGGCGATTCCGGTAGAACCTCATGCAGTTACTGTACCATGCTAATGCCCTAACAGTAAAACACAAAACTCACCTCTTGCATGACCTTGCGTGCAAAGAAATCTTTCAGCTATGGCCTACTTCTGACGGTTGGTGCACGAATAGCACGATATCCAACTTTCTTTTCGACATTTAATTTATCTACAGGCGCGATTACTATACATGTAACTAATCAAAGGACGTGCTAGACTGAGATTTTGACACCGATTCCAGCCAAGTCTTCCACAAATGAGTCATTAATGAAGAATCTACTGTGACATCCTTTTACACAGAGAGGGCGGGAATCGGGAACACAGTATACCCGCGTGCAGCTAGTAGGCTATAATACATTAATTTGAACTCGACAGAGAGACAGACAGACAGACAGCGAGGGAGGAAGGAAGAGGGAGAGCTGGCGGCTTAAGTAAACACGTAGGCTAATAGTAGGGTCATAGTACGAAGTATATGAGGAGTACCCCAAAAAAATTGCAAGAAAACGTTTTATGTCGATTTTCTGGTGTATTAGGTCTGGAGAATAACATACTAAAAGTTTCTCGAAATCTGACCACGGGATCACCCCCAAAAATGCATTTTAAACAAAGATGGCGGCCAATATGGCGCCAATACAGAAAACAGTATATATCAGGTCATAGGTAAGCTAAATAACAAAATGAAGTGTCAAATATAATATTTCCAAGGTCGAGGAATCAATTTATCATAGTGGCAATAGTGTCGGAATCTTACTATCCAAGATGGCGGCCAATATGGCCGCCAAAACACACAAATATATATAACAAAATTTTACTTGCATATGTTAAAATTCAGCAATTTTGCCAAAAGCTCGAGAGACTTTACACTTGTCTGGAGGTTGGTGAAATTGATTTGGAAACATTACTGAAATCAGACTGCATTGAGCGGATTAAGAAAGGACTGATTTCCAAAAAGAACGAATTATCCAATGTCTCAGAAACGAGCAAACTGTGGATTAACTACCTCAAAATGTTGGAAACAGCCAGGAAGCTCATAGAAGCCGATCGAACAGGGTCGTGAGACTTGCATCTCCATGCTATATCTGAGTGCTTACCAATATTTGCTGCTGCAGCACACGCTAATTATCTTAAATCTGCTTATCTGTACCTGCAAAACATGAAGTTGTTAGAAAGTGAAAATCCTGCAGTGTTTCAAAAATTCAAGAAAGGATTCCATGTCATAAGACGCACCAATCAGTACTGGGCTGGCCTTGGATCCGACTTGGTGATTGAACAGACTCTTATGCGATCCCTTAAAACTGCAGGTGGATTAACCAGAGGAAGTGGCATCACTGAACATCAAAGAGCCGTTTGGACGATGTCTGCTCCGATTTGTTCATCATACAACTACGCCATGCAAGACTTCAACAATACAGTGTACACAACAAGTGAACAACACAAGGAAGCGACTGCCTCAAGAATGGAGAGGGACTTGGCAAATCTTGCGTCGAACCTTGAACAATATTCTCCATTCTCGGAGGAGACGACCTTGCGAAACATTATCACAGGGATCAATGCTGATAAGAATGTAAATGTCCATGATCTTTTCACTGTAGGCAATAGCATAGTTACAGAAATGAAAGGACAATCTGTTTTTGAATATTCATATAAGCGTAAGAATAAAGTCAAGACATTAGCATCTGCTCGAATCATCAAGGTTAGTGAGGACCGGACCATTGATCCAGCTCTGTTGTTTCAGAGATTCCTGGTTGTATCGCAGTCCGGAGATTTGTGCCTAGATGATGTGATGAAATATGAGCTCTCACCGTATCCGCCGTCGTTGTTTGAAGCAAAGAATCTTTTACGAAAGCCAGAAAAAGCGCAACTTCAGGAGGCCATACGAAACCATGTGAAGTCATCTGATGCTGCTGTACTTCAGTCCATTCCAAAGACTGAACACTACGTCCTTGATGGAGGTTCACTTCTACATCGATTAAAATGGAAGGAAGGAAGTACCTACAATTCAATTGCTGATAACTACGCATCTTTCACATTAAATCTCTATGGCAAGGCCACTGTCGTTTTTGATGGATACAATGGACGACCAAGTACGAAGGACAATACACATCTACGTCGAAGAAGTAATGTTGCAAACAATGTCAATATAAGAGAAGCAACACAGTTTGTTGGGAAAATGCAAGTTTTTCTTGCAAATGAGACGAATAAACAGGCCATCATCAACTTCATCGCTGATCGTTTGCGACAGATAGGCTGTCATGTCATACACGCCGAAGGAGACGCAGACGTACATATAGTCAAAGCAGCCGTTGAAATGTCATCTTACAAGTCAACAACCCTCATAGGAGAAGACACAGACCTATTGGTTTTGTTGCTGTATCACTCTGCATATGACAGCAAGGACCTTTACTTTCGGTCCGACAAAGACAAAGTAAGAAATGTATATAACATCAAGGTCCTTAAACAGTTACTTGGTGATGATGTATGCTCTGATCTATTGTTTGCCCATGCGTTCTCCGGTTGTGACAGTACTTCAGGAATCTATGGGGTCGGCAAAAAGTCAGTCTTCCAAAAAGTAGTCAATGGCGATCCTGTCTTTCGTAGTTGTTCGAAGATCTTCTGTACACCAAACGCAGATCAAGTTACTGCAGAGACCACTGGTTGCACAGCAATGGTATCCATATTTAAGGGGATCCAGTCTGAATCTCTAGTGTCATTACGCTACAGCATCCTTTGTAGGAAAGTGTCCACTGCAAAGACCTTTGTGAAACCAGAAAGACTGCCTCCAACACCCTCGGCCACAAACCTTCATGCTCGGCGAGCTTACCTACAAGTTATGCAGTGGTTGGACAAGTGTGACGACATGGATCCAACTGAATGGGGCTGGATTATACAAGATGGAGAATTTGTTCCAATCATGATGGATATTAGTCCTGCACCAGACCAACTGCTCAAAATGATCCGATGTAGTTGCTCTGCACGATGCAACACGTTGAAATGTAGCTGCAAAAGACATGGGCTGGAATGCACCACAGCTTGTGGACAATGTCAGCATGGCAACTGTGACAATATGACTCAAGAGCCAGTTTCAGATGAAGAGAACATTGAGGACTACCTGTGAAATGTTAACTTAGACCAAACTATGTCCTATTCTTAATAGATGTTAAATATAATTAATGTTATGAGTTACTTTCAAAGATAAGCTAAAGAAAATTGCTGAATTTTAACATATGCAAGTAAAATTTTGTTATATATATTTGTGTGTTTTGGCGGCCATATTGGCCGCCATCTTAAATAGTAAGATTCCGACACTATTCCCACTATGATAAATCGATTCCTCAACCTTGATAATGTTAAATTTGACACTTCATTTTGTTATTTAACTTACCTATGACCTGATATATACATATTTGTGTGTTTTGGCGGCCATATTGGCCGCCATCTTGGATAGTAAGATTCCGACACTATTGCCACTATGATAAATCGATTCCTCGACCTTGAAAATATTATATTTGACACTTCATTTGTTATTGTAGCTTACCTATGACCTGATATATACATATTTGTGTGTTTTGGCGGCCATATTGGCCGCCATCTTGGATAGTAAGATTCCGACACTATTGCCACTATGATAAATCGATTCCTCGACCTTGATAATGTTAAATTTGACACTTCATTTTGTTATTTAGCTTACCTATGACCTGATATATGCTGTTTTCTGTATTGGCGCCATATTGGCCGCCATCTTTGTTTAAAATGCATTTTTGGGGGTGATCCCGTGGTCCGATTTCGAGAAACTTTTAGTATGTTATTCTCCAGACCTAATACACCAGAAAACCAACATAAAACGTTTTCTTGCAATTTTTTTGGGGTCATGTGGCATATCTATCCGACTATAAGACGTTTTCTATTATGCTAGTGAATACTGAAACGCAATGTGAGGCTGACGAATAGGCTAATCTGATTTTGGATGGCGGGTCTAGCTTTTTTAGGTGGCGGGTCTCATAATTCGGGTTGCGGGTCTCACAATGCAGGTGGCGGATCTCAGATCAGAGGTGGCGGGTCTGAAATCCGAGGTGCCGGATCTGAGACCCGGCGGGACCCGGCTGAATTTAACCACTGCCCAAACCCCTCCCCCTGCTCGGCACTGCGCGCCTCGCCGATTGTCCTACGGCCGATCCTTCACCAGTCCCCCCAAACCCAGGACCAGGTCTCCTCCTATACTGCTGCTCAACTCTCACTTCCCTGGCGCTGCCTTTGATGACTTACCATCAGTCACCTACTTTAAGGTCTCTAATCTAGTCGGATTGTTCATGATAATTGAGTTGTTGTTGCGAAGACAACTTTGGCTGAGCAGGTAAGAATTTGAAGGAAAAACGCAGCTTTTTGATCACTTGCTGGAAGTCAGAAATTTTTGGCACTGGCGATGCTATAGTGGAAGTCAAGACAACGTAAATGAATCCGATGTAGGCTAGTTGTAGTTTTCTTATTTGTTCGCTTGGGGCATATTGTCGGCTGTTGTTATTACTTTTTCATATCAACCGTAATGCAATACGAAATGCAACAGGTAATACTTGAACAGATTCGGCAGACGTATGCACACTTTCTCTTCTTTTCGTGAAAGGAAAACCAGAAAACTGATCCTGAGAAACCACAATGGGCATCATGTTGCTGCGATATGTCGTTTACTTCATGATGCTTGTGGTCAGTTGCGATGGTCAGCTGATGAAGTCCACCTATTTCCGGTCAGTCACGTGGCCTAACGGAACCAAACTTTGTGCTCTGGGCGCAGCTGCATCTGAATCGTACACAACGTTGTCCGTCGTTGCCTGTTCCGAGATCTGCAAGAAGTCCATCACCTGCGGCAACTTTGACTTCGACCGTGATAGCAGACTGTGCAACATCTATGCCCAGAGACCCAATTGCTACGGATTCACCTCTGGCTCTTGCACTCACTACGAGGTAAATATAGAAAGATCGCACAACGACCTATGCTAAGTTACGATTACGATTACAATGTTGATGACGTCTGCGACTACTATATATGTAGTGCTGATGACGATGATTGTGGTGACAACGACGAGTGATGCAGAGCGTCTCTTTTGAAGCGCGTGAATATGTTTAGCTCTAGCCAAAATATTATTTTGCATAGGCCTATTATTTGTTGTGCATTGTTGTCGACATGCGTCATTATGCTTGCAAATTGTGTGCTTACAGATGGATACTTATCCGAATAAACCGGACACAGGTAAGTGCACAGATCACTTGGACCATGTACGAGATTGAATTGTGTATGCAAGGACAGACACAGACAGACAGACGAACGGACAGACAGACAGACGGATATACAGACAGAAAGAAAGACAGCGGATCAAATCTGTGATTATACTAAATTAATAATTATCCTCGATGATACATAATTCCATAGGCCTAATAGTCCAAGAGCATTAGATCAAAATGTGATAGAAGGTGGAAGTGTCTGATAACAAGCTGAATTTTTCAGGATAGGTCCAGGAATATGAGTAGAATAACATACTAAAAGTCCCCGAAAATCCCCTTGGAGCTCTTTCAGAAATCCAAGATGGCGTCCAAAATGGCCGTCATTTTCCATTAGCCTCAGTTAGAAGGTGAAAATAGCTCGTAAGAAGCTGAAATTCTTAGGATAGGTCCCAAAAAATGAGTAGAATAACATACTAAAATTCCCCGAAAATCCCATTGGAGGTCTTTCAGAAATCCAAGATGGCGTCCAAAATGGCCGTCATTTTCCATTAGCCTCAGTTAGAAGGTGAAAATAGCTCGTAAGAAGCTGAAATTCTCAGGATAGGTCCCGAAAAATGAGTAGAATAACATACTAAAAGTCCCCAAAAATCCCATTGGAGGTCTTTCAGAAATCCAAGATGGCGTCCAAAATGGCCGTCATTTTCCATTAGCATCAGTTAGAAGGTGAAAATAGCTCGTAAGAAGCTGAATATTTCAGGATAGGTCCCGAAAAATGAGTAGAATAACATGCTAAAAGTCCCCGAAAATCCCCTTGGAGGTCTTTCAGAAATCCAAAATGGCGTCCAAAATGGCCGTCATTTCCATTAGCATTAGTTAGACGGTGAAACTAGCTCGTAAGAAGCTGAAATTCTCAGGATAGGTCTAGCAATACGAGTAGAATAACATACTAAAAGTCCCCGAAAATCCTCTTGGAGCTCTTTCAGAAATCCAAGATGGCGTCTAAAATGGCCGTCATTTTCAATTATTATATAATAATATTCGTTTATTGACGAAACACTAGGTTGGTACACCGCAACCCATTACAGAGACAGTATTACCAGTTACAAATTATCATTATCTTCCAAACTAAAAAGTTAGAATCGAAGTGGATGTGTCTAACATATGTTTTAAGTCACAAGAAACAATAGTGTCCAAAATCCAAAGTAGCCAGAACGATGACAATGATAATAAAAATGAAAATTTTGTTCATTTTAGAAGTGTTAATCTGATCATCTTTGACATCTAATAATATCGGAGGAGTGTTGTTGCAGGTTTGACCACTGCATTGACTGCATGTCGATGTACAAAAGTGTCAAAATTTCTTGAACTACATGACATGTTGCTACAACCATCAGCTGTGCACCCACATGATACCATGTTGTGCATAGTGTCAGGTGCAACAGAGATGTCTGTTTACAATGGTGCAAGAGTTCCTTCCTGTAATCGGCAACCCCAATGTGTTGGAGGCAGATTATTACCCATCCATTCTTGAACCGTTAAATAAGTACGGAACGAATTCTGCTTTGCTGCAGCACTAGTTGGAGGTAGACTTGCTAGCTGAAATGATGAACTGAAGGAATTGTGACCGATTGCCCGTTTGTATGCGATGTGGCGGTATTCATCAAGTGATTCACAATTTCTTACCCCATAGAGCTTAAGAATAAGAGCTTAAGGTTTGTCCAGCTCTTTTCACCTCTTTATGGGTGCTTCTATTGATTGTAAAGGTATCTAGCAAGTGAAAGTCCCGTTTCTTGTGCACTATGTTGAAAACTTAACGCTTTCCTTGACGATAGATTCCAGACACCGTGACACAACCTTTCACAGCATATAGAAGCATCAAGTGATTTTTAGTGTCTGCTATGGCATGCTGAATTTCCTGTATGTTGACAGGATTGCTGTGATGTAACATGAACGTATCTGTAGTAGTAGTTGCCCGAGCCACCATTATGACGAGTGAGTCGGTGTCTGTACCAATGACAACAACTGGGAGTTCTTCTGACTCTGCAACAGCTAGCGCGCTGTTGAAACAATAAGAGTGGCTGTCTGTTTGACACGTATGCCAGCCAATACCATTTTTGCACGTAGCGTCAGTCTCTTCTTATTGTTACCATTAGCCAAGAATGCTGTTTGGGTCGTGGTGGTTGGCATGTTATTGTGAAATATTATAGGCCTATCAGTGGATCCTGTGGATGTACACTTCAGGGCTCTCAGTTTCTGTTCAACTACCTTCGTTGAAGATGTATTACCATAATCCATCGAACACCACAGTCGTTTGAGTTCCGTAATGCTTCAGGATGTACGAAATATAAGACTCACATACGCCAGGCTCGCCAGCATAGGTGGACGGTTGTGGCTAAACAACTGATTAAAGTAGGTGACCACCATATGAGACAAAGAGTCCATTCTCTAACAGATTGGTTTGTTGGGTGAACGACTTCAAGAGGAGATTCTAACTTCTAAGGTTGCAAGATAATGAAAATAATGGAAGATGATGGCCATTTTGGACGCCATCTTGAATTTCTAAAAGAGCTCCAAAGGAATTTTCGGGGACTTTTAGCATGTTATTCTACTCGTATTGCTAGACCTATCCTGAGAATTTCAGCTTCTTACGAGCTATTTTCACCTTCTAACTGATGCTAATGGAAAATGACGGCCATTTTGGACGCCATCTTGGATTTCTGAAAGAGCTCCAAGAGGATTTTCGGGGACTTTTAGTATGTTATTCTACTCGTATTGCTAGACCTATCCTGAGAATTCCAGCTTCTTGCGAGCTATTTTCACCTTCTAACTGATGCTAATGGAAAATGACGGCCATTTTGGACGCCATCTTGGATTTCTGAAAGAGCTCCAAGAGGATTTTCGGGGACTTTTAGTATGTTATTCTACTCGTATTGCTAGACCTATCCTGAGAATTTCAGCTTCTTACGAGCTATTTTCACCTTCTAACTGATGCTAATGGAAAATGACGGCCATTTTGGACGCCATCTTGGATTTCTGAAAGAGCTCCAAGGGGATTTTCGGGGACTTTTAGTATGTTATTCTACTCATATTGCTAGACCTATCCTGAAAATTTCAGCTTCTTACAAGCTATTTTCACCTTCTAACTGATGCTAATGGAAAATGACGGCCATTTTGGACGCCATCTTGGATTTCTGAAAGACCTCAAAGGGGATTTTCGGGGACTTTTAGTATGTTATTCTACTCATTTTTCGGGACCTATCCTGAGAATTTCAGCTTCTTACGAGCTATTTTCACCTTCTAACTGAGGCTAATGGAAAATGACGGCCATTTTGGACGCCATCTTGGATTTCTGAAAGACCTCCAAGGGGATTTTCGGGGACTTTTAGTATGTTATTCTACTCATTTTCGGGACCTATCCTGAGAATTTCAGCTTCTTACGAGCTATTTTCACCTTCTAACTGAGGCTAATGGAAAATGACGGCCATTTTGGACGCCATCTTGGATTTCTGAAAGAGCTCCAAGGGGATTTTCGGGGACTTTTAGTATGTTATTATACTCATATTCCTGGACCTATCCTGAAAAATTCAGCTTGTTATCAGACATTTCCACCTTTTAGCTAATGCTCCTGGCCTATAAGTCGTAACTTGCTTCGTTATGACATCAAGAGTGAAAGAATAAACGAATACTAAACATATGCATGCATGCATACTTCCGCGTTTTAAGCGTTGTCTTAGCCTGTATATATCATCTTCATCGCGTACAGTTCTTTGCCGAAGATCTTCCAATGAGATGTACGTAGTCGTCTGCTGTGGATAACCATGTACTGGGTTCTATAAAATCTGAAAGCTGAATGGCATCGACATAGGCCTTTAGAAGGACCACGGGAAGCTTGTGGCCATAGGAAAAATTGGGGAAGATCGATTTGAGGTCCTTCTGCCTGACTTTCGTTCATAGAGTCGAAAATTAGTTGAATCCAATAATTATTTTGCGGATGAGCTAAAAGAAAGACTAGTACTGGGAGGTCTTGTACAAGGAAGAGCTGTGCACATGGTGTGTTTAGCGATTGAAGGACTGAATAAAAATTATATCCCCAAGACCGCGTTAAGCCAAGCAGGTCATAACAATGTGGGTGTTGAACATCTAATAGCGGCAAGTACTGGAAGGTTTTGTCCTCTTTGTGTTGTAACTGTAATTGTAACTGAACATTTATATTGCGCCACTCAGAGATTCAGCGGCGCTCCTGACCCAAGTCAGTGCTGTCTCTGACACAGAAGATAATCTTCAGGCGTTTTTGATACAGAGGAAGAGAAAGGCCGAGGAGCTCAAGACGCAATTCACGCGGTAGATGGTTCCAACTAGAGGGGTCGACATAAGTTTCTGGATTGAGCAGTTGCACCACGCATGCGAGGGACAACCAGAAGGCCTCTGGCGGCCGAGTGGAGAGCGGAGCGACCAGGGAGTGTAGAGACCGAGGTATATAAGGTCTGAAGATATAAAGGAGCTACTACTACCTTCCTTTAAACCGCTGGATCTGTCAATCCTCCTCCCACTTTCAAGTCCATGTCGACAGTAGGTCGGTCTGGATTGTCTCCTGCAGCAATGTTCATCTATCGCTTGTCCAAGAATGCTTCTTTGAAGTTGTATATTATGCCACCGACTGCAATAGTAATAAGTAGGCCTAACTTAACACTAGCTACAGCGTATTGAATATGCGCTTATCTTTAAAGATTACCCCTCGGGCTACCAAGGTTTTTTTGCGACATCGGCTACCAAGTGGGGGGGGGTTACCACCCCCTAGATTTCGTGTTTGGTTTTAAATATCATATCATATAATACAACAATTGATTAAGCATTCATTTCTGAACAAAATGGTATGATATTTAATTGTAAATTATGTGAATGCACCTCGAAATTACACAGTTTTTAAGGGCCACTCCACGGAGACCCTGTTAGTTCGCCTGCTCTCTGATGTCTATGGGGCTCTTGTCAATTAATAAAAGTTAATGCCTTGCTTTGTCTTGCCTCAATTTTAGCAATCGAATCTTACTGTTTGCTTTGCTCAACACTGAACTGCATATTTGGCATAATTCAACGCTGGAAACAGACAGTTGGATACAGCAAGGTCGTTCAAGGTCGCATTATTGTCCTCAGTCTCTATGCACACAAAGTTAAGTTGCTCCAGTATGATAAAAAAACTTCTTGAAGCTTTTCTATAACAACGTCCAATTATATTACTGTAGGTATTGCTGATGAAAAGTGCCATATTCCGTTTACGTACAAGAAGCGGTTGTACCATGGTTGCGGATTCAATTTGACGGGAGATGGATGCATGTACTGTCACAACGACAACTGGACACTCGTACGATGTCAACAACCGGCTAGTAAGTGTGTGCACATTTTCACAAACCCAGATGACGCACCAGCGCATGTATATATATGTATATAAATATATAAAATGTTATATATATAACTTCGTCCACAAAAACCAGTTTCTCCACAGGCACATCATTAGCAAACACCAATGAAACATGTCAATCACAATAAAATTCAAAATTTCCTCATTCGTATGCTCGTACGGTTTTCTCATGCACATCACTCTCAGTCTCTCTCAAATCAAAAGCACTGTCAAGGTAGTCAACCCAAATACTCCAAGGCTAAATATGAGCCACAACATTTGGCCTGCGAAGGCGTACTGATGAGAGGCGACAAGTAACGAGACTTTATCGCCTTGCTTAAAAGTAGCAGGTCATGATAATCCGTCCTCCGACTATCATGACCTGCTGCACCTGCTCAATCGTCGCCAGCTGTCATGCATTACTAGGCTCTAGTATTAACCCAGATATTGAACCGCACCCTATCTAGGACCTCTAGCATGGGACTTTTGGATTCATTTCCCCTCCAAGCGGCGGTCGCCAACTATCTGCGGACAGTAATGGCGGCGACAGGTGTAAATTCCTCTGCACGTGTCTTGTCGTTGTGGGGTGGCAACTCCTTAAAGGAGCGACGCGTGGGGCAACCCCAATGAAAATAAACTATGGATACAAATATTAAGCGTAGAGGCACTGCTACAGACGTGCCTGTTTTCATTCCCGAGGGGGATTAGGGTGCGGTGCGTGGGCTAGTGATGTGTCCTGAATGTCACAAGGGTCCCTTGACAGAGGTAATTGAACGGTCTCTTCACCAGCGAAGGGCCAACGTTGTGAAATATCACGCGGCACACCAAGTGTCCTAGAGCAGGGGTCTCCAAAGTACGGCCCGCCGGCCACATCCGGCCCGCCAAGGCCTTTAATCTGGCCCGCGGAACTCTCCTTGAAGAAATAAACTATATTGGGAAAATTGAAAATTTTAACGCCGCTGTGCTCTGACATGCATATTGCCAAAATCTATGTCGCTGTTTGTAAGGCAATATGCAATGATATTGCCTGATATGCAATGACACCATTGCAGTGCTTAAAGAGTACAATATTCAGCGACATTATGAATTCAAGCTTTCATCGCATTACTCACAATTCACTGGGCAGCTGCGCACAGAGAAGTTTTTTTCATCGGAGTTTTGGCCCGTGGAGCCTTAGAAAGTCAGCAATGTGGCCCCCCGCTGGAAAACTTTGGAGACCCCTGTCCTAGAGAGTCAAACCTCGGTGGTTCCTGGAGGATCGAGAGAGTATGACCAGGTTCGAGGCCGACCTTCTCGCCTTCGGGATGCAACCGACCAGGTTTGATCAACAGCAAATTTGTAGCGGTCTGGGTTGGACTCGCATGAAGATCAAAGGCCCGCCCCATGGGTAAGGTGAAGGAGTTGCAAGACCCGGGAATGCAGAGCGTGTCTACAAGCCCATTCTTCCTGGGGGCGAAGAAGAGGTGTACAAATACGGTAAGGGTGACCGATCGGGAGCTGAGTAACAGCAAGGACGCCAACGACTTTATGGCGATCCAGCTTCACACATGCCCATATTGGACCAAACACGGAGATCCGTCCAACGCGGGCGGGCCGCAAGGTAACAATACGCGAGTGAGTTTGTGGTCTCTTTTGCCCGCCAAACCGGATGCGCAACTGCCCTGCGTCAGCTCGGCCGAGCAACCGGCTGCCTTCCCACAGTAAGGTCGCAAAATATCCTCGTATGGGAAGGCACAAACTATTTGTGAAATGGGCGTTCACCAAAATTAAGATTCGGTTGCCAGCAAGAGCCAACGCCCGATGATGAAGGCTGCCTCACGGCACCATCTGTGAGGGTTAAAAAATAGGCCTATAAGAATAAAGATGTATCCCTTACCTTCTATCTAAGCCAGCAAGTATGCGACGATCTCCGTACTTTTCGCATTATATCTCACACTTAATGTAAAAGGAAATGTGTTGGTTCATGATGATAGGTTTGTGTAGGGCCTACTATATATATATATATATATATATATATATATATATATATATATATATATATATATATATATATATATATATATATATATATATATATATATATATATGAAATTTGAAAATATCCCTTTACAATGATTCAGAGCTAGCCCGGATACAGGAGATAGTCTGCATTATGCAAGATGCTAATGGAAAATGACGGCCATTTTGGACGCCATCTTGGATTTCTGAAAGACCTCCAATGGGATTTTCGGGGACTTTTAGTATGTTATTCTACTCATTTTTCTGGACCTATCTTGAAAAAATCAGCTTCTTACGAGCTATTTTCACCTTCTAACTGATGCTAATGGAAAATGACGGCCATTTTGGACGCCATCTTGGATTTCTGAAAGAGCTCCAAGAGGATTTTCGGGGACTTTTAGTATGTTATTCTACTCATATTCCTGGACCTATCCTGAAAAATTCAGCTTGTTATCAGCTATTTCCACCTTTTAGCTAATGCTCCTGGCCTAGTAGCATACATGTACTTAATATTGAGCAGAGCTTAAATTTGACAGATTTGGCCTAATTTTTTATTTTAGTTTGTTTACTATGTGAAACACATAAAACTTTGATTCCTAATTATTTACAACTCCGTTACTTAATAAATACACAATACAATATACCGCCACTGTATATAATTAGTGATTAATAAGTATTAAGTGTGCATTAAATTGTTACACAGCAACCTAGATTATTTTGACGACAAATTAACTACATGTACCATTAAATAAATTCACTTTAATAGAAAAATAATGTAATGGAGTTGTAGTAACGGAGTTGTAAAATATTCATAATTAGGTCTCCATGCTTACCGGACGAGTTAAGATACAAAAATAGTTAGTTTATAGTGGCCAGGCTGCCAGTTTCAATATTATTTTCGAAAGAAAAAAATTATATATATACGCAAAGTGCAATAATTACAGTCACGGAGTTGTAAATCTTTTTCATACTATTACATTACCGGATAAATTTCCGAAAATTGTCAACAGAAGCAAACATTTCTTGTTGGTAAAATCAATGCTATCGAAGATGTCAATTCAAAAACCGAGAGTTTTCAATTTATTCCACAGATGGCACAAACCCATTCGCAACGGTGTTGTAACCAATATTTGAAGACAGAGGGTTTTATTTATTTTTAATTATTTAGTTCGCTAATAAGCTAATAAAAACCATATAAAGCAATGGATATAAATTTATTATGTAAGTTAATGATCTAAAAATTATAAAATATCAGTTCAGCGTTTCAGCTGTTACCCTAACCTAACGTAACGTTGAATTGACTCACCATTAGAAAGGACAATGCAATTTCGTGTTAAAATTAGACTTCATAATTTTTTGTCTCATACTAATCATCTAAATAATATAATAGAAATAATTTTTATAACTAATTCATGCCCTACAATGTATTTAAAAATTATAAATTATAATTTTACTTTTTGTATAAGCCGTCCAAAGGAGAAGACGGAAATTTATGTAATTTGCCTCCTGCTCCTGTTGTGAAATATACCCATAATATAATATTTCACTTTATATTTATATAATTTCACTTTCCTGGCGAAATTACGCCGTTGTAAACTGTATTTCCATTTGATCTACTCTGAAAATGTTGCCCTTTATAATCTGTTTTTGGACATTCCTATTAGACAATTTCCATAATGATGATTGCCTTGCCTTTGTATTCGTGAAGAAACATGATGCCATTATACAATTGTATAATAAGTTTGATGACTTGTGTACACAGAGCTGAGCTTTTGTAGTCTATAATTGATGCTTTCTGGACTATAATTAATGCTCTATACAGTGTATGTTTCTTTTCTTTTTCTCATTTTTGTATCGTTTAGTTGTTGTTCTGCCTCTGTGGCGTAATAAAGTGTTCATATATATATATATATATATATATATATATATATATATATATATATATATATATATATATATATATAATATATATATATATGCCGATTTAATTTACACCCGGCGCTTACAAGAGTTTATGCGATTTATGACCTTTTACAACAAATTTCAGGCCTTCATAGCCTTCCTCTATAGACGTAGTCTTTAATATGAATATAACTGCTTTAGACTACAGTAACTGACTGGGTTGATGGTTTCAGCTTTTGTGGCGCAGTCTATTCAGACGACCATTTCCGTTCCAACCTTCCCTCAGCCTATTCCAGTCATTTCCGTCAATCGTTGGATCGTCTTTCTTTATCGTTTCGATGGAAGCGTCGCATTCAACGAGACCTGGATCGGTTATCGGAACGGCTTCGGTGACCCGACTGGGGAGTACTGGCTCGGTCTCGAAAAGCTCACCCAGATGACTAACAACGGGCAGTACAAAGTGCGCTTCGAGTTCAAATCCATTCAGAACGAGTCCTGGTTCTCCGCCGAATACTATAGTTTCCAGATCGATCCCGAATCGAACTGGTACAAGATCCACGTCAGCGGGTACGCCGGAGATGCCGGAGATCTGTTCGAGTATCCGAATCCTTCAGGCATCCAGAACGGGATGAATTTCACTACATGGGACGCGGACAATGATAGAGCTCCAAGTTTAAACTGCTGTTTAAACTCGGGGAAAGGAGGATGGTGGTTCAATGCCTGTGGAGTGCACAGCCTGACTAATCCTTTCGGGTCCGTTATGTTCTACAGTCGGTGGCTAACCGATTTGGGATTGGCAACTGATTCGAGATTGGATGGGGCACGAGCGATGATCCAGCGCGTTTAATGCCATGCACAAGCAGCACTGAATCTGCGGCCATAGGCATGATTGGACCTGGTCCTCTGGACGAACACACAATTGTATGGGAAAACACTGCACTTATCTTATCTAAGCTAACATATTATTTCGTTCTACACTAAAATCCGATGCCTTTACATCTTGCATAATGCAGATTATCTCCTGTATCCGGGCTAGCTCTGAATCATTGTAAAGGGATATTTTCAAATTTCATCTGTGTTAAGTATTGTACATATGTATGCCTAAATATTAAATAATTATATCTATGTTGGTCCTGTTGGTAGATATTAAGTAATTGTATATTTATTGTTACTCGTTGGAATAAAAGGCATGATAGAATACTGGCAGGTTTTAGTTTAATATCATTATATGCGATATTTACATTAAAAAATATAAGCTTACATCAAAGACATACGAACCTCAAAAGTCAGCCAACACGGCGACCAAAACCAACAAGTCTCAAAAGGACAAAAGAGACTGTGTCGAAAACTGACACATCCACGGACGGAGACAAAACCTTTGACATGTCTAGAGACTGGTGCTAGCAACAAAAAAGTCTACCCAGGACCAAACATCAAAACCCAGTTTTACTGTAACTCAAGCACAACCGCTTTATTTAATCTAGCCTACTATTAATTAGTTTCCCGCCATTACTGGATGGGTACAACTTATTCAAAACATTACATAGGCCTACAGTAGAAACTACACACCGTCCACAATAATTATACATATACATATATAGTTTTGCATATATATATAATTATATATATATATTACAGTGCTTTTTTCTAGAGAAAAGGCTTCGGAACTAAAAAATTCAGAGCAGTTAGGCTATAATAGGGGCATATTATTTTTATGCTAATATTTCTATTTCATTATAATTTTTTTATCAATATCAGTAAACACTGAAAGCACTTACAATAAATCGAAGTATTTAAGTAAGTTTAAATAATTTTTTTTTAAAGTTTATATTAACTAAATTATTTTTAAGAGTTGAAAAGTCCCGGAACGCCGTCCCGGAACGCCGTTCCGGACCGCTCCGACTGAAAAAAGCACTGCAGGCATATATATATATTTATTTATTTATTGTAACGGAAACCCCTTCTGAGCTCTCTGGGCAGCAGGAGGAAGGAGGTCGTGTCTTGCACGGAGCTACAGTTCGCGTGTTGCTCGAAAGAGTGCAAGTCAGGCCTTAGTGGTGTATAGAAGGGCTTACACGCTCCTCTCAGCTGATCGGTTGTTGCAGTCAGCACCGACACTCCACTAGGTTTTCGACACGATGTATTTAAGAACGTAGTAGATCCGTTCACGCCCGGGCGTTAGCGGAACCCCAGTACTACATTCACGCCCGTCGCGTTATTGGCCAAAGCATGTCACGTGAACTTGTTTACTTCCCTTGGAATTTGAAATGGCGGACACCTTGAGGGTCAGTTAGGGTCAGGTTATGCGTCGTGAGGGTCGGTTAGGGTGAGATTATGCGTTGTGGGGGTCGGTTAGAGTCAGGTTAGGCGTCGTGAAGGTCGGTTAGGGTCAGGGTTAAGGTTAGTGTTGACATTAGAAAACACGGTGAACGATCTTCCACCGCATTCGGAAGAGTTTTTCGGTCGGCTCCTTGCACGTGCACAAAATCATGTGACGAGCATTGACGAATACCGTAGCGGGCGTGATTCTAGTCGCAGGTATTAGAATCACGTCGGGCGTGACTGTATTCACGACCATTTAAGAAACAGGTCAAACGTCAACACGTTACGGACGATGCTCTGCCCAGCAAATCGAAGTACTATTACTCACGCTTACTCTCGAACCGCACAGGATATAATTATACGCCACATCTAAAATTTCTCTTCTATTTATACCCGTCCGAGGGAGGGAGAGGGAACATAGGCAAGGGAACTTAGGCCAAGGAAACAGAGGCAATGGAACATAGGCCAACTATGTCAAGGGAACATAGCAACGGAACATAGGTAAATGAAGTAAAGGAACATAGGCCATTTAGGTCAAGGGAACATAGGCAAGGGAACATAGGTAAGTGAAGTAAAGGAACATAGGCCATTTAGGTTAAGGGAACATAGGTAAAAGAACATAGCCTACGAGGAGGAGGGAGAGGGAACATAGGCAGGGAGGACGTGATCGCCATCACGCCACAATATCAATATTTGAATATAATAATTTTACATGTTGATAGGCCTTCTTCAAAAAGTTTGAATGTCGTGAAAATGTGTAAAATGTGCTAAATGTGTAAAATGTGCTAAATGGCACACAAACTCAGTTGGCAGTTACTTCAATGAGTTAGCTAATTCTCAGATTCCACGAATAACTTGTTGTTGAAGGCAGTCGCGTAACAAGGGGGCAGACGGGGCAGCCGCCCCCGGGCACAGAACCAGAGGGGCGCAAAATTAGCTTTCAGTGGTACACAGTACTATGAAAAGAACGATTAAAATTGAGAAAAAAATTAAAGGGGAGCGCAGTCATCAACCCTTGCCCCCGGGGGCTGAAACCTTTCGGTACGCCTATAGGCCAATAGCCTACAGGTCATTTTCCACTGCCTGTTTCCTGATAAATCAAGTCGTCATGGGACAATATAGGCTACTATTTGTAAATCGTCATATTTTATCCGATGAAAATGTGGATGTAAATGTTCGCGTTTTGCTATAGCGACCGTATGGCCTAGACCCTGCTGATTTCTCATTGAATTGATCGGGTGAGAGCCTTCGCCACCGTTCACCCGTTTGAGTGGACGCCACGCCATTTCGGTTCCCCGACGAAACCCCGTGCAAGGATCGTGCTAGCTCGAAGTCTAAAGTTCTGGGAAAAGGCAGCATCCGGATTCCGGAAGCGACCCGCGATCCGCATGCTCACTCTCTCGCAGAGGCGCATGAAACGCAGCCTAAGTCTTTTGGCTAAGATAACACCGTCGCTGTTAGAAAACCAACAGCATAATTGTAATTGTAATTGTAATCGAACATTTTTATAGCGCCACTCAAACATCAGCAGCGCTCTCGACCTGCGTCAGTGCCTGCATTAGGAAACAAGAAAGTCTTAAGACGTCTACGGAACTGGGAAGGTGAGAGGGCTAGTAACTCAAGGCGAAGAGACTGGGGAAGAGAGTTCCCAGCTGATGGGCCAACACGGGCAAAAGGCCTAGAGTGGCCCGTAGCAGAGCGCATGCGAGGGACAACCATAAGGCCACGGGTCGAAGATCGCAAAGAGGCCCTCGCAGGTAAGGAGAAGACAAAGGTGCAAAAAGACCTCAGGTAGGATGGTACAATTGGTACATCCTTCTGTAAGTTTAAACCTCCTAAGCAACTCCTGCTTCAATTTAGCATAATCATGGGCTTGTTCAATGTCTAGCCTCTGGTACACCTCCAGTACAGCATAGGACTGACTGATTTCCTTTCCCTTTCCCTTGGCCAGTTCCTCAAGCGCCTGTAAACCTCTCTTTTTGTCAGCTAAGATACTTCCTGGATTGGGAGCGCCTCTGACTTTAAGTGGCGCCTAAGTAGAAACATGAGCGGGAAACAATATTGATATGACCAGACAGAGAGAGAACAGGATCGAGAATGAATCAAAGATCACGCAAAGAGAAAGAAGAAAACTGTACATTGGGGAACCGAAGATCTTGGCAAGCTTGGCACGGCTACCTAGCCAAATGTGCTGGGTCTTGTCTTGGTTTGGACAAAGACGATTAGCGGATAACCATCGATCAAGAGCAGCTGAAGCCTCTGGAATACGTTCAACCACAGCAGCGGCTGTGACTTCAGGGCCACGAAGGAAAGGAATGAATTGAACCAAAGAGAAGAGCAGAGTCGACAATCCCAGACGACCTAGACAGCAGACTCAGTTGGCAGTTACTTCAAATGCAGTACTGTCTGGCTCTTTTACAAACTATACTTAAGACTTTTGTCTTTGACCAGGCCTGGGTCGTCAGCGCCTCTGAGTAGTTAACTTCAAGGCCTTTTAAGCACCTTATTAAATCTGCGTCATAATGGAGGCTCAATTTTCCTGGGTTAATCTGTATCTATGCCGCTGTTTAAAGACATTGGCACGGTGGCAGACTGTGTGGCACGGTGACAGACTGGTTAGAGCGGTTGAACTGCAACGCAGAGGATACGGATTTGATCCTCGTCCGGGCGCTTACTGTGTAGGCACAGTGAGCAAGTCTAATTGCTCTGCAATATAATTGCATCTGAGCCGCCGAGGCATGTGCACTTCTGGGCTTTGGGCCACCTTTGGGAGAAGGGCGATTTCAAATGCAGTTGCACTGTATTATTGAATAGTAAGTAGGCAGGCAGCAAGGTAGTAAGCAAATAACAGGTGATCTGATATCGAATGATTGGCAGTGATTGCTCCTACCTTCACCTCCGACTCCCCAGTCCGCAATCTTGGTATTGCTTTTGATCCACATCTCTCCTTCTCTAACCACATCTCCAAACTCTCGCGCTCTGCATGCTTTATGCACATTCGTATCTGGCTCATGCACAACTTTAAAACCGCCTCCACCTTTGCTACCTCCATTGTCCACTCAAAGTTCGAAAACTGCTATCCCACTTCCTCAACCTCGAATCCATCCAAATTAAGCGTCTGCAACTTATCCAAAACTCACTAGCCCGAGCTGTCACTAGGACGCCCATCCTCAAATCACTCCATTGGCTAAAAGTCCTAGAGCGAATCCACTTCAAAACCCTATCACTGACCTACAACTCTCAACAATACTCCCAGCCCAATAAGTGTATCCGCGACTCTTCACCATCCAGGGAACCCGCTCATCCCCACTCATCCTTCTATCTCAGTATTTCTCGACCCCCGATCACTACTCATGTCAAGTGGGGACTGGGGAGAGGTTTAGGGTAATGGTAACACTCTGGCACGAAGAGCCGCTCTTCGTGCCAGAGTTATTGCTTCCCCCCCCCCGTGGACTGTCATGCCGCCGTGAAGTAGGGGGCATGCCCATATATTATATGACTCATATTCCCATATGGGACCCTATGCAGCCCATGTGGGTTCCATCTAATGCCCATGGAAATGCTGGCAAGGTGTCATCCTGTCTAGCGGGGCTTGACTTCATCGGTTCGGTCCAATGTACAAGTGATTCAGATTTTGCTAAGGATCGACATCGATTGATGGTTGGGCATTTGCCCGACGTTTGTAGTTCTAAGTAGATTAGAAGTCTGAGCAATTCAGGTCACGTGATTTAAAAGCTTATTAATAGCGAATTTGGACATGTATGCGGGAGGAGAATAAAACTTAAAATTTCTTTAAGCGCCAATCTGAGGCTAAGCGCAGGGCACCAGCTTATTTACGAGCGCTGCGTCATGTCAGAGGGGTTGTCCAGCGAAGATCCGAGTCCGGTTGTCAGACCGGAGAGAAGACGCAGAAGACCTCGATCTGCTGAGGCGGGTTTCGTTGAGAATGCGAAAGCTTGGAAGGAGGAAGATTGGATGGATTCGGGTAGAAATTGGATTGAGTGTGCATTGCGAAAATAAATCTTATCTGCAGCCCTCACTGTGGTTTTCTATTCGGATAGCCGACCGACAGCACCTCCCCCTCCGTCTTGAACCTCCATTCTTCGCCTATATTGCACACGTAGTGTCTGAACAGTTTGACGCCAATCATTTTTGATATGACGGCGTCTTTAAATATACGTTATCAAATCAAATTGCAAGCTACATCGTGCAGACGAACTTGCACTCATCCTATTGTGACATTAAACAGGCTAAAGTCCGTAATTCTGATTGAACAATGCGAGTGCATGATTAATTACCTCTGTAACGGGTGTAGGCATGACGTGCATGGTGACAATTAGCCAAAACTGAGTCAGTCATGTCGACATATTTGTTTTTAAGCTCATGCAGTTCTCATGGCAACATGCGTAGACCTGTTCCCTCAACAGTCGCTTCATATCGATCACTGGCTTTCACGGAATATAACAGCCAAATTCTTGAGCATTTCTCAGACGAGTTTCTCTGCGATTAAACATTGCGTCCAAGCCCTTTATGTAGTCTTCTCAGGGGCTCGCCTACAAACAATCATCACCGCCCTCATTTGCAAGGCACAAAGTGGCCGACGCTGCCAGTACTCACAGACTGCACGCAATTGTTCACTAGAATTCTTCATTCTGCTATCCAACCGCTTCACAATGCTCGTTTGGACCAAAGCGACTTAATTGTTTTGCGCTGTTCGTACTCACACGTGTTGACCCGTACGTAATTCATTGCAAAAACCGATCGATAAATTCTTGAGATGGCCAGGTTGTTTGGGTCTTGCGAGTTGCGACTTTTTCGAGAGGCAACTATTTTTATGAATCGATGTAACCGTGAAGTTACTGGCCATTTGCGATCTTTATGAATTATGGTCAGGAAACTTCAGCGGGTTGATTTGTAGCTTGAGAACATTCTTGATAGCTGTTAATAACAATGCCAACTTGCAAAGCAATCTCTAACATCCATTGTCCATATCTGATCATTTCAAGAGTGATAATTATAATGGGCCAAGTACTTGATCGATCATGCCCTTCTTATAACGATGTTGTTTTGCACTTGTATAGTGCTATATAGAAGAGAGAAATGTATAGGCCTATAGGCCGAATACTTGAATATAACACGTACTAATGAATGAATTATCAGAAATCACCAGAAATCACCAGTCTTCACCCAAACACCATACATTAATTTCTTATAGAGCCAGCAGACTATATATTGCACGCATATATTGCATGCCCTCCGTCTACTACGTTTGGGTCTCGACTACCTTATCACGGACATTGCATGCAGATCTGCAGGTAGGCCTATGCCAAACTTTAGTGGTTTAAATTACATCACATCACGCTGTCTTGCATTTTACAACTTGAGTTTGAGATCGTAGCTTGAGAGAGACTTTGTGCCTGTTAGTTGAAGAATTGAGAAGGCAATAGGCCTAATTCTCTTGAAGGAAATTGGATGCACACCACGGATGACAATCAAATTATCATTGAAGACAATGCCTCGTTGTCTGTACTTCCTACTGGCTTCAATGGCCGTCCGCTATGAGGGTCAGCTGATGATGAAGTCCACCTACTTTCGAACCGTGTCCTGGCCGAACGAAAGTAACGTCTGCGCACTGGACCGTGAATCGGCGATATACACGACTGGATCGGTCGTGTCATGCTCCGATGCCTGCAAGAACTTCCCCGGATGTGGCAACTTCAACTACGACAGAGGAACGAAGACCTGTAGCGTCTTCACCAACCGACCGAACTGTTACGGGTTCGTCTCTCTGTCGTGTCGTCACTACGAGGCAAGACCAACATCATTTCTACTGATAACCTATGCATCTCTAATTTCTAAATTTAAATTAAACAACTATGTCATCAACATCGGTAATATATAGCTCTGTTCGAAACTATACGACCTGTCTGTGTTGCAATTGATTTGTTTGGCGCCTGTGCAATGGACTTTGACGAGCCATTGATGGCAAATTGCTAGAATATTATAGAATATTACCTTTGTCCTGTTAACCTACAATTTAAGTGGACTTGCATGTACTGCAACTGATAGACAAGTGATTACATATGATTAAATTTCACGGTTATACAATTTCCTCATTAGTTAACCCTTTCCAGTGTATAACGAGTGTCTGCCTTTTCATTAAAGAACGGTCGACTGTCGCTTGGCAACTAACAAATATTCCTTATTTTCAGCTATTGCCAGACAACAAGAGACAGTGACTTCACTTACTGATTGACTAGAATCAGGGCTGCTTACAGAAATTCCGGGCCCCTAGGCAGAGCAGTCACGGGCCCCTAACTATCCTTAGACTTTGTGAGAAATTTAAAAAAACTGAAATAATAATAGTACGGTTACAACCCTTTAAAATTATATTTATATGCAACTATTGTAGTTAAGTGTCCGTAATATTATATTTTAAAAGGCATAACTCATAAACTTTGTATAACTGATTATAATATTATTCATAAGTTGATTGCTGGGCCCAGCCCGGGCCCCTAAAAGTCGCCGGGCCCCTGGGTTTTTGCCCCTCTGCCTCCCTCTCGGCGGGCCTGTCTAGAATTGTTTGTATGGATGCTGATACGTGCTGCATGGATACTGCCTCAGTTCTTAGTTGGTTCCGTGGTTCCAGAGTTTTATTGTACGCCCTGCCATCTCTGTTTCTTCCCTCTGTGTGCTTAGTTGCAATACTGTCAATTTAACTGGATTGCTGGCATGTTGAAACAAAGATAATTAAGGTCGCCCTCCTCCGTTTATACAGAAGTGGGACTGGGACCATTGACCACTCGAATGCAGAAGTAGCGGAGTTAATGCATCTCTCTTTATGTAGCCAACATTCGAAATTCGTTCAATGAGGAGGAATTGTTCCATTGTTTTGTGCGGAGACTAAAGTTTTATTTTCCCTCAGCCGGTTTAGAATGGCTACATCACACCATTTGGCGACGTTGCTTATTGTTACGGCCTTTTAGACCCAATGTTTAGACCATGCTTGTTATCTCTTGGATTTCTGGAACATAGCGGCGTGCATTGTTCGGTCGTTGTATGTTCTGCGAGATTTTATCTCTCGAATGTTCAAATTAATGTTTTCTGAGCGTCTGACATTCTTTCCTCATTGTTATGCGCACCTACCTAATACACGTACATGCGTAACGCACACATTCAAACGCCACTGCTCCATTAATGGGAAGAATGAGATAAGCCTACGCTTACATGCATGCGTAACAGTGACATAGTGGTCATAGAAATCGACTAAGTTGCACTTGAAATGGCTAGAGCATCTATCATATCGCATTTAAAAATTTAACATGGGATTTGATGCAAACTTCTATATCTCCGATCTCGTTATAGTTAAGTTCGTTTATGCAAAACAGTTGTGGACCGTCCGTACCTCCTTCCCTCCCTTCAACTTCTGTCCCTCCCTCCCCTCACGTCTCTCGCGGCGATCGTGTGTGGCTGACCCGCCCCTTCCCCTCCCCTTCCCCTCCCCTTCCCCTTCCCATTTCCTTATAGACATGAAGAAGGATCCACATGTCGTCCTGTGCATTATCTCGCGTTGCTATGACGACGTCTGTTAATGTATGTATATATGAGCACTTGTTATAGCGCCCCTTCAAGATTTCTACTCAGAGGCGCTCCCGACTACAGCGCGGACACTGAATCGGAGTTTCACGCCGAAGCGCATGAGCAATTGCGAGTGAAGGACTTGCCCAGGGTCCCTACGCGGCGGCTTGAGGTGGATTCGAACCCGCAACCCTCCGGCTGCAAGGCACCGAACATACCCCTACACCACCACGCCCCACAATGTTTATTGCTATGACGTAGAATGACGGAAGCCATAATATTGTCCATGGCAATGAAGGCGAAAACAGCTTAACAGGCAAACAGCGTAACCGCACGCACAGATACATGCACGCGCAGAGATTTCTGTTTCATTATATTATTAATTATAGGGAATGAGCCAGTAATGCATTGTTACACAATGAGCGGCAACTCTTTCGCGTGTCCGCGTCTCTTTAGTATACCTTACATTTGATTTAATGACTGCTGCCAACAAAGGTTTTTCAATTTGACAGTCAATAAAGTGGACATAGCGACAATTGCTATTAAAACACGCAGATTGAACGCAGACTGAATGTATTGAAAAGCAACATTTACATTAATTGTCCCAAGAGCACTGCCAATATTTCTTCTACAAACGTCATATTAGGCTGGTTTTGTGAGTCTATTCGACAGAAGCCCTGGCACTCTAACACAGATAACAGTGCGTTGTAAAAGTTCTGTCCACTGAAAATGTTAGGCTTTGCAATTTACATGACATTCTGTTTTGCTGTTGGAATGTCCAGCATTTCTTACGCCATAGTAACAGAAGTAGGTCTACGTGAGTTCCAAGTGGCAGAAGTTCCGCCTGGATCAGAGCTATGCGCTCTCGATGCACCTTCCTATTCGCTGTCCTTCAACTCCGCTCTGGAATGTGCTCTCGAGTGTCAACGATCCTCCGACTGCGAGAACTTCAACTACAGCAACATGAACAAAACTTGCGACATCTTCTTCAACCGACCCAAATGCTATGGACCTTCTCCACCGTGCATACATTATCAGGTGATTACATAATGCACAACACTTATTTTTATAGAAAAGAAAGTAACCGGCATTATTAACTTACAGACCAAATGATAGGCTAACTACCTAAATAACCAAATAATAAAAATAAACGAATGAATGAATGAATCAATTAATGATTGAGTGAAAGAATTACTTGCTTTAGGGTAAAATACCTACTTCAATCTAACCGTTTTCATCATTAGATTACTAATGAAAAACTTTCTTTTTCAGGCTCAGCCAGATCAACCTTACACGGGTAAGCGTCAAATTTATATATAATTCATATATCTTTAATTTCTGTACTTGCTGTTGTTTGGACGACTTGATAAATTTAGATCAGAACAACTTAAGTGGTCAAATTAGAATGCTCTAGCACTAACTCGTAACTTAATGTTATGTATAGGAATTCCGGCCGAGAACTGTTCTTTGCCGTTCACTTATGGTGGTCGTCTGTACAACGAATGTGCTGTGAACCTAACTGGTGATGGATGCAATGCCTGTTTGATCGCCAATCAAACGCTTTCACACTGCATTAGAAAGCAATCAGGTGAATTACTTTATATGACCATTTGTCGTGACACCGGTCGAGATGTGGTCTGTCTGATATCGCAGCATGTTAAATGAACAAATATCCGATGCATCCTTGTTTCACTCGTCTCCGCGATATTCTCATCCTTTGCAGATATGAAAAGAGAAATACAAATTAAACCAAGAGGCAGGGATGGGCATTGGGCAGTAATTTAATTGATGTAGTTGAAATTACGTAATTTGAATTACAATTGTAATTGGTAATTTGTAATTTGTTGCTCTGGATCAATGTAATTTGTAATTTGTAATTGAATTACATTTTGCCATGTAATTTGTAATTCAAATTACATCTGTGAAATCAAATTACTTTGAAGAGAAAACTAGAACCAGAGACTCCACAACCAAAGAAGTTTCGAAAGCATCTTTTCCTTATCTTGATCCTCATCACTAGTATCTCTGGAATGAACGATAGTAGCATTGAACTCTGAATGCTTTCACAAAATTGGAGCCATTGTCAGAAATGGTAGCAACAATTTTGTCATATGTCAGACAGAGCTTATTATGTATTACATGGATCAGTTGCGCTACTCTATCATACGTGTATGATCCAACAAAACGTCTGCATGCTAAGGCAACTGAGCGTCGCGCAAAATTTAGATGCATCGATTCAGTGATAGGTTACTTCCATGTCGGCCTAACTTGTATGTTTAATACACCTCACAACTACTGTACAGTCGTGCATACAAATCGTTGTTAAGATAATTCTTCTTTTATTGCTTTCATTTGATTCTCTACTGCATCATCTCTTCGCCGACCTAACGTACGTCGGACCATGACTGTGGCATGATGCATCTGAGTTGAGACCAGTTACAAGTTCTTTAAATTCCGGTGGACTCAGCGACTGACAAAGAATGCTTCCCTTTTATCACAAAGTTTGTAATCAGTGTGCCAGCCTTACTGTGTGATACTGTTTGTCTCGTTTTAAAACGTGTTTCTTGACACTGCTTTGGTTGATAAGGGAAAGATGCTCTCAAAACTGAATTTGTCACCATTGATGACAGTTTTACTTGCAGTGTATCGAAGATGACAGCAAGGAACTAAATGATGCTTCATAGCTACGCAACTGTAAATTAATTTATACAATTTAATGCTGCACTTCCTTCATCTGCGCTGCCATTATGTAACTTTGCAAGCATGCATGAATGTGATGTCAAACAGACGCCGGTAATCGGATAACTTGTTCGAAAAGTTGTTGCTCCATAGAGAAAATTAAATAATCAATTTCAAACAGTGTATTACAAATGAACAGTGGAAATAAAGCATGTGTTTCCTGACAGAATTTCTTGATCCCAATTGTGCATGTGATTTGTAATTTGATGTAATTGAAATTTGCGTAATTTGTAATTTGTAATTTCCAGCAAATTTCTAAAGTAATTTGTAATTTGTAATTCAATCACATTTTACTGTGTAATTTGCCCATCCCTGCAAAGAGGAGTAATATCCATCGACACACCAGTCTTTTGGTATATAGTTTGTGAACTTATCAGTCAGTTTAAAACTACCCTTCCCTGCCATTCCCTTTCCACCCCTCCCTTCCCTCTCCACGCCCCCTACCCGTTACCCTCACTTCATCTGACCCTCCACCTGCACCTCCTCCATGCGGGATTCTCTTGCGCTGTGTGAAATGGTTGTCGCCCCCGGTGCTATGACAACTGGGCGCAAGACAATTCGGCGCTGGACAGTTTGGCTCAAGACAATTCGGCGACAGACAATTGGGCGCGGTCAATTCGGCGCAAGACAATTCGGCGTATGGACAGTTCGGCGCAAGACAATTCGGCGCCTTTTGGTAACGCTTCTATTTCTATTCTAATTCGAATGTTAGTTTGTAGCTTTTTAACCGATCACTCCACTCCCATTTCTAGTTACAGTTTTATCGCCAACAATTAAGGCAATGTTGTAGGCATAAATACGAACGCGCTTTACTAAGTAGTTATCAAACGCATAGAGTTGTATTCTATATATCTGGAAAATGATTGTGTATTAAAAGTTATAAATATTTACTTCTCTAAATCATTAGTAACTTTAGTATTTTATACAAATACAAATATAATTGTATTATGCAATTCGGCGAAGTTTTTTATTCTAAAACGTGTTCGCAGCTAGAGACAATTTCTTTTAAATTAAATTTCAAATCTACTATGCTCTAAACCAACTTCTTTTGAAAGGCCAATTCAAATAACAGTAGGCCTATAATAAATATTTACATTTACAGTTGGGCCAATACAATCTGGTTTTGTGTGCGCGGAAATCTTCTTATTTTGCGCTGTTTCCTTTTCTGACAATGGATTTCTTCTGTTTGCTGATGATGCCGATCTCAGTTTCCTGAATCTAAATTGCTGCGCCGAATTGTCTTGCAACAAATTGTCCATGCGCCGAATTGTCGTGCGCCGAATTGACCGCGCCGAACTGTCCGGCGCCGAATTGTCGTGCGCCGAATTGTCCGGACACCGTCGCCCCCTATCGAATGACTTAGTGAGAAGACAGCGTAACGGAAAATGTCGACACTATGACAGACAGACAGACAGACAGAAGGCCATTTCCCTTCTATTATATTATTAACTATCTTTGTAGAGGCTAGAGGCAAGCTGGTCTTTACTCTTTTGACGTTCTCGTGTAGAAGGTTTTTCACACAGGTTTTCTCTGCCTTCCACATTTTTAGTGAAATCGCAACGCTCTTGTATAGCCTATATCTGCTCTAGTGTTGTGTGCAAAATGCGGACTGCGTAGGATTCTAATGCCATTGTTGGAAGGCATCCAGCTTCTTCTCCAGATCTCTTGTGAAGTCCAGATCTCAGCACCTTGTAAAGCACATCTGGTGTGCATGCTGTGTCATGCAAGGCGCCAATTTGCAATGCACTGGGCTATCTGGAGGGAGACCGCAGTTTGGACGTAGGTAGAACTGTACAATACACTGAGGGTAGACGAATGAACAAGCAATGACAGATGAATTATATATGTCAGATGAATCAGATAGCCATCCGTGCAATTAATTGTCGTATGGTCATATTTTAAAGGAATCGAGGCCGAAGAATGCTACATTCCGTTCACTTTCAACAAGAAGTTGTATTACGAGTGTGGATCGAATCTGACGGGTAAAGGATGCCTCAACTGTCTCGTACACAACAGGACCATGGCCAAATGCCAACAACCATCTTGTCAGTATCTAAGCATAAGAATCCAATCATCTGACTGACTGACTGACTGTTGACTGGTTCGACACTTTTCAGACTCACCAAGCATTCATACATTCATTCGTTCGTTCGTTCGTTACTTTATCCAATCATCCATTTATGCTGATTTGGTAGAATTCCACGCCGTAAGACTCAGGTAATCTGATTTGGCACTATATATATCAACTGTAACTCAAATATAACTCACCTCCAAACAATTAACGCCTTGCTGTCTTTCAGTTCTGCGGCAGCATGCTATGACAACGATGATGATGATGATGATCTGATGATAACACGATTTGTGTAAAAAGAAAAATTCTCTTACAGTGAACAGTTCTTTCTGCGGTTCTTAGATTGTTTAACTGAAAGATTCGTAAGACAAAGTTTTATAGCGTCTCCTGATATTGTAGACTTCCAGCCGATCCTAAGTCTCACTAACATCACAGTTCCAACTTTCTCCACTTCCGTTCCTCTAATGATCATTAATCGTTGGATCGTCGTTTCCAGTCGCATCTTCAATTCCATCAACTTCAACCGGTCGTGGGCCGAGTACCGCTCTGGGTTTGGCGACCCAACACTTGACAACTGGATAGGTCTGGAGAAGATGCACCAACTGACCTACAGCAGCAACTACCGTCTGCGTTTCGAGTTCATGTCCGTTGAGAACGGATCCTGGTTCTCAGCCGAGTACGACTCGATCCGAATCGATCCGGAGTCCAACTGGTATGCCATTCATGTGGACGGATACAGCGGAGACGCTGGAGATGCCATGAACAAGAACCCTCCTTTGACTGCATATCAAAACCACAAGAACTTCTCGACCTACGATAGCGACAACGACCTGTCTGGTCCAGCTAGTTGCTCGCTGAATCATGGATCTGGATGGTGGCTCGCGTCCTGTGGAATCTGTGACCTGAACGCTGGGTTTGGATCGGTTTCTTACTACTGGAAGCCAATTATGCAGCTCGGCCTTGGAATGGGTTCGATGCTAAATGGGTCCCGCATTATGTTCAAATTGGCATAGGACAATTTGTGCAACTTATTCCCAGTGGCCACCAATCGTGTAGGCTACAGTCTGCCCTTCTATATAATTATAGACCATACGATCTAGTTGCACAACTGCTTCGCAGATGTCTAACAATTCAAGAGCTGACTTTAAGGAGAGACAGAAGGTTATGTTTGCCATTAAACCCTGCGTTCTTATGGCACGTTATTTATATTCTTTAGATATTCGCTTATAAATAGTGCATTCTCTTTTCATATGTATGTTAGTAAAAGTGCATATCTAAAAGTAATGTATGGGCATATTAAAAAGAGAATTGTAACTGTAATCTCACTTATAAAGCGCCACTTTAAAAAGTGTACTTGAGCTAAAACAAGAAGCAGCGATCGAACACTTTGGTATCCAACTGCTAGCGGAACAGAGACGAATTGAAACCCAGAAACAGGTTTCTAATCAACCTATATTTAAGAATGATGATGAGACATCAAATCAAAAACTCTTTTATTGAAGCCGTATCAAATCATATCGGTGACCAAACATAAACGAGAATAAGCTGCATTGCGGATCATTGCTCAGAACTACTTCCAAAAGCTCGTATTTTCGTAAATACCTGAAGATACCAGTCTGTTATTAAAACTGTCCTGTATACCCTGCAGCCCAGGCAGCAGCTTTTGCATTGGAAGCTTGAAAGTAATCCATTTAGCTAAATTATATTAGCGAGCGTTCTGGCCACATTACAATATCTTATTACAATACGATTTGAATAATAGGCCTATATGCACCATTACACAGTTAATGCGTACAGGCGTGCGTTTATTTCACATAGCCCCAAATGGAATTCAAATAAAATCAAATAAAATCATTTCTTCGGTGACCAAACAAGAACAGAACAGTACAGTTCAAAATCCTTACCCTCATGCGTAACTGCCTTGCTGGGGTGGCCCCATCCTACCTGAGGTCTTTTTGCACCTTTGTCTCCTCCTTACCTGCGAGCGCCTCATTGCGATCTTCGACCCGTGGCCTTATGGTTGTCCTTTGCATGCGCTCTGCTAAGGCCCACTCTAGGTGCTTTGCCCGTGTTGGCCCATCAGCTTGGAACTCTCTTCCCCAGTCTCTTCGCCTTGAGTTACTAGCTCTCTCACCTTGCCAGTTCCGAAGACGCCTTAAGACTTTCTTGTTCCCTGACTCAGGGAGGGACTGAAGCAGGCCGAGAGCGCTGCTGATTTTTTAGCAGCGCTATATAAATGTTCAATTACAATTACAATTACAATTACAATTACAATTACAATTACAATTACAATTACAATTACAATTACAATTACAATTACAATTACAATTACAATTACAATTACAATTACAATTACAATTACAATTACAATTACAATTACAATTACAATTACAATTACAATTACAATTACAATTACAATTACAATTACAATTACAATTACAATTACAATTACAATTACAATTACAATTACAATTACAATTACAATTACAATTACAATTACAATTACAATTACAATTACAATTACAATTTATGATAAGTGAGACAGCGATCCTGGAAATTTTATTACACCGCGATATATGACATTGTGTAGATATAGATTCTTGTCGACGCAATGGTTTTAAATATAAATTTGATAAATTTCAAATATTATTGTCAATTTTTAGAAATTAAAACAGGCTATAGTGACATTTGGTTTACTTTCTTATTTACTTATCAGACTGTTAGTAGGCCTATTAGTAGGATCCATTCGAGGCACAAAAGGCCATTTGCACACTCGACTTCTACATGCTGTGACTGCTAATCTTGCTAGTTCTAAAGTTAAATGTGGCATTGAATTTCCATAGATATACTGTTAAAATAAAAGGCAAGGAAATCCCATCATTAGTTTAGCAGGTTGACGGTGATTAAATGCTTTGAAGTAGAGTGGCTGAGAGCATGGTGACAGAGCAGATCAGATGCTTTGGCCCGCCCTCTCGCCCGCCCGCCGGAAGAAGAAGAAGCAGTGTATACGCCCAACACATCGGCTTTCATCTGCAACCTTATAACAGCGTTCACCTTGGAACTGTGTTAGCAAAAAATTAATGCAGTAGCATTAACAGATAACTTATTACAGGGTTTCACTACCTGAGAAGACAAAGCCACAGTAGAATAAAATGGTTTTCAAGTGCATGAAAAAGGGAAAGAATGGTCAAGGAACTCAAGTCGCAGGTTGCTAAGGAAATTATGTCGGAAAATTTGACCTACCATGTGCAGCAAAACTTCTGATGTTGGACAGTGGAAGTTTGAGCTGACGGAACAACGAGGTCACCGTGCGCAGCTGGGCGAAGACATATGCTGCCAGGGCGTTAAGACCCAGACGTAGTTAAAGCTACTTGAGATACGATGGAGCATGACCTCCAAGATCAATCGATCAAAATGTTTATTTTGCAATCAATTAAACAAAATAATCAGGTTAACATATAATTTCAGCACGGCTACAAAAAGGAGGTCCTAAAGGGATAAAGAATCCCGCTAAGTAGGGACACCGAATTACAGGTTACATTACATAATTATTATCATTGCAAACATGCGTGCAGTGACCAATGGAATAGTTAAAGTTAAAGCAAAAATCAAAAAAGAAACAAAATGAACCCAAAACGAAAAACAAGGAAAGAAAAGAAAAGCGAAACTGAAACAGTTGCTCAACACTGTTGAGTCAATATACAATTTAAAACAAAAATACTTAACTACTAAGTAGAGATTAGATAAGCCTGCTACCACGCACAAAAAGATACTTACGCATGAGCATTAAGTATGACTTAATCCAGGGGTCTCCAAAGTTTTCCAGCGGGGGGCCACATTGCTGACTTTCTAAAGCTCCACGGGCCAAAACTCCGAAGAATAAAATTTCTCTGTGCGCGGCTGTCCAGTGAATTGTGAGTAATACGATGAATGCTTGGATTCATAATGTCTCCGAATATTGTACTCTTTAAGCACTGCAATGGTGTCATTGCATATCAGGCACAGTGCCTTACAAACAGCGACATGGATTTTGGCAATATGCATGTCAGAGTACAGTGGCGTTAAAATTTTCAATTTTCCCAATTTAGTTTGTTTCTTCAAGGAGAGTTCCGCGGGCCAGATTAAAGGCCTTAGCGGGCCGGATGTGGCCAGCGGGCCGTACTTTGGAGACCCCTGACTTAATCTTTGATAAAGGCAGACGAAAGAATTTCTTTGACGAGATTATCTCAAAAATAAGACAACTATGCATAGCTGACCATGCTAGCTTGCTATGAAGGTCACGCCTCCATATCTACCAATTGCATAAGTTTCCATCAATGCAACGTAACATGTCGTCAAGCATCTTAGCTATCCCACTCCCTTCCATTGTCCCGACGTGCATCGACGATTACAATGGCTTTCACGTAGACCCGAGGAAATTCAGAATTCTTCAGTTTCGGTTCATTCTTAAATGCGCCTCTCGATTATGGTGACAAGTCTTCCGAAATCCTCTCAAATTAATTCATGCAGAAGGACGTCTAGAGTCCTGAATCATGTCCAGTGGCTTCCACCGTTCTTATGTTCCTACACGTTGACTATAGTCAGCCACTGAACGGTCATAGGCAATCTTCGTCTGAAATTAATTGCATAACAGAAATGTGGTAGGAGGCGAAGGACCCTTTCAGAAGCGTTACTTACTGCTGGCAGTAGTTTATTCCTTCCACTCAGCTTATTGCCTAGCAACGACCCTCTCAAAGTGTTACGACTAAGTGGAACTGGAGACTGGTCAATAGAAGGGCAGCCGATAAGACTGGAGTTCTGAGTTTTTCTGACTGTGCGATGGTTGGATTTTGGCTCCATGAAAGACTGTTTATCATGTCTAACTCCTATGGGCTGCTGCTTAATCTGATATCCTGCTAGTTCATTATTTCGTATTTTAACCTTTAAATATACATGTATCTTAATTTGAATTTTAAACTCTTGTACTGAATTGTTCGATTTCTCATTTAATTGTCGTTGCGCTTCTTTTTTGTTACTTGTGAAGTGCTAGTAAGAGGCTTAGGTTATTAATTTATGACGGGCCAGGTCAGACGAGGATGTCTTTTGTTTTTCAGAGAGTCGCAAGAAACTCCGTGCTTGGGCCTTCTGCTCTCTAAAGTCACTTCGTTCATTTGACGAAAGTCCAAGTACCGCAATCGATTCTTACATAAGTTTTTGTAAGAACTGTGACTATTTGGCCGGACTCTTGAAATCATTCGTTGTGCAGACACTCTTTAATTGCAGACTTGCGTCATCGACCACTCTTCTCTGATCAGAACAAAGACATACGCCTCTCTTCAGTATTCATTCATCAGTTCGGCTTTCCTTTATTCGCCGTTGATTAGCCGGAAATTAATGTCGTTGTTTTGAAGGGACGATCGAAGCACAGCTTTCACCGTGCATAGCTAATTAATGGAAGGTGGTCTTTCTGCTCTGCGACGAAGAAAGTGCGTATACTTCGGGACACATATTAAACCATATATTTGCATGACAAACAGCTCCCTTAGCGACGGTAGTTAAAGTTGCTGACAGGCGTTGCTAGGGTCCATAGATGAAAAGGTGCGAGTGCTAGAACCCCTGGACATAATCATTGCGGAAGTCATCAAAGAGTCGTTTTTAAGAAAGTGCCTCTCTTAAAGAAACAATTAAAAATCAATCGGTTACTAATTGAAACAAGCGACAGACCTGTTCGGTAATTAGTGGCATTCAAGGACAAGGACAACTACAGGTAGGGCGGCCTTTTGGTCTGACTGCGTATACGAAAAGGTCGAATCGACGAATTGTACCGTTTGAAGAAGTTTCTATTTAAGTTGTTGAATTGAGTCTTTCCAGTCCGTTGCCAGTTGTATTTCTCCGCGTGCAACAGACCGAGTTAAGAAACTTTCTGTATTCTATTTTAACCGCCTTTATTTTGACTTATCTTTTGCAGGCTCAGTTTGTTAATGGTTTTAGAAACTAGTGCTATGGTATTCATTACAGAGGTATTATAACTACTGATTGGCTCAAAGAAAGAAAAGGAAGCAGGTGGAGGTAAGGTCTATTTTGAATCCAGGTATAGGGCAGCATTCATCTAAGTGTGTCAGATCAGGCAAGTCTTGCGGTGTGAAAAAGCACGCGCCATATAAGACTATACGAATAAACTTGGGTGAGATTCGGAACAAGTCTAAAATAATTAAGGGGCCGTTCATAAATGACGTCACGCTATTTTGGCAGATTTTTTACCCCCCTCCCCCTCGTCACACTTCGTCACTAAAAGTAACACCCTCTGAAAAATGACGTCACAAAGCTCTGAACCCTAAAACCAAATTTCCATTTGATAACAAAACATGTTTCAAATCACATTTATTGTCATTGTAATAAGTATTTATTGTGGCACAGCACTCTGATGTTGTATTAAAGGAGAAAGTCAGGTAGGCCTATTAAAAAAGAGTCGTTGTAAGCTGATATATGCATAAAATTAACCTGAATATTCATGGTCTAACCAATTACTATAGTTGTTCAGAATATTTTGTAGCAGAACAAAGCAGAATGGAAAGAGTAGAATTACCACAATAGCATATTCATTTAACACAGTGAAAAGCTCTGGAAGAATAATTAGAATTAAATCCTTAATATAAAAAATTTATATAAAAAATTTACAGAATTTATGCTTTTCCAATCTCCCTTGGCGAAGGAAAATGCTCCTTCATTCATGGAACAAAGAGGGAGAGCATGAATATAAAAAAATCTCACGCAGACAAATATTTAAAGAATTAGAAAATTAATAATAGTGCCCAGATACATTAAAATAATAAAAAAAATAATGAAAATTTAATACTCAAAATTAGTGCTGTTATTCTAAAATTAAATTGCTGTTGATTGTTAAATTTAATTACATAGACTTCTCAGACCCACCCCATGTCACACTTCGTCACAAATTTCCGACCCCCCTCCCAGGTGCGTAGCGTCATTTATGGACGGCCCCTAAGCTAAAGACTGACGGTAATCAATTGGGCTTTCCTTCTTAACGTCGCTTTAACTCGAGATAAAGCAAGCAGTTTGCATATGTTACGTGCAATTAATAAACAAATAATTCAATTACAGCAGTAGGCCTACTTCAGAGTTTGACATAACATTCGCTGCATGTGCAAATTTATCAACGATCAGTGGAGGCTCCATGATTTCAGATTTGGGGGCTAAAGCTCCAAGCCCTTCCCTTTTGCCCCTCCTCCCTGTGATTTGCAGTAATTCCTCACTTTTTTGGGGGCTGAGCCGGAGTTAGGGGGAGGGGCTAAGCCCCCTATCCCTCTGGCGCCGCCACTGTCAACAATATCTGCAAACCACACAAACTATTAACAAATATATTTAGTTCTCTCAACAATGCACCTGAGACTGCCTTTCTTAGGCTATTTCCCAGATAAGGTTTGTCAAAAAGGGTCCGTGATAGATTACTAGCCAGTCGATGTGATATCACATTCGCAGGCAAAGGATGTACCCGAAACGTATCCAACAAGCCGATGCACGTTCCCGTTGCGTGTCAGTTAGGCTTGTCCAGTAACCATAAGCACAGGGGGGGGGGAAGAACCAGTGCAGAAACAAGTAAACAACCCGGTGAGACGTCATTGAGATTTCAAATACAGTGCACTTTATGCGAAAACTAACACATAGCGCCTCTTATCTAAGTAGAAATCTTTAAGGGACGCTATATCAAGTTTCTTTGACTGATTGATTGATTGATTGATTGGTTGATTGATTGATTGACATCCACAGACGGAGACATATCGAAAGACTGGTACTAGCAGCACAAACGGCCTCGCATGGCCAAATATCAATACCCAGTTTAACCTTGACTCAAGCACAGCTGCTTTATAATTATAGGCCTACTATTAGTTTCTCGCCATTTAAACTGAAAGGAGTACAACTTATTCAAACCATTATACACAATAAAAACTACACGCCGTCGACAACATTATCAGTAGATATACATATATATGTATATATTATTATATATATGGGTATATTTCACAAGAGGAAGCAAATTAGATAAATTTCCGTCTTCTCCTTTGGACGGCTTACACAAAGAGTAAAATTATAATTTATAATTTTTAAAACTTTGTAGGGCATGAATTAGTTACAAAAAATTATTTCTATTATATTAATTAGATGATAAGTATGAGCCAAAAAAATTATAAAGCATTATAACCGGGATAAGTTAGTTGGTCTTCATTCTCAAAGTTCGTCCAAGTCTCAGTAAAAGCAATTATATGAAATTTATAATCAAAATTCGATAGGAACTTCCAAAACTAGATTGGTTTTTGAAGTAAGTTCTAATATTTAAATGAAGGATTTTAAGTTTAGATTGGAGTTGCCCTCTAGATACCATACTGTTAAAATCGTATTCGAGAAAATAATTGCAAGAATTAGTGGACATAAGATTGATTAGATTAATGTCCTGATCAATGTCTTGATCAGGACCAATAAACACGTCGTTCATAGTGGTCAAAGGGTTACCATAGGGTGGACCAATGGGTATCTGGGTAGTCAGTAAGGAGGTGGCATCATTAGGATCAGTGTCATAGAAAGGAAGCATTTTTAACCCACAAAAATTACAGAATCCCTTAAGAGGACAGGAGTGTAACAAATTAGTCAGGTCACCGACATCGTAAACAGTCTTATCACAATAATAGTCAGCAAAACAGCCATAGTCAAATTTGTGCTCCATAATGAATGCAATTTAAGAGGTGTTCATGTCGCTTCTGAAGCATGGTCAGGCGAAATCTGTTAGTAGTAATTAGGTGACTATAACATAATAAAAATAGCCTTTGGAACGAGGTACATAGAAGACATAATCATGGCATTTCTGTGAAACGAAATCACAATAAAGAAACATAACATAAAATGAAAATCGTAATGCAAACATATCTTGCAGCAAAACTTGCTTGATTGGGTCCTGGTACAAACACCAACATAATGCAGAACCAGCATCAAAATCATAAGGGTCCAACTCATTATCATAATGCAAACATCAACGTAATGCAGAAGCAGCATTAGGATCACCAGCATCCAACTCAAGATCATAGTAAAAAACATGTATTACGTGAGATATGCTATACCCTGGTACAGACACAACGTAATGCAAAAACAGCATCAAATCACCAGCATCCAATGGGGGGACACAGACTAGGCTAAGTGAACACCCAGAAAAGCAGGTAACATTGACGTAGATTTGGACAGAGTGCTTCAGATATGGGCATAGAAGAATTCATTTGTCTTTTTCCTCAACCGAAAACTGTTGAACACAGTTAGGGGAGAGTGCTACAAGATGCCCAGGGTGAATAAGACGCCCACCCCCTTTAAAACGTACAGAACTATACAGATTCGTATTTTAGTTGTGTGTAAAGAACACGAGGAATAGAAATTTGATTCCTCGTGTTCTTTACCGAAAATTGGTACCAATAATCTGAGAGTCTTTGTCAAAATGTACCATTTAACACTAAATTCCATCTTTTGAACCTTCCTGTTAACATTAGTTTTCTATTTTGATTCTATCTTTATTATTCTTTTGAATTATCTGTAATCAGTTGCGGTGTGTCAGCTGTTTTGTGTGTGCCAATAAACGAATATAATAATAATAATGTTTGCATGTAGCGACATCGCGAGAACCATCCTTAGCGGTAACATTTCAATATTCGAGATATTGGCGTGATTAATCAATTTTCTAAATTTTTACTACTTCTGGGTAAGTACACTAATTTTATGAATATGACTAATTTTCTCGTTAACCTTATGCACTGCCAAGGCGCGCTTTTCGACGTTTATTTTGGATCCATTTTTAGTTCTTTTTAAGGTTTTATCAAACTTGTAAACATTGACATAGTTAAATAAAATGGCGTCAGTAGAGAAGGACTTGAAAATTGCAAGAAGCCCATGGGCGTCTTGAATATATAGGACTCATAGAGATTACAAGATGCCCATGGGCGTCTTGAATGTATACGAAGCATAGAGATTACAAGGTGCCCAGTCATAATGTCTCCTTCTACTGCAAGAATAGGTACATGTACTTGCACATTTATCAGTGGTTATTAACTCTATTTCACTATAGCCCATATCCAAGAGATTGAGAGCATAAAATGGAAAACAGACGTCTGAGGTCTTTACCAGTTCAGTGAGTTCACCATAGAAAAAGAAGTTACTAGAACAGGCATGAAAGATAAATGCCAAAACAGACTAAATCTGTGGCAAGCTGTAAGGACACTGCATTTTCAGAGACAGTTGCAGCAAAAAACGAAATGAAGGAACAAAAGATTAAAAACAAACTTACATACAGACAAGACAAACCATTGCAAGGGGAAGAAAAGCAAGAAGTGATGTCCTGGAACACCACCCAAAAAGACATCTAATTTGCTTAGTAGCTTTAGGGTATTTTAGTTTATGGTTCAGTTTGTTTAGTTCATATACAGCTTACTTCTTTAGTCTATAAAATGCATTGCATGATTGCCATACCACTTGCTTAAGTCATTTTCCATTGTTCCAAGATGCCCATCCTATGGGCGTCTGGTAGTACGGGGTTCCTAAGATGCCCAGTTTGAAGACATCTACTTTTTTTAATTTACAGATATGATCTTATTGAATTAACTTTTATAGTTGCTGTAGTTGCTATATTAATGATCAGTCTTTGCATTGGGTACAAACATGTACTTCTCTTGCAATCCACACAGAAGAAACTCGCAATTTTCCTTAGCGTGGGCATCTTGGCGCACCCTCCCTTACACAGTTATAGTAGAACAGTTGAACAATGCACATAAACATCTCTATGCAATTTAATAGTCAAGAGATAAAACTTGTCAGAAATTTGCAAAGGCTGCAATGAAGACACATTGAACTGGAAATTTATGTGAATTTCTCACAATTCCCTGCTCAAAAATCAATACGTGCACATATTTATGTGCACGTATCTACACTTAAAACCGTAGGCGGCTGTGGCTTCACCACTGTTAGTATCAGGCAGGCTGAAAAAGTGACACAGGCGTGAATGATGAAACAGCTGGATTTAGACAGCAGTGACAGAGGCTTAAAACTGCACTCAAATGTACGTACGAATGATTGAGATTTAAAACATTTTCTGTCGGTTATACCTCCTGCACCCCAAGCAGGGGCGGATCCAAGAGGGCCAATCCGGCCATGGCCCCCACCTCCATTTAATATTTACACAGGACGTCGCCCCCATCACGAAGTAGACGATGATCACTACATGATCTTTTATGAAGAAAATAAAATGACGAGATATAAATAAAATGATTAGTTTGTTAGTTCATTGCAAAGAGTTGAAAGTTGTACCCCTTGAATTATAAGGTTCTATGTCGATTTTTTTAACATCAGCCTAACGCTATATCCGTTATTAGGATGAGATGGGCTATGTTCTGGATAGTCAAGCTTAACTGTAGACGCTTTCTTAAGCTCTATCTGTGAGATTTATATAAGCTTAGTTCTATGTCCATTTGGACAGTGTCTCAAAGCTACAGAGGTACAAGTCCAGTCCTCCAATAGAATCATTAAGTTTGTATCACGTGAATGTGACATATAACCGCGATCGAGTGACGTTTGAAAAATAATTATACGGCGTTATGTCCATAGCCAATACTAGTGAGAGATCTTAACACGTGAATTGGACTTGTAACATACAACACTCACTTCGTCTGCAATCGATAATGTTATACAGCTCTATGTCCCAAAATAGTCACCCCGCCATAAATTACGTATATTCGGTTTGCATTAAGATCGAAATACATGTAATCATACTTCGAGAAAACATTGTTTTCAACATTAAATTTTTTTAATTTAGCCTAATTGCCATCAATGAAGCAGCGTAAAAAATTTCGTCAGCAAATCTTAAAAATTTTTTCTCGGCTTCGCAAAATGTGGACATAGAACCTTATATAATTATTGTTCTAGGGGTGCGAAGTGTACAGTGGGCTACAGTCGCCAAGGACTTCCTGATTCGGAAGTTGAATCCTTCTTTCTTGGTTTATGCACCATTTGTAAACTAGTTTTGCTAATTGTGTCCTGGTCAGCAATTCATTTCCCTTAAGACCTATGGTGTTCTTGGAAAATGAACGTATTTTCTAATTTTTATACTAATTTCAATAAATGTCTGGTTTGCTAGTATTGTCTGCAGTCATACTCAAACACAATTCAAACTACATCTTAAACTACGAGTACCAGCTGATTACTAACAGCGCTGCAATAATAGAGCAATTTGTTCAGACGACAGCTTAAAATGCGACCATTACAGTGTGGAAATAAAAAAAATTAAAGTAGGGAAGGGCTCAAGGCCTCAAGCCTTAGACGCCCATTTGGCCCGCCTCATAAACCTGGCTCCGCCCCAAGTACCCTCCAAAAACCCAACTACACTTGGATGTCTCCCGGAATTGCCTTCTCTTGAATCTAAGGCTGGCTACGCCACTGGTTGTAGTTTGCTTGATTGGGGCATTTTGTCGTATGTTTATCTTGCCTTTTCACTTTAAAAGGAATACGAAAGGCAATAGTTTATACTTGAACAGGTTCTAAATCGAATTCTATAAGGCAGACGTACGCACAATTTCTCTATTTTCCTGAGGAACGACAGTGGTCATCATTCGTCATCATAATAATACAACCGTCACCATGTTTCCTCGCTATGTCGTTTACTTCGTGATGCTTGTGCTCAGTTGCGATGGTCAGGTAAATATAGAAATATCGCACAACGACCTATGTTAACCCTAGGGCTACCAAGCTTTTTTTGTAACACGGACTACCAAGAGGGGGGTGGTTACCACCCCCCCTGGATTTCGTGTTTGGTTTTACATATCATAACTTGTAATATAGCATTGGATTCAGCATTCATTTCTGCACAGAATGGTATATTTAGTTGTACATTATGTGAATGCACCTCGGAATTACATCACTTTTAACAACGGGACCCATTAATTAGCAATATTGTATATTATTGCGTACATTTTGTACTTTTTGGATAAACAAATATAAGATTATGTGTGTTTTGAAACTAATCTATGTATAAAAGATACACAAAATCATCCCTACACATGTTTATATAGTATAAATGTACATCCATACATATATATCCATACATATATATCGGTTTACGTTATAACGCTGTATTCAGCCATTTTCACACAGATTACGCGTATTATTATTTATTTTGATCACTTCCGGTATTCAAAAGACAAAGATGTAGGTATGCAAATGAAGCCCTTCATTCCCTCTAAAGAATGATATCTTTGTTTCTCTTCCAGGAAGACAAATGAATACGCTACAGACAAAAACTAAGGGGGAGTCCTTCCATTCAGCCATTTTTCACGCATGTTACGCGTATTATAATTTATTTTGAGCACTTCCGGTTGTCTCAAGTCAACTCAGTGACCATGGAAATGTAGCCCCACATTCCCTCTATAGAATGGTATAATTTGCGTCTCTTAATATTAAATGACGGATAAGATATAGTCGAAAATCTAGGGGGTGGTATCCACCCCCCTGGTACCTCGGGTATATTGGGTATAACTTTTGAACGGTGTGAGATATCATCTCACATTTTACCTCAAAACGTGTGCAAATGAACCCCCTACAGCTACCTAAAAGGTCAAATTTTTATTCCATACGGAAAAAGTTTGAGCTGAAAAAAATCTAGGGGGGTGGCAACCACCCCCCCCTTTGGTAGCCCGAGGGTTAAGTCACGATTACGATTACGATGTTGATGACGTCTGCGACTACTATTTATGTAGTGCTGATGACAATGATTGTGATGACAACGACGACTGTTGCAATGCGTCTCTTTTGAAGCGCGTGAATATGCTTAGTTCTAGCCTATATATTATTTGGTTTATTGTATAATATTTGTTGTGCATTGTTGTCGACATGCGTTATTTTGCGTGCAAATTGTTTCCTTACAGATGGATACTTGTCCGAATAAATCGGACACAGGTAGGTGCACAGATCACTTGGACCATGTATGAATTTGAAGAATGGATGCAAGCACAGACAGGCAGACAGACGGACGAAACCTGCGATTATCTTTTATTGAGCTTACATAATTTAATTAATCTAATGTTATACTTTTAAAGGTAAATTATTAAAAGGCAATACCTTGCTTTGTCTTTTGCTTCGATTTTATAAGCCTACGTCTGCAGTCGTATCTTACAGTTTGCTTTACTCAACATTGAACTGCATATTTCACATCATTCAGCGCTGGAAACAGACAGTTGAATACAGCAACGTCGTACATTGTCCTCAGTCTCTATGCACACAAAGTTGTTCCAATATGATAAAACAAACTTCTCGAATCTTTTCTATAACACGTTCAATTACTGCAGGTATTGCTGATCAAAGGTGTCATATTCCGTTTACGTACAAGAAGCGGTTGTACCATGGTTGCGGATTCAATTTGACGGGAGATGGATGCATGTACTGTCACAACGACAACTGGACGCTCGTACGATGTCAACAGCCGACTAGTAAGTGTGTGCACAGTTTCACAATCCCCGATGACACACCAGCGCACAATTATATACCTTATATATATAAGTCTTAATTTTAATGGACTTATAACAATACATATATATATATTGTTATAAGTCGTTTAAAATGAAGACGAGTCTGGCTTTGGTTAAGATAAAAGTATATTATTCAAAAGTAATATAAAACACAACAATTACACCTTTCCGAAACGAAACAGGACCACAATCGACAACATCACAGCAGCAGCAGCTTCTTCAACAACAGCAGCAGTCGAACATTTCAACAAACAGAGCAAGAAACTATCTGTCGGTCGCAACGGAGACGAGACGTTCAGCAACACGACGTCTTATCAATCACTGAATCAAATCAATTTATTGTTCCCAGAAACAAAACAAAATGAATAACATGAAACTACAGTAAATAAAATTTCACATAGTGCAGATTATTTCAGAAGTTTATCTATGAAGAGATGGTATGAGGGAGCAAAGCGCACACCCGAAGGGACAAGTCCTGCTGAATAGGGGCCTAATTGCATTAACTGTATAGCAAAACTTGCAAGTTATTTTCGAGAACTAAATGGAATTCCATCCCTACTCAACTAAATCAAGAAAATGAAACAAAAACAGAAAGAACCAAAAATCAAATGCTAACAAAACTAAGCACCGTCATGAAAACATAAAAACAACAAGGCACTGCCAAGACAGAGAACATTCAGTATGACAAGCATGTAAACTACAACCTTATAATTGTATCAGGCAGTGCACTTTAAATTGGATAACGGGCAATCGCTAGAAAGAGATATAGCACTAAGAGCTACATGTACATAATAATACTCATTGCGCGTGTGCACGGATCAAGTGTTTAAAATGAACGAGGCTCTTAGCCTCACGAATGACCAAAGGAAGGTTATTCCAAACGAGAGGACCTTGGTATTTGATTGAGAACTTTTACATGAGTTGGTTCTTGCGAAGATGCATGAGTAATAGAGTATGCTCTAATGCTTCTAGTGTCATTGATAGGCATAATGGCTGAAAAAGGAGTAACAGTGTGCTTACTAAAAGGAAATGTGTTGGCTCATGTTGCTAGATTTGTGTATATATATATAAAGCCCTACACAAATCTAGCAACATATATATATATATATAATTATATATATATATATAATTATATATATATATATATATATATATATATATATATGGAAATGTGTTGGCTCATGTTGCTAGATTTGTGTATGGCTTTCTATATATATATATATATTTATATATATATATATATATATATAGGCCGTGTATTATGGGTGCCCGTTAGACCAATGCAAAAATTTAAAGTTCATAATTTTGTATGTGGTACCCTCTGAAGTTGTTACACCTGTTAAGTAAAACAACAGTGTAAAATTTCAGAATTTTATGTTAATGTTTACTGGTAGCTCAACACGAATAAAGTTTCTGCTATATATTGTGATCTTTCGTACCTGTTCGAGTTTCGTTGTCTACTGCATTTGTTTGACCATTATACTTGTTACATACTGATTTATTAATTTATTTGGTCTGATTAATGGAAAAACTGTTTGATGTAGCACTGTAGTACATGCAGATGCCATTGCAATGATTACCATTTCTGAATACAGGTTTTCTTAATGACCATTGCGGGCCATGCATAGGCTATATGGGTAGCGTCCTTAGCTAGAACGGAGGACAGAAAGGTAAAGAGACTGAAGCGTGAGGAATATCTCAGAAGTAAAGAAAAAGAAAGAAAGAGAGAATCACAGTTCAGCAGATGATGAATTGACTTCGGAAGAAGAATTAACCAGTATGGCAGCTGAAGTTGAGTCTAATTTAGAACAACGCTGCTCACCAAGAATTACCAAACGGGGTTCTGTGCCTATTGCTACAACAGAGTTAAGTGCTGCTCTTGATCGAGCCAATGTCAGCAACCATACTGCAACTTTTATTCTGGCTGAGACTGCAAGAAGCCTTGGACACGGCATTTCTAGCTTCAGTGTCAATCCTGAGTCAATCAGAAAAGCGAGACTAAAGTTTCAAGAACATAGGCCCAAGCTGGAAAAGTCACTTTAGATCCGTCCTTACCTCCAGTTGTGCACTGGGATGGCAAGATGTTGCCGGATGTTACAAGTAGTGAGCGCGTTTACCAGTTACCAGTCTTGGTATCAGGTTTGCATATGTAGCAGCTTCTGGGTGTGCCGAAGCTTCCAAATTGTACGGGTGAAGCAGCTAAATCAATTCTGTTGTTACAATGGTGCAAGAATGGGGATAGTCAGGTCAGAGCTATGTTCTTAGACACCCCAGATTCCAATACTAGTAGACGAAGTGGAGATTGTGGTGTGATAGAGACCAGGCTTGGAAAGAATCTGTTGTACCTGACAAGTCGACACCATGTCCACGAAATTGTGGTCAGAGATGTGTTCAAACACTGTTTTTGTCCACCATCTGGGCCTGACAAGCAACAGCAATACCAAAAGAAAGATGATCAGCGCTTTAAAGAAACAAGACACTGATGAACCACCCAAACGAATGCAGATGGAGCCAAGTACATGTAGGCTACCATTCCTGAAAAGGAACTTCATGACTTTGTCACGAGCACACACTTGGGTTGAATGCTAACTTCCTCACACAAGAAGATCCAGACAGGTTGCTGAACCTTGAAGATTTCCAGTTGAACAAGAAATATGCCAACAGTCTGGCAGTGGTAAATGACCGAGCAGAGCGAACTTTGAAACTGACGCAGGACTGCAACCTCTCTATTAGAATAAGTGAAGAAAAGAAACAGTATCTGCAGCTGGTTGTCTCAAGCCACAGAGCCAAGTAGGCTACCCAGAAGCCAGAAGTTGCTGCTTGTCGTCGATGATATTCCGCAGTATTATGTGTAGAGTAGGGCAACTAAGGTCACTGATGACTAGTGATTGGCTGTTTCAAAAAGACTGCAGCATCGACTTTGTTATCTATTTTGTTAAAAGTATAGTCCTGATTAACATCTGGCAGTACTTTTCATTCATTCATTCGGGAATTTATATAGCGCCCCTTCAAGGAAACTTCTTTGTTGATGTTGTATCAGAAAGACTTCAGTTATAAATAACTGAGAGATAAATGAGAATAACATACTGTCCGATAATAATTTTGTTAACTTTACAGGTGTTGAGCGACCTTAAACATGTATCCAAAATTCTAAAAAAATTACCATGAACTTCTCTCATGATAGACAACAGTTCGTGATCTGGGACTTACTCTTGACTCTGAGCTTACTTTGCCCCAACATGTGAACCTGGTTGCACGGAGTTGTTATTACCAGCTTCGTCAGCTTCGAGTAGTCTCTCTCTCTCTCTCTCTCTCTCTCTCTCTCTCACGATGCAGTCGTGGTCCTTGTTCACGCCTTTGTTACTAGTCGAATTGACAACTGTTGATCCTTACTTGCTGGCCTTCCCCTTGGGGTTCTGGGGCGACTAGATCGAGTTCTACGCTCGGCTGCTCGTCTTATTGTACGACTTCCTCAGTTCTCTCCTGTCTCTGCATACATACGTGATGTGTTGCACTGCTGCCTATGTCTCAGCGGATCTGATACCGCACTGCTGCTGTGGTTTCTCGCTGCGTTCTTGGCTGTGCTCCATCTTACTTGCGTGATCTTTGCCGCCTAGTGTCCGACGTTGCAGCGCGTCGGGCGCTTCGCTGTACGCCGAGGGGTGAACTAGTTCCACGGGCTCGCATGGCTATTAAGCAGCGCCGTGCTTTTTCGATTGTGAGACCTTCCATCTGGAATTACCTCCCGCTTAAGCTCCGCTCTTTACTTGTGAACCATCCGGCAGGGTTCTACAAGTTTCTCAAGTCTTTTTTCTTTAGTCGTGGCTGGGCCGGGAGCGCTTCTGAGTAGCTTCTTGAAGGGGCGCTATATAAATGCTCTGAATGAATGAATGAATGAATGAATCTGTGGTACTTTTAAACTGCAAATATTAAATCATCTGCATCTAAAGAAATCAGCACCATAGATTATACTCCAATATAGATAGGTCGGGAAGACTGCCATTAATATAAGGGATTAATCAACGGAGGCCATAGACGCAGCCCATTTGAATATTTTAACTCAGAATTTGTGCAGGGTTGTCTGCCGAGCAGACTAAAGATTCACCAAGACGTGGTGTTAAATATCTTTCGCTTGACATGGTCTGTCGAAGGGTTGAGTTGACTCCCGTTAAAGAGTTCTCAGCTTCGTCTGCCATGCTCGTATGACATAATCGCTGAACAGACGCTGGTACCCTGTATGTCTTAACTACAACGGCGTCCAATGGAGACCGAATATTTATTAGAAACTGGAGTTTAAAAGAGGCCTGCGTTTATTTGCATAAATCATTTTCCCCGGCGGCTATTAGAGACCCGGCACTTATAAGAGATCATGCAATTAATAGGCTATATACATACTCTGTTACGAAAGGCCTAATTACTTTGGCAGATAGGCGGAGTCTTTAAGATGAATATCAATGATTTAGCCTATTGACTGGGTTGATGGTTTCAGCTTTTGTGGCGCAGTCTGTTCAGACGACTATTTCCGTTCCAACCTTCCCTCAACCTATTCCAGTCATTTCCGTCAATCGTTGGATCGTCTTTCTTTATCGTTTCGATGGAAGCGTTTCATTCAACGAGATCTGGACCAATTATCGGAACGGCTTCGGTAACCCGACTGGGGAGTACTGGCTCGGCCTCGAAAAACTCACCCAGATGACTAACAACGGGCAGTACAAAGTGCGCTTCGAGTTCAAATCCATTCAGAACGAGTCCTGGTTCTCCGCCGAATACGATAGTTTCCAGATTGATCCCGAATCGAACTGGTACAAGATCCACGTCAACGGGTACACCGGGGATGGCGGAAATCTGTTCGAGTATCCGAATCCTTTAGGCATTCAGAACGGGATGTATTTCAGTACATGGGACGCGGATCACGACAGACATCCGACAATAAACTGCTGCATTGGCCAGGGAAGAGGAGGATGGTGGTACAATTCCTGCGCAGCACACAGCATGACCAATCCTTTCGGAATGGGCTCGTTCTACAATAGGTGGCTGACCGATTTGGGATTGGCAACTGATTCCAGATTGAACGGGGCACGAGCGATGATCCAGCTCGTTTAATGCCATCCACAGGCAGCACTGAATCTGAGGCCATAGGCATTGCTGGATGAACATATAATTGTATGGAAATACACTGCCTTATCTTACATATAAGCCCACATATTTATATTTCGTTCTAAACTAAAATCCTATGCCAATACGTCCTGCATAATGAACAATATACCTATATCTCCTGTTGCCGGACCAGCTCTGATTTATTGTAAACGATCATTTTCAATTTCATATGTGTTAAGTTGCGTATATGCATACCCAAATGTTAACTAATTATATCTATGTTGGTCCTTAAGGTATATTAAGTAATTGTATATTTATTGTTACTCGTTGGAATAAAAGGCATGAAGGACTACTAACAGGTTTTAGTTTAAGATCATAAATTGCGATATTTACATTTAAAAGAATATAAGCTTACATAAAAGACGTCGAAACTCAAAAGTCGGGAAACACGCGACCAAATCCAGCAAGTCTCAAAAAGTAAGTAAGTAATTAAGTATGTAGCCTATATTCTTTATTTAGCCAACTGCAATTTGGGCAACTGCAGGTTTCCCACAATTCAAATCTAGTATTCGTGCTTACATACTGAATAATTGTTAACCTACGTTTATCCGGTTTATTGCTTCAAGATGTTACTTATCCCTCATGGTTTTCGTGCAACTTCTTTGTTAATGAATTATAACATTATTTTCATTGTGATATCTCCGAGTAATCAGCCACTGTATATTCTTAAATTGGGCACATATTCAGCGCGTGTTTTCCCTTCTAGGTGTGCCTTTTGTTCCCAACTATACACTAACTTCTCTTCTAAAAGTGTTTTATTTTGAATGCAATTCAGATCGTATATTATAACATTTGTACTTAACTTTCACTGCATAAGATTATTATATACATGCTTGTTCATCACTTGTGTTCAATTTGAACTGGATCAATAAACGAAACGAAAATAACCGCACATTGGTTTACATGAAATTACACATTATAAAGCATTCTTATTAAAAACGTTTTTCTCATTAAGTTGTCGGCACGTGGAACAATTTGATCATTAGGTCTGGAACGCAGGGAATAGGGGAATGTCTTTACAGACAAGAAACTGTTTCGAAACTTAACACATCCAAAGACGGAGACAAGTTGGGAGACTGCTAGGCCTACTTGCAAAAAAACCCGCCACGAAGGACCAAACAGTAAGCTGAAAGGAGGTTATAAAGCAACTGGCTGCTAGTCAGGCAGTAGCTTACAGCCCGCTGCTCCTGTTGCCGATATAAATAGCCAAATTGCCCGGTCTGGCTTCAAGACTCTACGAGAGGTAAAGCGTGGAGGCAATTGCTTGATTCTCGGCCGTGCCAACATTAAGTGCCAAAACGTCAGAAGTTTGGAGATTACGAGTACGATTACCATCCTTTAAAACGGTTTCGGAGAATTGTTAATGTATGAGTTGGCAAAGACTCGTCAAGTTCAGGCAGAGAAAATCGTCGGGAGCACCTTTGACTAGTAGCCTTCGACGGGTGCTACATGTATATAAATCTCTGTAATGAATAAATAAATTCTTTTGGCCATTTGTCATTCACTACTCACCTCTCCGAATGGAATCTTTGCAAGTTTTTTTTAGCAAAGTTTGATGTCGTTTCATGTCTATCTGAAATGATAGTTTTCTCACTGCGAAACTTGCACTGAGCAGAAATAACATTGAAATGGCCAATTCTGCCTATAGTAGATGTACGGGCGAAAGGGACGAGGAGCGGGGTGCTCGGTAGAGCGAAGGGGCAACATCCCGGGGCTTCTGAGGTAGGGCATCGCAGCTTGAGAAGGTAGGCTGGGGTGAGCCCCAATGGGGACCACCATACCAAGCAGCAATCCGGTATGCAAAACGCTGCTGGAGGGGAGCCAGCGCATATAACCAGAGACTTGCCCAAATTCGGGAGGCAGAGCGCAAGACCCGGCCTAGGCACCCCAACCGCCCAGCTGGGAGGCCAACATAGAGAGCACCAGTAATCAAGTCTGGCTGTGATGAAAGAGTGAATGACGGTGGCAGTGGCGCCAGAAGTAAGCGAGCGAGAAACAGTGCGCAGCTGGCTAAGTACTTAATTTAATAAGTAAGCCTTAATCACTGAGTAAGGAACAGGGTAGGACACGATTCCAACTGTGTTGACTTAAACTATCCATGCAAAATCCCGTGCCCTTAATTATACTTGTTTCATTCTGTTGTTTACTTGTAGAAATACCGATTATCGTTCGCAGTGCAAAAACACTGATGCACGGCCATCCTAAAAACAAGTCACAGAGCTGTTTGGTACAGCTGGTGGAATAGAGTATGCATGAACAGGCTCATTACCAGCAAAAGTCGATTACAGCTTGTATTATACTATATTTGATAGTTCACTGCAACCTACCCATTCCCATTGTAAAATTGCTAATTTTTGTCACTTTCTGGAAGTATAATAATAATAATTATAATATTTATTCTTTACTGAAGCCCCTGACAAATGCACCGCTATGGCGATTAAACAATTCGCAAGAACACGAATTGCAGAAGACATAAATCAACAAAGTTGTTGTAAGGCGCAAGCTCATTGTACTTTTAGGCTCATTGTACTTTTGCTGCCACCTAGGGAATGAAGACTGAACTAAACCCAGGGGCCCTTACGTGGGTCGAACCGAGTCTGCGTGCACTTCAGGCAAAAGTGTTATACTTTATACTATCACCTCCCAATCTATGTGATAGCATAGATGTGAAGTACTTGTACTTCAACTTGAAACCTATAGGTACTTTGTGTATGCCTGCATCTAGCGCTCCTGTTTAACGTGAGTTTGATATTGAAACTGCATCAATGAATTTGAGCGACAAGATGCTCACATCCCATATATTTCTCCAAAGCAATTCTAACTGCGTTCATGTGGCAACACTACACTGCTTTGTTTAAGAAGTACGGTGGATGTACTCATTTCATAGCTGAATTTGCTAGAGAGTGTAAATAATCCAGTTTGCCGATCACTAAGCAATCGCGCATCCCTCGGCATTTTAAAGCCACATAAAAAGCTATAAAACGGACATTCGTTCGTTTGCTTGTTAATTCATTCATTCGTTCATTCATTCAAACTGACATTTTAGATATTCCACTCCATAGTTATGATTTTGCTGTAGAATTTTATTATTAGGTCGCTAGGCAAATCATTATTTCGACAGAGTGTAGAATTCAGAGGCCCTATACTTGGCTATCTGCCCGGTCGAACTGTCTTTACAGCTACTTAGACTGTGACTGTAGTAAATACAGACGGAAGAACTTCTTTGACAAGATTGTTTAATCAAATTTAATAAGTAAACTATTCATAGTTGGTCGCTATGCAGTAGCGAGTGACGCGGGGAGACAATCTCGTCCCCATCCCCGCCCCGCAACAAGTAAGTCTTCCCCCATCCCCGCCCCATTCCGGCAGATTTTATCCCCACCCCGCCCCCACCCCATCCCCGCAGGACAACACCACATTCCCCGCAAAGTTTCACCAATTGAATTTTAAGCAAAACAATTTTTAGCTTACCAAGCTAGATATATTGCTGATTGCATTAATAAAACATACGCAAAAACAGACTTATCGACAGTTTACATTAACCAAGCTCTGACTATTTCTAACTAGTAAGCTTCAGGAAATAAAAAAATCTTCTTCTCGAGTTCTCAACATCACCCTGCACTGATTTGAGATTGTACTTGTAGCTTTAATAATGACAGGTCACTACAATAGTATACGTTAAAAATTAAATCAACATAGACAAGCTGACAAAAAAGGCAAAATATTACTTTTAGTTGAACTACAAAATTTTAAAAACAAATTGGATCGCTTTTTTGTTTTAACAGTTCATTTGAATACAATTCCGTAAACAGGAAGTACAATTGATATGAGCCTGTAGCGTCGAAAAGTGAATAGAACTGGAACTGGAATTCTAAGTTAAGGGAGTATAGTTGTAACTAAGGAAGTCAGTTACTGTATACAATATAGTCTATACGCTCGTAGGCATTATAGGACTATAATAGTTAGTATTAGTTACCATTACTGCAGTTTTATAGCCGGTTCATTCCCCATTACTGCTCTGAATGAATGACTGAATGAATGAATGAACCGCGATATTACCGCGGCAGTAGCCTCAGTAGGCTACCGCTGTAAAACCGTAGTTTTTGTCTCCATTACCGCGGGATTTACCGCGGTTTTACCGTGAGAAAATTTCCCATGTCACTCTGCACTATGCAGTTCGCGCCTCCATAATAATACGCGAGCTGCGTGAATTTCGGTCAATAGACCTACAGCGTAGCCTGTGGTCCAGCGTCTTGGCTACCCTATTCCATTCCATTGTCCTTACACGCATTGACGAAGAGCCGCATTAAGAGTAGTGCGGGCCCGGGTGCTGTGATTGGGTGCTATGACAATTCGGCGCAGGACAATTGGGCGCGGTCAATTCGGCGCAAGACATTTCGGCGCATGGACATTTCGGCTCAAGACATCCCACATCCCCGTCGTACACCCACCATGATCTTGAACCACTCTGTTAATTCTCCATCCAACTGCTCACTTTTAACAACCTAACTAGACATGTCTGACAATGGCTACAGCTGGCCCAGATAGCTACATTGGTAACAGCGTATAGGCTGCGTCTCATGCACCTCTGTGAAAGAGAGTATTTGGATCGCGGTTCGCTTTCCGAAGCTGGCTTATACGCGAACATTTACAGTTATATCGGATAAAGTATGAAGATTTACAATAGTATAGGCCCACGACGATCTGATTAATTAGGACACAGACAGTGGGAAATGACATAGGCCTACAACATCAAGTTGCTCGCAGAATATGAGAATTAGCTAACTCATTGAAATAACTGCCAATATTGAGTGTGTACTCAGGGCTTCACACTTTTACCCCATTCAAACTTCTTGAAGTAGGATTATCTACATGTTATATATATATATTCAAATGTTGATATATATATATATATATATATATATTTGTTGTGGACGGCATGTCGTTTTTACTGTGTGTAATGTTTTGAATAAGGTGTACGCCATCCAGTATTAGGCCGAGCGGAAAACTAATTGTAGGCCAATGTAAGGCAGTAGCACATGTCTGCTTGAGTTAAAGTTAAACTAGGTTTTGATGTTTGGTCCCGGAAGGTCGTTTTTGTTGTTAGTACCATCTAGTCTGTCGACATGTCGAAGGTTTTGTCTCCGTCTGTGGATGTGTTAGTTTTCCAACCAGTCTCTTTTGTCTTTTTGAGACTTGCTGGTTTTGGTCGCAGTGTTTGCTGACCTTGGAGTTTTCACATCTTTGATGTAAGCTTATCATTTTAATGTAAATATCACATTTAACGATTTCAAACTGAAACCTATAGTTTTAGCAGTCTTTCATTCGTTTAATTCCAACGAGTAACAATTAATATATATAATTATTTAATATTTACGTATACGTATACAACACTCAACAAAGATGAAATTTGAAAATCTCCCTTTACAATAATTAAGGCCGGCACGGCAATAGGAGATATTGTGCGTTATGTAGAATGTATAGGTATCGGGTGTTAGTTTAGAACGATATAATATATGGGCTTAGATAAGATAAGTGCAGTTATTTGTCCATACAATGATATTTTCTTCCAGAGGACCAGGTCCAATAATGCCTATGGCCGCAGATTCAGTGCTGCCTGTGCATGGCGTTAAACGCGCTGGAGCATCGCTCGAGCCCCGTTCAATCTTGTATCAGTTGCCAATCCCATTTCGGTCAGCCACCGATTGTAGAACGAGGTCATTCCGAAAGGATTGGTCATGCTGTGTGCTCCGCAGAAATTGTACCACCATCCTCCTCTTCCCTGGCTCAAACAGCAATTCTTAGTCGGATGGCCGTCGTTATCCGCGTCCCATGTAGTGAAATTCATCCCGTTCTGGATGCCTGAAGGATTCGGATACCCGAACAGATCTCCGCCATCTCCGGCGTACCCGCTGAGGTGGATCTTGTACCAGTTCGATTCGGGATCAACCTGGAAACTATCGTATTCGGCGGAGAACCAGGACTCGTTCTGTATAGATTTGAACTCAAAGCGCACTTTGTACTGCCCGTTGTTAGTCATCTGGGTGAGCTTTTCGAGGCCGAGCCAGAACTCCCCAGTCGGGTCACCGAAGCCGTTCCGATAACCGATCCAGGTCTCGTTGAATGGGACGCTTCCATCGAAACGATAAAGAAAGACGATCCAACGATTGACGGAAATGACTGGAATAGGCTGAGGGATTGTTGGAACGGAAATAGTCGTCTGAATAGACTGCGCCACAAAAGCTGAAACCATCAACCCAGTCATTAGGCTAAAACATTGATATTCGTCTTAAGGAAATCATTGAAATTCATCTTAAAGACTCCGCCTATTATCCAAAGCAGTGGTGTTCACTGTTAGAGGCGCTTTATAAATTTATAAATACAATACAATAAAAGCTATTGTAACAGGGTATAAATTGCATGAACTCTTTTAAGTGTCGGTGTCCCGTGATATTCTATCCGTCCCCAGAACTATCCGAGTGAGTAATAAATTTATTCATCCGGATGGCTGGTACCGGTATAAAGTATCCGGGGGAATAAACCGTTTCTATTCCCCATCGTGTGAAATCATCCCTTAATAGCTTAATAGCGTGAACGTGCACATGTGTTATATCTGCGCCAGAAATCGTCTCGGTGCTGTCACTTTATTCAGACTGTGCTTTGCTGAAGCATGCATTCTTTAATACGGGTCAGAATAATTGTGACTGTTACTTTGAAGATGAGAATGTTTGCTTGAGTTGGAAATAACGTCCTCCGGATGTTATTCAAACTGTTGTTGATACTTGTAACTTCGAAGCGAGAAGTGTGGTTGTTACTTGCAAGTGTTTTTGCCGTGGTGGAACTTCCAGCAGACTATACCAGGTTTGTCAGCGACAACACTACGCGGAAAGACACTCGACGCTCGGGATGAGTTTTGTTGGCAATGGTTCTCCTTCTCTGCACGGTCCTGATGTGCATGTTCATTATGTTCCACGCCGGTTATCGTGTGCAATTACCAAAATCCTTTGCAACTCTTTAATTTCATGGCGAATTCTAACCAGAAACGGCTGCGCTGGAGCTTGGAACTGCAACAGCCTTGGACATTCGCCAAAGGCCGGGACGATTGACTGATAGGTGGTTTCAATGCATTGTCGATTTGTGTTTGTAAAACTTTGATGGACTGTTGGTGTATTCATTTGGGTTTTTTGTTGTCGGAAACTTAGACGTTTCCTCTCTTTGTGAGGCAGTAGGGGTTCTTTCATCTGGCTACTTTAGGAGGATATATTTTGTTCTGTCTAAATTACGGTCACATCCTTAAAAGATTGGTAGGGCTGTTGTGCTTGACCAATTTCTAGAAGGGGTGTTAAGACTTGCAAAATAACTCCATAATAAGCTTGAAAAGTTATAGAATTAGAGAGTCTGGCATTTAAGTTTTGGTCGAACGAAACCCTGTTTTGATGTTAGTATGCTGTGTTCGAGTATTTTCTGCAGGAGAAACGAGTGACGTCACTCCTCTTAGCTAAGACGCCGTGTCGCTGTCTGTCTCGTCTCCGATTCACAAGACGACTTTCAAGCGCAAGCATATATATATATAATTATATATATGTATATATATAAGGTATATAATTGTGCGCTGGTGCGTCATCTGGGATTGTGAAAACGTGCACACACTTACTAGCCGGCTGTTGACATCGTACGAGTGTCCAGTTGTCGTTGTGACAGTACATGCATCCATCTCCAGTCAGGTTGAATCCGCAACCATGGTACAACCGCTTCTTGTACGTAAACGGAATATGACACTTTTGATCAGCAATACCTACAGTAATGTAATTGGACGTTGTTATAGTGAATCTGGTTCGCTGCTTAAGTGTTTCTGAATCGTTGTTTTGAGTCAGCGACTGCTTACTCAAAGCTCTATTATTATTATTATTATTATTATTATTATTATTATTATTATTATTATTATTATTATTATTATTATTATTATTATTATTATTATTATTATTATTATTATCATTATTTTTATTATATCAAATAAGAGCACAGTGGCTGAGGACAATTATAATGCGACCTTGTACGACCTTGATGTATCTGACTGTTCCAGCGCTACGACCTTGATGTATCTGACTGTTCCAGCGCTGAATGATGCGAAATATGCAGTTCAATGTTGAGTAAAGCAAACTGTAAGATACGACTGTTGTCACAGAAAATTGAGGCAAAAGGCAAGGAAAGGTTTTACCCCTGATTAATTTACCTTACTTTTAAAAGCTATGATTTTAGATTAGGTAAATTATGCAAGCTTGATCTAAGGTAATCGCGGATTTCTATGGATAATTCTGCTCTTGGTTTAGTAATCTTTTAACTGAATCGCAAATTCAAAACGCCATAGCATATGTTAATTTAGGCCTACTTGTTACAATTGCTTTCGGTATACATAATTATACAATTTCAAAAATAAAGCATCATGTTTAGACAAAGCGATAGAGGAACATTGCTTGCAAGAGATAATCCAGACCGACCTAATATCGACATGGGTTTGAAAGTGGGATTGACGGATCCAGCGATTTAATTAAAGGAAGGTAGGACGAAGCCTTCCAATAATTGCCGCTATTAGACGTTCAACCTCCACATTCTTATGACCTGTTTGGCTCAACGCGGTCTAACTGGTATATTCAGTCCTTCAATCGGACATCACATCATGTGCTCCCTTATTTTTTCCACGAGACCTTCCAGTTCCAGTCTTTCTTTTAGCTCATCCGACATATTGGACTCAACAAATGTTCCCGTTTTATGAACGAAAGTCAGGTATAGAAGAACTTCAAATCGATCTTCCCTATTACCGAGAGTAGACGACGGGGAGATCTTCGGCAAAGAACTGCACGCGATGAAGACGATACATACAAGCCAAGGCAACGCTTGAAACGCGGAAGTATACGAATACAAATAATTCGTTTACTCTTTAACGCATTATGTCCCAACGCAGCGAATAACAACTTATGTACTATAGGAATAAAATATCATCGAGGAGCAAGGATCCTGAGTGGCCGAGTGGGTTGGTGCCCGCTCTCCGCGCCGGCGCCCCGGGTTCGCTTCCCGGTCGGGTCGGATTATCAGAGATTAATTTCTAGGATCTTTACTGCGGGTGGCTCGGTCGCATTATAAACGTGGAGTACAATACAACACACAATACAACACATCACAATACAACTGGGGCGCGGAGCCTTGCAGCTGGAGGGTTGCGGGTTCGGATCCACCTCAAAGTCGCCGCGTAGGGACCCTGGGCAAGTCCTTCACTCGCAATTGCTCATGCGCTTCGGCGTGAAACTCCGATTCAGCGTTCGCGCAGTAGTCGGGAGCGCCTCTGAATGGGAAATCTGGTTGGGGCGCTATAACAAGTGTTCAAATACAATACAAATACAATAATTATGGAATCTCGGATTTGATGAACACATTTATCCGCCGTCTTTCTTACTGTTTGTCCATCCGTTCGTCCGTCAGTCTGTCTGTCTGTCCTTGTCCGTTCATGCATCATTCAATCTCGAACATGGTTCAAGTGATCTGTGCACTTACCTGTGTCCGGTTTATTCGGATAAGTATCCAGCTGTAAGCACACAATTTGCACGCAAAATGACGCGTGTCGACAAAAATGCACAGCAAATATATATATAGGCTATAATATCAAAAAGTATATTGGCTAGGACTAAGCATATTCACGCGCTTCAAAAGAGACGCTCTGCATCAGCCGTCGTTGTCATCACAATCATCGTCATCAACATACATAATGTCGTCGTCGTCGACTCGTCGCAGACGTCATCAACAGCGTAATCGTAATCGTAACGTAATTCATTCATTCTTCGTTTATTCTTCGTATAATTGAATCCCAAAAAATCAGCAAAAAGAAAAAATACAGACATGAAACATTGACATGGGTATTGAGAAACAACCGGTAGACCCTGAAGGAACAGAGTTCCGCTTGAATAGGGTCACCAAATTAATGGCATTACAGATGGCGACGAAGAGCAGTCGTCTTTCTAATTAAACATGCATCGAAGTCTTAACTATGACAACAACAACAAATTGGATCATATACATGACCCACTGAACAGGGAGTTAATATAGGTCGTTGTGCGATCTTTCTATATTTACCTCGTAGTGAGTGCAAAAGCCAGAGGATCCGTAGCAATTGGGTCTCTGGGCATAGATGTTGCACAGTCGGCTGTCGCGGTCGAAGTCAAAGTTGCCGCAGGTGATGGACTTCTTGCAGATCTCGGAACAGGCAACGACGGACAACGTTGTGTACGATTCAGATGCAGCTGCGCCCAGAGCACAAAGTTTGGTTCCGTTTGGCCACGTGACTGACCGGAAATAGGCGGACTTCATCGGCTGACCATCGCAACTGACCACAAGCATCACGAAGTAAACGACACGTCGAAGCAACATGGTGACCATTGTGGTTTGTCACGATCAGTTTTCTGGTTTTCCTTTCAGGAAAAGAAGAGAAAGTGTGCGTACGCCAACCTTACTGAATTTATTTTGAAACCGAACCTGTTCAAGTATAACATAGGCTATTGCATTTCGTGCTGCTTAAAATTAAGAAAAACATGCGACAAAATATGCTCCAATCGAATAAATTAGCAAGCTTTGACAACAGCGGATTCATTTACGTTGTCTTGACTTCCACTATAGCATCGCCAGTGCCAAACATTTCTGACTTCCATCAAGTGATCAAGAAGCTGCGCTTAGTCTTTCAAATTATTACCAGCTCAACCAAGGATGTCTTTGCAACAACAACTCGATTATCATGAACAATCGTATTAGTCTTTAAAAGAACTATTAAAATGCAATAGCACATTGAGAAAGGCGTTGATCATGGGTGTTCCTGGGTCTGTACCTTAGCAATATTTTCATCAATCAATCAATCATCATTTTTATTGATCCAGTTCATCAAATATAACAGGTGTTGAAATGAAATACATCAACATTAAGCTAATAAACAGAAGTAACACTCAATAATACAAGTAATATAAGGAATCCAGAGCAAAAGGCACACCTAGAAGGGAGAAAAACTCCCGCTGTTTAGGGGCCCTAGTTGGGAATGTGGGTGGCAAGTTTCTCCGAGATACTTTGTCGATAAGATCGGTTATTAGATAAAGAAAAATTACAAACAAACAAGAGTTCATCAAAGACGATAAATCAGACCAAATTAGTTATACGTTATTTTGAATATAGGCACGAGTTTTTTAAATTGAGGGAAACCTGTAGCATTTTTAATACAACTAGGTAGGTTATTCCATATGAGAGGTCCTTGATAGCCAATAGAGAATTTACGTACATTAGTTCTAGCATAAGGGCATAAAAAGGAACGTTTACTTCTGGTTTGGATCGTCTGTGTTGTAGGAGTGAAGAAGGAAACGAATGCTAAAGGAAGAAGATTCTTCTCGTATCGATACATTAATTCACATATTTGAACATGTTTAATTTGTTTTATATTTAGTAGATTCAGATTATAAAAAAGTGGTTTAGTGTGGGTGTTATAAGAGGAGTTAGTAATTATACGAAGTGCCTTTTTTTGTAAGATTTGTAGTGTAGCTAGGTGAGATGGATAAGTCGCAGTCCAGATGAGATTACAATAGGTTAAATAAGGATAGATAAGAGTATAATACAAGTTCTTAAGTATTTGTGGAGGAAGTAGATATGAAATTCTTTTAATTATCCCAATGTTTTTCATAATTTTTTTTTATATAGCATTAATATGAGAGTTCCATTTTAGATGTTGGTCAATTAGCACACCTAAGAATTTTGAGGTTTCAACTTTAGGAATAATAATATTATCAATGCTTAATTCTGTTTCAGGATGTTGGGATGATTTTTTTAGAGGATCTAAAAACTATAAAATTAGTTTTGGAAATATTTAAGGAAAGTTTATTAGCCTTAAACCAGTCCGCTGCCAGAATCAGTTCTCGATTTGCTAGTTTTATAAGTTGGTCATAAGAGAAGCCAGTGGCAATATCTGCGACTGCAAATTCTGTTGGATCAGAAAGGCACTTCTATATTCTATGATATGAACGGCACGTAATAATTTTACTGTAGTACATTTTGACTTTACGTAAAACCTTGGAGACACTGTTAGGCCTACATGCAGGCGTAAGGCCATTTGGCTGCCCGTGTTAGGCCTGAATGATAAAGTGTGATTGATAACTATATGTTTCAAAGGCAACGCATCTTAGGTGCTATTTTGTGTAGTTGTTCTAGTGATTTTCGACCTTTAGCGATTATACCTATAGTCTGGCCGATTCAGTGCGCCAATTTGACCATCACACAGGCACTTTAAGAGTCTTGGCATATTAACATAGGCCTATATGATGTTGAAATTCATGAAGCACGGAGAATGTACAAATTGGCCGTATAGATATGTAAATTTTTCAGCTTAAGAGGGTCTTTTACCCCCTTCTGACTTCAAACCAGGGTTTTGGTTTTGCCATCGAACCCAACAGGAATCCTCTTATCTGCCCCGTTTCTCGCCAAATCCAAGAGGCGACTAATTCTCATCGGCAATAAAACCAGGAAAATAACCTGCCATTTGAAGTATACCCTGTCAATTATTTTTCATATTGCAACTACATGAGTATAATATTATTAGATCTATTGGGTGTCATGCGTTACCACTTACCAGTCTAAGATTGTCAAGTTTTATTGTTAATTACTTAGCAATACTTACACCGCCGGTGTTTAGTAAACAAGACATCGAATCATGGTGCAACCAAACCAAGCCGTTATCAATGTTTTATTTATCCAATGTTTAATGACATCTTTTAGCAACAAAGGCCGTTGACGTCTTTAAAGTTTTTGATGCATTTCAGTTCATTTTCGTGTAGTGTTTTCATCAGTTTTCTTTATCTTTTTTCCGTCTTGGATTCTATTTCTGAAAGGATATTGACGACTTTAAAGTTTTTGACGTATTTAAGTTCATTTTCGAATAATGTTTTTCATCAGAATTCTTTCTCTTTTCTTGTCTTTGCTTCGTTATCAAGTTAAGGCTGTGGTCTATTTATATCTCTTGTGCACACATTGATTGGAGATAAATCTGACTTTATGTCCACCTACTTCATCTGATCTTTGCATTAGTTGCACACGGTCTATAGCTATTCCGTTGAAATCGCCAAACACATTGAAACACACAGCTGCACACTAATGTCACACCAGTTTTTATTGCCTTTCTATCACTCTCTGCAGCACTTACTTCTTTGTATGTAGGTGGATGTTGGTACTTGGGATGAATGAACAGATTAGTCGTGTTTTACCGGCTATGAGCCGGCCACATAACTTCTCTTCAATAATACCAGCACCGCTGATGATGCACGAACTTGTTTTTACGACTTATTCGTGCTTGAAATTACCCTAGACAGCACTCCCAGTCTTCCACGCTTGCGGCCACTCAAGATTCTTAGAGACATTTTGACTAGAAGATTACTATGACTATTAATTTTGCGAATTTGCGCTAGTCAACTTGGGTAGCAATCGCACTTATAGAAACGTCTACAAATAACCAATTGCTATAGATATAGTGCGCCACTACTTCCGACGTAATTCACAAATCCAAAATCCGAGGTGAAAATAGGGAATTATTTGTAGCGCATTTTCACGCTCATGTTTGTCAATATTGCACTTTTATTTTTATTTTTCGTAACGAAAATAACGATGAATTTATGTTTGTGTAATTTTAGTTATAGTTATAGTTAAATTGTATTTTTTGGTTTCAGTTACATAGCTATCGTTAACGAAATCATTTTATTTTCGTTAATGATCATTTTCGTTACCGTTATAACGAGAATCACACTGTTATAAGGCGCGTACTTGTTCACACCTTAAGCGTTGTTTGATCTTACACACTTATATAAATTAATGCTGCCCTATACCTGGATTCAAAATACACCTTACCTCGATGATCTTCCGCCTGCGTCGTTTTCTTTCTTTGAACCAATCAGTACTTATAATACCTGTGTAATGAATTCTATAGCACTAGTATATAATTCTAAAGCCATTAACAAAATGAGCCTGTAAAAGATAAGTCAAAATAAAGAAGGTTAGAATAGAATACAGAGAGTTTCTTAACTCGGAATGTCGCGCGCGGAGAAATACAACTCGTAACGCACTCGAAGACTCAATTCAACAACTTAAATAGAAACATTTTCAAAGGTGAAGTCAGACCAATATCTGTGAGTTCTCCCTGAAGGCCACTAATTACCGAACAGGTCTGTCGCTTGTTTCAATTGGTAACCGATTGATTTTTCATTGTTCCTCTTAAAACAACTCTTATAATATATGATGACTACCGCAGCGATTATGACCATGTCTTGTAGCACTCGCACCTTCTCTTTTATGGACCCTAGCAACGCATGTCAGCAAACTTTAACTAGCGTTGCTAAGCGAGCTGTTTGTCATGCAAATAAATGGTTTAATCTATTTCCCGAAATAAACGTTTACTTTCTCCGTGGCTGAACACAAAGGCCACCCTCTGTCACCGTGCATAGCTAATTAATCGATTCATTAGCTCTGCACGGTCAAAGCTGTTCTTCGGCGGTCGTCCCTTCAAAACAACGACACTAATTATTTCCGACCAATCAGCAGCAAATAACGAAAAAGACGAACTGATAAATGAATCCTGAAGAGAGGCGTATGTCTCTGCTTTGATCAGGAAAGAATGATCGATGACGCAGGGATTTAATTAACGAGATTCTGCACAAAGAACGCTGTCAAGAGTCCGGCCAAATTGTCGCAGTTGTTACGAGAATTTATTTAATAATCGATTGCGGTAATTAACGGAGTGACTTTTGCGACCAGCAGGCCCAAACTCGCAGTTTCTTGCGACTCTCTGGAAAAGAAAGAGACATCCTCGTCTCACCTGGCCCGTCATAAATTAATTACCTTAACCTCTTACTAGCGCTCACAAGCAACAAAAAACAGGAATCTCAACGACAATTAAATGAGCAATCGAACAGTGCAATACAACAGTTTAAAATTCAAATTAAGATGTATGTAAATGTAAGAATGCGAAATAATAAACTTGCAGGTTTAAGGTGACCCGCATTTTCGGAAGTTGTGCTTGTTGTTAACTTATTGCTAAATCGAGCGAAAATGCTGGAACACAAATAAATACGAAGTAATAATTAATTTAATTGCGTGGGCTATGGTTATTTGACATAAATAGATACGAAGTCATGACTAATTTAATTACTTATAGTTAATCACCTAACTAATCGTTACGTGTACACTGTACAGATTGTAATGTAACGTTAGGGCCTAATTGTGTATTGTGTGTTACTGTAGTGAATCTCTGATTCTGAAGGCTTTGAACAAACGCATATTTAGTCAATGATTGATCATTGTCAGTTGTCATGGCACACTTGTTGTGAGTCTCTGACTTGTTGACGTTCTGTTATCTGCATCGGCTGATTCTGCTCCGTTTTTCCTTGTCTGACTTGGCATCGGTGACGTGCCGAACTGGAGTGTGCTAAAGAAGAGCGATCGACGTACTCCATATCAGCATTCGTCTGGCTTCCAGAAACAGAAACTAGCGCAGAGAACGTCTGCCGATGCACTTGACCTAATGTCCAAGATCCCAAAGTTAGTTGACCAATATGTGTTGTAAGCAGCAGTGTGAGTCTAACACCGAAATAGCCGAAGCGGATTGCGCCAAAACAATAAGTGACATGGAAACCAGTGTACATGGTGTACCTCACTCTGACCCTGAGACTGAAGCAAAACACAAAACGGGTGCCTAGACGCTGGGGCTGTATCTGCCACAAAACACATCACAAGAAAGCATAGTTGTTAAAAACGGTAGAATGAAAATAAAAAACGCCAAAAACGTCGTTTTATTGAAAAAAATAAAAAACGGGAAAAAACGAGAAAAAATCGGAAAAGAAAATAATTTGACTTTGCTACATCTTTTACTGAATTTTAAAATTAAAAACCTTGTTTACACAATTTAATGTGAATCAGCAAATAACAAAACTTTTTTAGTAAACGCCAAGTAACAGTAATCTACAACAATTATTTTCTTTTTCACAAGTTTGGTTTAAAAAGAAATTGAGAAATTAAAAATATTGAAATCTTTTCAAATTTAAATTAAATACATAAGTCCACATAAATCCATGCTGACATAAGCAATTAAAAACTAAACTTTGTAAGTATAGACTAGAGTGTAGGCTACTTAATTAAAAATTGTAGGTCTACTTACAATTCTGACTTATATATATAAGAACTTGATATGGAGTGGAGTAATATCCATCAGTTTATCAGTCAATCAGAGATTACTGAGTACAAAGACAACATTTCGCATTTAGGATAACTTAGAAATTCAAATAACTTTTACAAATTTTATTTCCTGTAGGGCCTACTGTGCTGTTTATTTCTCAACTGATGACACTAAATAGTGACGTAAATTAGATGAATCCTTGAAAGGACGGAGACAACGTAAGGGATATCAGACAAAAATAAAATTAAACAAATAGTAACAGACAGTAAATAAATAAATAAAGTTACATATAAAAATAAAAAACGGAAAAAAACGTGACGAGAAATAAAAAACGAAAAAAACGACGTTTTTTGGAAAGAAATAAAAAACGAAAAAAACGTTTTTTACAACTATGCAAGAAAGCATCTTTAGGCAGTTAATACTCACTAGTGAGTATAATATAAAATAGTATGTGAGTGGTGGACGGGTGGTTATAGATTTTATGTGGTTTTAAAATGCCGAGGGATGCGCGATTGCTTAGTGATCGGTGAACTGGATTATTTACGCTCTCTGGCAAACTCAGCAATGAAATGATACATCCACCGTACTTCTTAAACAAAGCAGTGGCGTATTGCCAGATGAACTAATTTAGAATTGCTTTGGAGAATAAGGGATGTGAGCATCTTGTCGCTCAAATTCAATTGATGCAGTTTTAATATCAAACTCACGTTAAACAGGAGCGCTAGATGCAGGCATACACAAAGTACTTAGGTTTCAAGTAGAAGTACAAGTACTTCAAGGAATACTTGCTATCACATAGATTGGAAGGGGATAGTATGAAGGATGACACTCTTGCCTGAAGTGCTCATAGACTCGGTTCGACTCCGGTAAGGGCCCCTGGGTTTAGTTCAGTCTTCATTCCCTAGGTGGCAGCAAAAGTACAATGAGCTTACACCTGGCATAGCTGCAACTTTGTTGATTTATGTCTTCTGTAATTTGTGTTCCTGCGAATTGTTTAATCGTCATAACATGTACAATTGTACATGTACAGCGTTGTGCGTTTGTCAAGGGCTTCATTAAGGAATAAATATTATAATTATTATTATTATGCTTCCAGAAAGTGACAAAAATGAGGTTTTTTCACAATGAGAATGGGTAGGTTGCAGTGAACTATCAAATCTTGTATAATAGAAGCTGCAATTGACTTTTGCTGGTAATGAGCCTGTCCATACTTTATGTCGCCAGCTGTACCAAAGATCTCTGCGACTTGTTTTTGGGATGACCGCGCATCGGTGTTTTTGCACTGTGAACGATACTCGGTGTCTCTACAAGTTAACGACAGAATGAAAAAGATAATAATTAGGGGCACGGGATTTTGCATGGATAGTTTAAGTCAAAACTGTCCGAATCGTGTCTTACCCTGTTCCTTACTCAGTGATTACTTATTAAATGAAGCGCTCGGCCAGCTCTCACTATTTCTCGCTCGCTTACATCTGGCGCCACTGCCACCGTCATTCACTCTTTCATCACAGCCAGACTTGATTACTGCTGCTCTCTATGTTGGCCTTCCAGCTGGGCGGTGGGGGATGCCTAGGCCGGGTCTTGCGCTCTGCCGCGCGTCTCATCGGACAGATCCAAATTTGGACAAGTCTCTGGTTATATGCGCTGGCTCGGTGCAGGGGCGCAACCACGGTCCAGAAGTTGGGGGGACCTAATAGAATGTGTGAGTGGGGGGGAATTGCGAGCGCCGAAGGCGCGAAGCTGCGATTGCCGAAGGCAAGAAGCCCCTAACGACTAGGGGGTATGGGGGAGCGTCGTAAGCTCCCCCGACGCAATTTTGAGCATTTGATGCCAAATGGAGTACATTTTGGGCTTTTATTTACCTCAAATTTTGCACCGATGATTTCGATATAAAAGTACCTAATCCATCTAGATCTGTGATAATATGACTTTATTATATGAATAAACTGGAAGTGACAAGGGTTTAAGAGAATTGAACGGAAAAGAGTAGAATGAGCTCTAGAACAGTGTTTGTCAAAACTGGGAAAATCGGCAGGGAGGAAGCCTGGACGGGTCATTTTTCTCAGAATACCGTTAAGGCGTTTATGTTCCCCTACAGTGGCAAATCCCCACCAAACAGAGGAGGCATAACGTAGCATAACGAGGATAGTAGCTCTGACAATGTCAAAGAGACGTTCACAGTGGTAAGTTGGTAACCGTGGGCGACCAAAACACGTAGCGCGAACATGGATTTTCGGGGCAATGGCCACACTAGGTGACCATCCGATCAGACATAACCCGCCCCATAGACGGCCCAGTATCATCCGCAACACCACAAACCAAAGTAAAAACTGGACCCAGGATGGTACAAAAGCGGAACCCTCCTCCTTAACCAGGCTTGGGACTGGCACGACAAATGGTAGAGATGGTAAGGTAAAGAACCATCTGCCGTGGCGGAGTTGCCTACTCGAGGTCAGATGGTAAACTGGTAATGGGTCTGAGAGAGTGCTTTGCTATGTGGTGTGAATTGTAACTGATAGAGACGAGAGCAAGTGATGTTGACTGATCGGCTGCCAGGGTTGAAATGTCGAATGAAGCGTTAGAGCTTAGCGTCCAGGGCTCAATCCGAAAGACAAACAAAGCGCCGACAGGAAAAGTAAGTAAGCAAGATGGTATAACCAGACAATTCACAGAGGTCCATGTACCATGTAAGCAGTGTTGCTACAGTCTCAAAAGGCTAACAGGGAGTGCAGGGGGCCATGCGGCTCTAAATATCTGATCTACAAACCCAGAGGGATGCAAAAAAGAAGAAGGCAATGGCCACACTAGGTGACCATCCGTTCAGACATAACCCGCCCCATAGACGGCCCAGTATCATCCGCAACACCACAAACCAAAGTAAAAACTGGACCAAAACACGTAGCGCGAACATGGATTTTCGGGGTTGCAGCATATTTTGTCCATGTGTGCCCCCCCCCCCCCAAAGCCAATCCGATCAGAGATAGTGACACCCAAAATAACCATATCCTGGACTCGCTCGATGCCAGGGATGAGAGGAGGGAGGGCAATAGGTTTGGACCTCGGTCGTTTGACAACCATTTCTCTGGTCATAGCATGGTTTAATTTAAGATTGCTAATGGATGCCTATTGTCCACTTAGAGATATGGTCAAGTTCAGAAAGAGTGCTGTCAATGCAGGAAGCAGGGACCAGCTTGCAAGTAGCTATCGTCGGCATATTTATGGAGACGGTTTCTACTGTATTTAGGTTTAAGGCTAGAAATGGCTATGCCAAAATCAGTAGGTCCAAGGCCAGAGCCTTGTAGTATAGGCTACTGGCATTAATGGTACAGAGGGGAGAGATTGCAGAAGGCAAGAAGTTCCTAACGACTATAGGCGGTATGGGAAGCGTCGTAAGTCCCCCCAATCGGGGTCTGGGGCGGAGGCCCAGAAGCCGACGCAATTTTGAGCATTTGATACCAAATGGAGTGCATTTTTGGCTCTTGTTTGCCTCACAATTTTCAAAAGTTGGAAGGGACCGTCCCAACCTGTTCGAAAGTTGGGGGGAAACGCGTCCACGGCCGTCCCAACCTGTTCGAAAGTTGGGGGGGACGCGTCCCACGGGTCCCATAGGGTGGTTGCGCCTATGGCTCGGTGGCTCCCCTCCCCTCCGTTTCGCATACCGGATTGCTGCTTGGTATGGCGGTGCCTATTGGGCCTCACCCCAGCCTACCTTCGCAAGCTGCGATGCCCTACCTCAGACGCCCGGGGGTGTTGCCCCTTCGCTCTACCGAGCACCCCGCTTCTCGTCTCTTTCGCCCGTACATCTACTAGGCAGAATTGCGCCATTTCAGTCGTTGGGCCCTCGGTCTGGAATGGGCTTCTCTAAGCGCTGCGTTTAGCTCCCAGGGACCACTCCGATACATTCTATTCTAACCTCAAAAACTGTCCTTTTTAACCATGCTGTGGTGGTCAGCACATTTTGGCACTTCTTTTATGAATACCGGTGTTTAGATGGACCGCAGCTTGATTAGAATTTCCTTCGGGTTGTCTTGTTTAAATGGCGCACACGGACGGTGATACCACATGTGGTGATACTGCTCATAATCAAAATACTAATATTCCATGAGTTGTAAAGTTTGGTCATGGTAATTTCACTGTCAAGGGAAATATGTTATTTCTGCTCAGTGCAAGTTTCGCAGTTAGAAAACTGTCATTTCAGATAGACCTGGCACGACATCAAACTTAGTTAGAAACTTGCAAAGACTCCATTCGGATAGGTGAGTAGTGAATGACAAATGGCTAATAGAATTTATTCATTCATTACAGAGATTTATATAGCACCCCTTGAAGGCTACTACTCAAAGGTGATCCCGACGATTTTCTCTGCCTGAACTTGACGAGTCTTAGTCAACTCATACATTAACAATTCTACGGAACCGTTTTAAGGGATGGTAATCGTAATCGTAATCTCCAAACTTCTAAAGTTTTGGCATTTATTGTGGGCACGGTCGAGAAACAAGCGCTTGTCTCCACTCTATACCGCTCGTAGAGTCTTGAAGCCAGACCGAGCAATGTGGCTATTTATATCAGCAACAGGAGTAGCGGGCTGTACTGCCTGACAGCAGCCAGTTGCTTCAAAAACTCTCAGCTTACTGTGCATTGTTTTGCTAAGTGATGTAATGTATTCGTTCATAATAACATTTAACATCAAATAGGCTAGCGCAGAGTAGATGTCTTGAGGGGGCGCTGTATAAATGTTCAATTACATTACATTACACAAGGCAAAAAGTGTGAAAACTAGGCCCTGTTTAACAGCCTATTATTTATTTTCACTTTTTCTGGTCTATTAAACGCAATGTCTATTCACAAGGCGTTAGATTTCGATACGACAAATTGCACGGTATCAAGTCAGTTTCCTTGCTAGTAGGCCTAAAACGTGACAGCAAATATGTTCGTGGCCAAAATTTGGTCACATCGGCCACGTTTTTTCTTGCGTCAGAAAACTGAAGATCCGTTCAAAACGAGTAAAATGGAGAAGGTAAAAGGAGATCGCTCAAAGATTTGCTAAGAGAAATATTTCATCTCAAGGCAATTTAGATCGCCAAATGATATGTTATAATACATAAATAATAAAGAGCGCTAAAATAATACAATAGAAAAAATACGCTGGGGAAAACATAGCAGCAACATATTCAGTTCCGTAAACAATTCCGAATTTAATTTTTATATTTTATTTCCAATGTTTGGACCAAGCCTCGTGGAAGGGGCTCGGCTGGGTCCAAAACTGGGGTGTGTGAAGTGGAAATCATTTGGGACCGTTGTTGGAGCTCGTAGAGAATTCCTCGAGTATGAAATAACTTCTCTAGTCCCTGTCTTAAAACCCTGCTTTGAATAATAAACAACTGCTATAGCGCCTGTTTCAAAACCCTTATTTGACATCTACTCCATTCAAACGGGCGAGCATTGGTGAAGGATCTCACCCGATCAATTCATTGTAAAATGAGCTGGGTCGAGGCTATGTATAGCCTATATATATATATATATATATATATATATATATATATATATATATATATATATATACGGTCGCTAGAAAAAAACGCGAGCATTTTCATTTACATCGGATAAATTATGACGATTTACAAATAGTATAGGCTCATGACGGTCTGACTAATCAGGACACAGCCAGTGCAAATGACAGGCCTTCGCATGCAGTTGCTCGTGTGAATCTCAAGAACTAGCTAACTCGTTGGAATAACTGCCAACTGAGTTCGTACTTAGGGCTACACACTCTTAAGCCATACAAACATTTTGAAGTAGACCTATCTACATGTAAAATTATATATTCAATTGTTTATATATATATATATATATATATATATATATATATATATATATATATATATATATATATATATACAGCTACACAACCTACTTTTTACTGCTGTCCTGGTGGATAAGGGCCATGTACTGCATGACCTGTACCCGCCCGTCAAAGCCACTGCCTACCACCTGCGCACACAGGTCCATAATCGCACAATCCCTCCGGCACATGGCATGATCAGGAAAATTTTCATAATTAGGATGATGAATGGGATTTAGGATTAATTGTACAATTTTATAACAACATTTGATTGTCCTGATCAATTCAATAGATGATGAATGTATATTACCATGTTTGTACATCAAAATGCGGATAGCAATTGGTCAATTACAGAATATTCTTATCTTCTAATCTTATCTTAAAAATAAGATAAGTTTTTACTGTGTGTAATGTTTGGATAACTTGTACGCCATCCAGTAATGGCGTGAAACAAATGGTTATCCTACATAAAGCAGTTATGCTTGAGCTAAAGTTAAACTGGGTTTGGATGTTTGGTACTGCGAGGCGGTTTTTGTTGCTATAGTAGGTGGCTGTATAATAGGGCGTAGGCCTAACAGTCTCTCGACTTGTCTCCGTCTGTGAATGTGTTAGTTTTCGAACCCTGCAGTCTCTTGTCTGTAAAAACACTCCCCTATTTCCTGCGTCCCAGACCGCATGACCGAATTGTCCCACGGGATGACAACTTAATGAGAAAAACGTTTTGACAAAAATGCTTTATAATGCTTAATTTCATGCAAACCAAAGTCCGGTTATACAGTTGGATAAATGAAGAATATACTTTCTTAAGTACTTACTTACTTTTTGAGACTTGTTAGTTTTGGTCGCCGTGTTTCCTGACTTTGATGTAAGCTTGTTTTTTTACAGTAAATATCGCATCTAATGATTTTAAACTGAAACCTGTTAGTAGTCTTTCTTGCCTTTTATTCCAACGAGTAACTATATATTTAATTATTTATTATCTACGTTAGAATTGTAATTGTAATTGTAATCGAACATTTATACAGAGCTGCTCAAAATCAGCAGCGCTCTCAACCTGCTTCAGTGCCTGAGTCAGGAAACAGGAAAGTCTTAAGACGTCTCCGGAACTGGCTAGGTGAGAGGGCTAGTAACTCAAGGCGAAGAGACTGGGGAAGAGAGTTCAAGCTGATGGGCCAACACGAGCAAAGCACCTAGAGTGGGCCGTAGCAGAGCGCATGCGAGGGACAACCATTAGAACAAACATATATATAATTATTTAACATCTACGCACAGGCCTAAATATACAATACTTAACACAGATGAAATTTGAAAATGTCCCTTTACAATAAATCAAAGCAGGCCCGGCAACAGGAGACATTGTTCATTATGCAGGACGCATAGGCCAAGGTATAGGGTTTTAGTTTAGAACGAAATAATACGTGGGCTTAGATAAGAAAAGTGCAGTTATGTGTCCATACAATTATATGTTCGTCCAGCGGACCAGGTCCAATAATGCCTATGGCCGCAGATTCAGTGCTGCCTCCAATGTGCAAGTGTGCATGGCATTAAACGCGCTGGATCATCGCTCGAGCCCCGTTCAATCTGCTGTCAGTTGCCAATCCCAAATCGGTCAGCCACCGATTGTAGAACGAGGTCATTCCGAAAGGATTAGTCATGCTGTGTGCTCCGCAGGAATTGTACCACCATCCTCCTCTTCCCTGGCCCAAACAGCAGTTTACACCAGGATATTTGTCGTTATCCGCGTCCCATGTAGTGAAATTCATCCCGTTCTGGATGCGTGCAGAATTCGGAAACTCGAACAGATCTCCGGCATCTCCGGCGTACCCGCTGACGTGGATCATGTACCAGTTCGATTCGGGATCAACCTGGAAACTATCGTATTCGGCGGAGAACCAGGACTCGTTCTGAATAGATTTGAACTCGAAGCGCGCTTTGTACTGCCCGTTGTTAGTCATCTGGGTGAGCTTTTCGAGGCCGAGCCAGTACTCCCCAGTCGGGTCACCGAAGCCGTTCCGATAATTGATCCAGGTCTCGTTGAATGGGACGCTTCCATCGAAACGATAAAGAAAGACGATCCAACGATTGACGGAAATGACTGGAATAGGCTGAGGGAAGGTTGGAACGGAAATGGTCGTCTGAACAGACTGCGCCACAAAAGCTGAAACCATCAACCCAGTCAGTAGCGTAAATCATTGATATTCATCTTAAAAACTCCGTCTATCATCCAAAGCAATAAGCAGGTTATTGTAACAGGGTATATAGCTTATTAATTGCATGAACTCTTATAAGTGCCGGGTCTCAATTAAAGCAGGTCTTTAATAGCCGCCGGGGAAACGATTTGTGCAAAAAACGCAGGCCTCTTTTAAACGGCTGTTTCTAATAAATATTCTGTCTCCATTATACGCCGGTGTAGTTAAGACATACAGGGCACCAGCGTCTGTGCAACGATTGTGTCATTCGAGCATGGCAGACGAAGCTGAGAACTGTTCAACAGAAGTCAACTCAACCCTTCGACAGACAACGTCTAGCGAAAGATTTTTAACATCGCTTCAACACGTCTTGGTGAATCTTTAGTCTGTTCGGCACAATCTTTGAGTTCAAATATTTAAATGGTCTGCGTTCATGACCTCCGTTGATTGTTCCCTCATAAATTTAAGTATAATCAAATATCCTGATTTCTTTGCAGGTGATTAAATAATAGCAGTTTTAAAGTACCACAGATGTAAATCGGCCTATATATGGTAGACCCAGGCCCTACTCAAATCTAGCTTCATGATTCATGGACCAACACATTTCCTTTAACATTTAGGTTTTCGTCTGACGAGACCCTGTTTGATATTGGCAATCACATTGTACAAGAGAACCGAGTGAGGTTACTATGGTTATACTCCTGTTAGCTAAGACGTCGTGTTGCTGTCCTTCTCGTCTCCGTTGCGACCGACAGAGTTTCTTCTTCTGTTTGTTGAAGTGTTCGACTGCTGTTGTTGGCTAAGCTCCTGTATTTGCTGTTGTCGACTGTTGTCCTGTTTCATTTCGGAAAGGTATAATTGTTGTGTATAATATTACTTTTGAATAATATACTTTTATCATAACCAAAGTGAGAGTCGTCTTCATTTTAAGGGACTCATAACAATAATATACATATATAATATATATATGACATATAGTATATATGCCTCACCAGCTGACTGACGAGCGCATATATATATATATATACAATTATACATATACATATACAAATTTGTTGCCTCTACTCTTTGAGTTGGCTAAGAAAAATGAGTATTTTTTTCCGCACTAACTTAAAGACAAGTCCATTTTGCAGGTACTTTCTTTTGTCAATCATTCTGTACTTATCTGCAAAGGTCTTTTTCATCAGGTCCGCGAATGGCAATGAGAAACTGGTTAATCGATCATTAAACCAAACATAACGCCAGCGCCATCTCGCGAATGATATGAGAGCAAGTAATGTTCTTTCAAAGGGAGGGAGCAAAAATATATATACAATTATACATATATATATATATATATATATATATATATATATATATATATATATATATATGCGCTGCAGTGCATTATCTGGGATTGAAAAATATGCACACACTTACTAGCCGGCTGTTGACATCGTACGAGTGTCCAGTTGTCGTTGTGACAGTACATGCATCCATCACCAGTCAGGTTGAATCCGCACTCGTGGTACAACCGCTTCTCGTACGTAAACGGAATATGGCACTTCTGATCAGCAATACCTGCAGTAATGTAATTGAGACTTTTTTTATAGTGCAACTTCCATAAACTTTAAATAAAATAGGAGAATTATTATAGTGGCTGATGACATTAATGCGACCTTGTACGACGTTGCTGTATCCAACTGTCTGTTTCCAGCACTGATTGATGCGAAATATGCAGTTCAATGTTGAGCAAAGGAACTGAGAGATCCGGTAGTGTATAAATGAAGGCAAGACAAAGAAAGATATTAATTTTTAATAATTTACTTTACCTCTAAAAGCTATAATATTAGATTGGGGAAATTATGTATACAAGCTTCATATAAGGTACCGGTAACCGCAGGTTTCTGTGGATAATAATTTTACTCCTCGCTTAGTAATCTTATAGCTGAATCGCAAATTCAGTATTCCGTATCAAGTGTTAAGTTAGGCGGCCTAACTTAATCAACGTACAAGTGTTAAGTTAGGCGGCCTAACTTAACACTTGATACTTAGGCCTACTGGTAACTAGCGATAGAGGACCATTGCTACAGGAAACAATCCACACTTAATGTCGACATAGGCTTGAAAGTGGGAGGAGAATTAACAGATCCAGCGGTTTAAAGTCAGGTTGTAGTAACTCCTTGATACCTTCAGACCTTATGTACCTCGGTCTCTACACTCCCTAGTCGCTCCGCTCGGCCGCCATAGGCCTTCTGGTTGTCCCCGGATGCGTGGTGAAACTGTTCAATCCAGAAACTTATGTCGGCCCCTGTAGTTGGAACCATCTTCCGCCTGAATTGCGTCTTGAGCTCCTCAGTCATGCTCTTCCTCTGTTTCAAAACACCTGAAGATTATCTTCTTTGTCAGAGACAGCACTGACCTGGGTCAGGAGCGCCGCTGAATCTCTGAGTGGCGCAATATAAATGTTCAGTTACAATTACAATTACAACCACAAAGAGGACAAAACCTCCCAGTACTTGCCACTATTAGACGTTCAACACCCACATTGTTCTGATCTGTTTTCCTCAACGCGGTCTTGGGCCCCACTTGGGGATATATTCAGTCCTTCAATCGCACAACACACCATGTGCACAACCCTTCCATGTACAAGACGATTCCAGTTCCAGTCTTTCTTTTAGCTGATCCGAAAAATTGGACCCAATAAATTCGATTTTATGAACGAAAGTCAGGCAGAAGGACCTGAAATCGATCTTCCCCAATTTTTCCTATGGGGACAAGCTTCCATGCAGTGATCCCTCTATTCCAATGCCATTTGTGACATTCAGCTACGACGTTTCAGATTTCATAGAACCCGGTGCATGGTTACCGACAGCAGACGACTATAGGTAGAAGGGAGGAAGATGGACAGTCTTTGTTGTGGAGTCGACCGTCAATCACGGACGGGTTAAAGACCAGTGAGCCTACTTAACACTTTTACCGCCGGACCATTTATTAGTAGTACGCCACAGCCCTATAGAACCGCACTCACTGTTACAGAGATGTCTCCTCCTCCCAATAAAATACTCGCAGGCAAAGTGGGTACCGTTCAGTTTGACTGCCGGGCAACATGAAACACGGCAGCCCTATCGTAAATTTGACACGAGGCATCCCTAGCGTAAATTTGACACGCGTCAGCCCTGTCGAAAAGCATCGACCAGTGTGATTCTCGTTAACGATAACGATAACGAAAATGTTCGTTAACGAAAATAAAATGATTTCGTTAACGATAACTATAACTATAACTAAAAAATATCATTAACTATAACTATAACTATAACGAAAATAACACTAACGAAAATTCGTCTTTATTTTCGTTAATACAAAAATTAAAATAGGAAGTGCAATATGGACGATTCGACATATATGAGAACGAAAAATGCGATATTTTTATTATGCAATTTGTCAGTTACTTTGGAAACTCGTGTATTCATGAAACTAAATTCACCCATGCTTCAAAGGCTTTCAAAACTCTGAGCAAATTGGGAAACAGCGCGTTAATACGCACAAATTTGCTTATAGCCGTAATTATTGTAACTAAGTAGTAACTAAAAATTAACTAAAATAAAAATTCATTAACTATAACTATAACTATAACTAAAAATATTACTAACTATAACTATAACTATAACTAAAATAAAAACCATTAACTATAACTGTAACTATAACTAAAATAAAATCTGTAAGGAGAATCACACTGGCATCGACAAGCCAAGACCAGACTCGGAATCCGAGCTATCATTACCAGAGGCAGCCTTTATTGCCAGGACGCCTATATCCGCTGTATATTTGAAGTACGAGTTAACTCGTACCTGGCGTCTCGGCAATACCATTCAAGTACGAGTTAACTCGTACCTGGCGGTCAATGTGTTAAGAATTCCTGTCCTGTATCTGTTGATGGTTTTTGCATAAAAATTTTTGGCTGAAAAATTCTAAAATTAAACAAAAGGACTGGTCCTTTTGCTTCTTCTGTTCTTCTTAGCCTCTGATTTGTGTCTGTACTCCATCAATTCCCAAACAACGGTATGTAATTTCTTTACAGGCCTACACAGACTGCAAAGCAGTGAAATTGCAACGCGTTATATACTGGGGTACATAATAGGCGCTCTTGTGAGTTACCTAAAGGGTGCTATACAAGTGCTCTGATATATTATACATGCATTCATGCATAGGTTACATTTGTGGACGCTGATACAGATGAAAAAGTAGGCCTATAGTTTTAGAAGACAGGACTCAGTCATCATCGCATCAGATAAGTCAAGATAAGAATATTCTTTAATCAACCAATTGCTATCCGCATTGAGGTGTAAGGACAACATAGTCGAACATCATAGCCTACGTAGAGCTACTCGCGAAGGTCATAATCGGTATCGATATGTCATTCTGATGATGCAGGTTTTTCTCATCAGGCTGTCAGCAGAGGGATTAGTAGTCAATACATTCGTTTATTGATAACAAAAACAGGTAGAAACACCGCTATGAGATACATTGTGAAAGAGCAATTATGGATATTTATAGGGATGACGCGGTCATGAGCCCGTGGACGTAGGTAGTATTTGACTTCAACGTAGCCTTATGTACCTTCAGGGCCGGTTTAACCACTAGGCGAACTAGGCGGCCGCCTAGGGCGGCACGCTTCTGGGGGCGGCAGAAAACTAAATAAAAAATATTTTTTTAAAATATCAATCAATCAATCAATCAATCAATCGTTTATTTGTAGCCAAACAACAATAAACAATAACATTACAAATCAGATTGCACTTTTAAGTATGGATTGTTGAATGCCACAAGGGAAGGCCCTGAAGGGATCAAAGATCCCGCTAAGTAGGGACACCTCTATATAATTTCAACAGAATATGTGGCGACCGAAAGATGCTTTACTTAGTACAACAGTTGTTGACTTGATTAACATAAAAAAATCCTAACTAACCTTAACTAATTCAAACTAAATATATTGCCAGCTTTTTGCCACCATTCATTAATAAATGAATACGAAAATAAGAAGCGGCTTCAAACAGACCACACATTTCGAAATCTTAACGTCAGTCATATGGTGGCACGTCACGCTTATGCCCTTAACTATCGCAAGTTTGAAGTTGCTTACTAGGGACATATTTAAAATGAAACTGAGACCGATCATCAGCAATGTTAGCACTCCTTCGGTTTTTCCCAAGATCTTGGTTTTTAATCTGAACTTCTTAAATGGGGTTTTCTGGAGACCTTGTGTCTTCATTTGGGTTTTTCTTGTTTTACTGAAACCTGTTTTCATTAAAAGTTTAATCAATTTTTGTTAAAAGCATAATTCATGTAACAGAAAATCCAGTGCTAGTACAAAACCAGACACTAAAGATAACGGTCTGGGTGATCGAGGTCAATAAATGGCGCAATATGTGTGCAAGCATTGATATAGGCCTACTAGATTTAAAATATAGTTTTAAATAGTTACAAGGCGCCGCGTATTTATTCAATTTGACGTCGTCTTGACACTTCCAGTTTTTGTGACTAATGATGAGAGAAGCTACTCGAAGCTCAAAAGAAATATATTTGCGTAGGTCATGCTGCAAGAAAGATTTGTTGGACTGGGCCTATAGCTACATTGCCAATTGAACATGATAGGCATCTTGCTGGAGACATTGAACTCACACTATGCAAAATTCTTGCAAGATTGCACTTTTTGCTTACTTCAATATGCAGGCGTTCCCCCACTTCATTTTTTAGGACTACACTACTGGCTACATTGCCAATTGAACATGATAGGCATCTTGCCGGAGACATTGAACTGATAGACTCTTCTACATTTGCTAAAGTGAAAACGCGAAAAATAAAATTTTGAAATTACATTATAATTATTTCTACAGACTTACAGTGTTACATCGTATACAGCATAGGCTGCATGACTAATGCAGTTTCCAGACTGTTACTATAATAATTATGGATAACTTTTAAATTAACTTAGTTAATTTAATATTGATTAGTTATCGCAATTACTGGGGGCGCAGCGCGACAGGTTCGCCTAGGGCGGCAAATACTCTGGCGCCGGCCCTGTGTACCTTAACTTTTTACACGTAGGCCTACCCCCTTCTTTGCATACTATACCGTTCACATTATACTTTTAGCTGTCTACGCCATAAGGCGGGGTACTTCCGTCTATAAAAAAATGAAGATGCCTTTAAGTTACTGACTGAGTTGCATTGTCTTTCTATTACAGAGCAAGGGTTCTGCCAACTGCCTTTCCAATGCTTCCAATCCGTCTTCTGGCTTCTAACTCAAAGCTACAGGCAATGCAGTTCTTAAATCTTGGCCCGAAATGCTTATCACGTTCTTCGTCACTCCATAGAAACCCAAACAGCATAACCGTTACTGTCCGGCTGTCCTTTATTTGCTCTCACAGTCATGATCAAGCCCGATCCCGACGCATTAGACCCGATTAATTTTGACTTTTGCTCTATCTTAAAGCATGTTTCAGATAGCAACCAGATGTGAGAAAACACGCCACAATAAAATAAATAACACAAGTCAAGTTTATATGTTTAATAAATGCAGCAAGTTCATCTAAACTGTTATCAGTTTGAGATTTTCATACTTCGTGTCTTTCAATTTGATTTCCGTATAAACACCTAGCCTTCGCATACAGAATCACCTATTCTAAGTCTCCATTCTTTTTAATGCCAATATGAAAAACTGTATAGGCCTAAATAATTTATTAAATCTCTAAGAAGCACCAAACAGGCGTATTATCAAGAATATGACGATAATAACTCTAACATTAACATCTTGATAAAGACTATAATCTATATCTAAATGTTTCTATATACAGTATATATACAGACGTTATCATAATGTCCAAGACATCGATTGATGGTCGCTTTAATCGAAATCGCAATTAGGTCTACATGTATATTATGATAAACACGATAATTACACAATGTTCTATTATCAATACTTGCTGTCTGCATATTCAGCGATTGAATTTATTGTCTAATTTAGTCAATATTAATAACTAGTCAACTTTCACAAATCAAAGTTTGAGACAGGTTGTCTGTAAAATCATGTGTTCTTGAATTTTCTGATCTGGAAACGCAGTTAGTTTTAATCAGGTCTATTTTTTGCTAATCAACGAAGCGTTGAGCGAAATCCTTTGAAAATTCGTAGATCTCTCTCATGAACTCTTCGCATTCTTCTCTGTCTTCGAGGTCTGGCAATTCAGTCTCCAATATCAGCTCCATCTGGTCTGTAATTTCTGTAAAAATTCCATCGTTTGGATGTCTGGGTTCTTTCTGTATTCCTTACCTCGGTTTAACTTAAATGTTATCCGATTCAGGAAGTTGTCTTGGTCATCGTCTCTCCGACTTCCGGTCTTGCCTCGAAACCGGAAACTCGTCATGTCCTTGTACCTCATGTAATCGATGCGATCCTTGTACTCATCCAACGCGATGCCATCCACTTCTCCAGCGCTATTTCTGTGCAGCAGACGGTGTGCATTCTCCAGGAGATCCTCACAACCTTCCCGCTTTGCCAGTTCCTCTGCTGTGATGATTGGTCGCGAATGAATCTTGATGCGAATATCTGTCGGTTGAGGGTTCAAGTCGGTCTTGCCACGTGCTACGTTGAGAACGAACCATTTTATGTCCTGAAGGTGGACTAATGTAAGTTTTAAGTCTTTGTTAAGGACAATGATTCCATTTGAAACGTTCATTTTGACGGTTGGACGATATTCGTATCGATGTTCCGTTTCGGCAAAGTTGTGTCGTTTCAGGAAATCCATAAACCGTTCCAAATCAACATCTTTTGACGGTATAAAGGCAGAATCTTTGGAACCACGTTGCCAGTTAACCGTTCGGTTTGATGGCCTTTGATAATTATTGGAGTTTGATGGGCTGCGGAAGGTGGAACTATTCCAATTGGTAAAGTTTGATGGGTTACGGAAGATGGGACTATTCCATCTGGTACCCCTCTGCCATGAATTATGCATAAAAGCACTTTGGTAATAGGGTGTTTGTGATCGAACATTTCCACGTACTGTTGGTCTCAAACTCGGTCTAAAATCGTGCCTAAGATTAGCGGCAACTTGATTCTGCCTTGCATGTTTATCTTTCTCACCTGATGGTCTATCGGACAAATTGCGACTCAAATCCCCGACCTTCATCGCACCGAGCTCAAAACCATACAAGTAAAAATTTCCAAAACTGACGGCAACTCTAATACCGCCATGGATGTTAAAGTTGTATTTCTTCCTTAAAAATAGTCGTTGTTCTTCAAAGTAGAAAATCACTTCTCCCGCACTGTAAGCATCTGCAGGATCAGATCTTTTGACCATGGGGACCTGCTTCCGCCATTTTCTGTGCTTGTTCTGACAACGTCCGTTATAACGGCAGATCCGAATCATGTGTTCTGGTCCCAGTGCACCTTCAAGTACCATTCTGAAGGCTCCAGAAATCGACCAGCGATCTTGCGGATAATTTCCTTGAGTAAAACATGCATAGGTGCCTATGATACCATGAATTCTAGCTTTAAGCCTTCTAATGGCTTCAGAGCTTCCCCAAGCTTCGATTATATGTCCAGATTTAAACCCTCTGAACGTCTTCTTTCGAATATTGATGAAACTTTACGCCAGTTTCCTGCCTCAGCATCTCTTCCCAACCTGTCTCGACGTACTTGAAGATGGAAGATACTTCATTGGGAACAACCATAGTGAAGCGACGATCTTCCTGGCAGCTTGGATGCAAGAAATCATCGACAGTGGAACAGTTTGCCAATGAGTGGTAGGCCTGCATCATCTGCTCACCTAATTGAATGTACTCAAGATCTTTTAAGTTCAGAAGACGTTGCCTGTAGTTTACTCGACCTGGATCAGGAACGTCTTTCAGGGCCGATCCTCGTATGAATCCGTAGAAGTGGAAGAAAGCTAAGAGTGCTTGTCCGCAGCGAGTTTCGTCTTCAGGTTTTGAAGCAGATAAATTCTGACACGTATCCACTAGATCAGATTTTATGCATATTTCACCAAGCATTCTTAGTGAGCATGCTTTCACCTGTGACACTTTCGCTCATTTCTATATGAGTACATTCATCCAAATGACATGTTTGGAAGTGATTTTCCATCAGTAGGTTTCTTGACCTGCTCAAAATATCTTCTGACAACGAATTTCCATATTTCGTTAGCGTAAAGTGAAAGAACGTAATCGCAAGTTCTTCTTCACTCAGAAGAGAATCGCCGGAACTGCTACTGATGCCAGTATTTCTTCCCCATGCAAGAACAATTCTCAGAACAGGGACTGCCCATTTATTCAACACCATGGCTGCCACAATGTACGCTGTTCTCCACAGACAATTACTGTCAGAGAATAAAGTGATCTCCATAGTTGTATCAAGAACGTTAAAAATCCTGAGTTTATTTGTAGGTTTTGATCTGGTGCTTTTCACTAGTTCTCCTCTGACTTGATCTGCAAGAATTGTAGCAATTTTCCTGAAGCGTTCTAATTTCTCTTCTGACGGATTAACTGGCTGATGTAAACAGCCAATGTCAACGAAGATGTCCAATGTTGATGCATTGTTAGCACAGTCGGTGATGATTGACCCAAACGGAATCAACTTGATTCCGTCCTCGTTGCTTGCTTTAAATCCACTCATCCTACGAAGTAGTTCTACGCGACTTCCCTTCGAAGCTTCATCAGGGTTTTTAATTTTGACGGAAGCGATCTCCAATGAAATTTTATGTAGGAATGATTTTGGTATAAATTTTATTTCTTCTACTTCATGCATCAAATCGGGTGACTTCTGCTTTTTAATCATGCATAACAAATCCCAAAATATCCAGGGCAGTCCAAGACATTGTCTATCAGGCTCCATCTGACTCTGTTCAGCAACCTTGGTTTCACTTGTTATAGCTCGCTCCCGACTACTGCGCGAACGCTTCTTGGCATCGTCTTCACTTTGTTGCACATCAGCTAGATTCTTGGTTGACTGGTTCTGGACTTTCGCTTCCTGGCTTTGCTCAAGAACATCATACGATACTCTATACAGAGCGGACGCTTTCTGGCACAATAGAGTAGAATCATGTAGACGCTTTGCTCCTCCGAATTCTTCATAGAACATGTTTTTCATTTCTTCTTTTATTGCCTCAAGACGCAATTTGATAATTTCTGCAATTGCATAATGATCCCCCTTTAAATGTCCCAGTCTTTTCTGCATGCCAAGGGTTCCAACAGAGAGTAGCTCCACGTCCGTTTCAATCCCGTACATGGCCTTCAACTCGTCCATTTTCTGCACATATGTTGCCTTCATTGCCTTTGCTCCATCTAGATAAGTTTCATGTCCTGGAAGTATTAGATCAGGATCCGGAATAATTGGATCTAACTTTCTAAACTCATTGGAAATTTCTATAGTCCGACACTGTTGGAAAAGTTTTCCAATCACTGTATTCGATATGTAGCTTGGTTTATCAGATTTCATCATATAGTCAGGGTAGCTGGCAGGACGTAGATTTTGAGGCAATTTTTGAACCTGGCCAGTTTTTGGAAAATCAACTGCATTGGAATGTGCACGAGCAATTTCAATGCATTCTTTGCAGTTTACACCTTTGGAATCAGCGTGTACCAAATGTGCATTAGCTATGACTCCTAACTGGTCGCTGTCAATGTAGTGACCTATGAATTGAATCATGTCTGCTTCTGTCACCATTTTAGACAAAATATGTTTCTTTTGCGGCGTGAAGTCCATGGCCTGCATATTCTCCAACGGAGGTATAAGAGACTCTTCCCAACAGACAAAGTACATGTCTCCATCCAGGTCCGATCCAGACATTTCATTTGGATGAGGTCTCGGTCCTTTAGCCGGAAATACGATGCAGTCCACCATGTGATGAAGTTCAACCTTGTCAACGGCCTTGAACTTTCGCATATCGCCCGGGTGGAAACAAGGATTTTTAGTTACAACAACACTTCTCTTTAGGACTTCAATATCTTGTTTTGGGTGGTCTATATCTTTGGAAAACTGAACGAAAACTTCTCCATATTCCAGGCAGTCAAACTCGTCGACTGTTCCGATCATAATGCGACCTTTGTCTTCTGGAATCTCGATGTGTGTCTTTGCGAGGAGGTTATTAAACCTCTGTCGGTAGATTGTTGCCAGAATTTCTCGAAGAAAAGGTTCCATCGTGACTACTATTCCGCTCTCTTTTAGTTGTTTCCATTCAATTCCAAGGTGCGCCTAAAAGCGGAAGGAAGAATGGATGGATTGGATTATTTACGGTTACATATTGGAGGCTTTGGCTTTGGGTGTAGATATTTGAAGGTGAAAAGGCTGTGAAAAGGAAAAGGTTTTAAATAGAATTTTAATGTTTTTGATTGGTGTTGAGGTTCAAGGTTTGAAGTGTAGCTATATTAACTTTGTGGTTTGGACTTGAGCGTGAAAATCTTTAAAATTTATGTAGTCTCCTAGATTTGATATTGTATATGTACCGGTAGTGACCATTTAGTTGTGAAAAAAGGTTTTTTTTAATATTTTGTTTTGAATAGGCCCCGGTTCTTTGGTTTATTTGCGTTCAAATTTTTTCAAACCTTGGCGATTTTTTTGACGGCAATACTTTCGTAAAATAGGATGTCTGCCATATTGATTAGCATCTTGTCCTGCAGTTTGAAGAAGCTTTCGTCGGGGACACTGAGCCCAGACAACAGGAGCATCGCCTGTCTGTTGAGGCAAAGGCGTACTACAAAGTAGACAACGGTGAACATGGTTTCAGAACATCTTTAAAGTGTCGTCTGAAAACACCCTTCGTTTACAGTCACTATTGCTATTATAATTATTTATTATTATAATTAAATTTGAAATACGCGCTCACGGTCACACAGAAGTGTGATCTCTGAGGCGCTGATAGTTGGACACCTGAACGGATATCATCTTCTCCTGGCGGCTAAGTGCTTGAAAGCTAAGGAGATATAGTGAGTATTTCTACACTTTGTACAGGAAAGAAGTGAATTTGAACTTTAAGAGAAACTGGCAGTCGATTTTGTTCCTTGGGTTGAGGGACAGTCAAATTCACTTCCCATAACTTTTCTGCATCGAGGCTTTTCCGACTGGTACTTGATTTTCGCAGGCAACGAGGAGGGATGTAAGGAGTTACAGTAGTTGAAGGTAGGGTTAGAGCTGCTGGTGATGAAGGCTTTGTAGGTCAAACAGGCCAATTTAAACTTTATTCTGCTATTCAATAGGAAGCCAATGCAGCTGATGGAGTAGGACTGAGGAGCTTGCTCGTAGTAGAACACGTAGCACACGCGAGCGCAGGAGTTTTGGATGCGTTGCACACTGTTCAAAGTTGAGAGACCACAAACAAAAACCAAATTAGCATAATAAAGGCAAGTTTTCGACAAATAGGATGTCTGCCTATTGATTAGCAAAGTATGACAGGAAATTAAGATAGTCATGGCACTCGCTGACCATTCATTCAGTCATTCATTGAGAGGACATGTAGTCGTTCCAAGCAAAGCTACTACAAAGTAGCCCCCGGCCCAATGATTTCATAACCATCAGTTTACAGTGTCGTCTGAAAACACCCTTCGTGCAGTCACTAGTGCTGATAGATATTATTATTCTGGAGGAAGATTTTTCCACGTGGTCGGTCACAACCAATGAATCTGAGGCAGACAGTTAGCAGCTTTGAAGTCCAGGATGCAGTTAGAGTTCACAAGATGCTTAACGAAGAGTTTCTAGCGGGCAGACAAACCTGAGGTGGCGAACAAAACTCGCTAAGAAGAGAGAGTTGCACTCGATTCAATGGCCTTGAGTTCAAGGTCGAAATCCCACAAAAAACGAATTTACAAACAAGGCGAGAGGAGAAAAGGGAACAGGCTATAGTTTGCTAAACTCTGACAGGAAACAAATATTATCTAGTAGCCCACTTACCAATAATTATGATAAGATATAATTTATGATTGTACACAACCCGGTCTTGTCATCTCCACGACTTCAAGCTGATTGTGCTCTGAAGGGAATTTCTCCATGCTCTTCCTAAGTTGCAGTTTTTCTTCTTCTCCAAGGTCGGGAGCAAGGGCAACAACTCCTTTGCAGCCTCCGAAGCGAATCTGGAATGCAGATGGCGTGTAGCGCAAGTTCAAGGACTTCGCCACCTACGCAACAATACAATTACCAGTAGTATTATTGTCTTGCGAACAGGAAGCATTTTAAATAAGCAATCAGTCTTACATACAGTGCTGCTGACTACTACATAACAGTCACCTTTCAAATAATTTAAAACAACTTTTAAAGTAAAGTAAAGGGCACGAACTTCCATTGCTCATTCCAATGTGGGATCGCTCATCACAGAGACTAATATGACTTAGAATTAGCTACAATTGCAACGATTACTTCAGACGACAAGGCGAAATATAAAATAAACTAGACAAGTGTAGAAAAAGGAATAGAAGTTACAATTTGTTATGTTAGTACATGCATCAAACGATATATCTTGCAAATTCACTAGAAATCGAGCACATCAATCTTTCACTATCGATGCATGTTGGTGTACAGCAGTAATCACTTTTAGTATGAAGAGCTTCATACAGTAAATCTATATACAATGTATCAAGACGACAAGATGAAACGGTTTTTAGTACCTCACAAAGGCCTGGCAACAATGTAATGGTTCAGTTCTGACATAAATATCACGAGCACATTGATTTGCTTCTACAGGGCCTAACACATGGACTTCTTTTTATCCAAACACGTAGGCTACATGAAAATAAATGATTACGACGAAAGTAGTCTATAATAATCGAACATACTCGACGTGCAAGAGGCGCAGATATTCTTCCAATGCCGTCCGTGAAGCAATACGTGGTGTTTCTTGTGATGTCTTCGATCCATTCAACGTTCTTAACTTCCACAGTATTTCTCGTTGATGTAAAGCATTGACCAAGTCGGGAGACGTACGTAGCAACGCATCTCTCGTGGGAAATATCTCCCATCCACTGTCCGAATGGAATCCACTGTGTCTCCCGTTCCATCACTGGCATACATCCAGACGGAATGGGATCTCAACTGGCTGTTGGAACAGCCGAGAAATCGATAATGTCGATCACCAATCTTAAATCCATTTGTGAGAAAGTTGATTATACGTTTTTTGATTTCCTGGATTGGAATGTACGATGTAAGACGCGTGAAATCATCGTCCCGGATCGATACCCGAACAAATCTATCGGAGCCAAACTCTCTTAGAACTCGATTTTCAACAGTCCACTCTTCCCCGAGGCCTTTGATGGTTGTGGGAGTAAGTATGAGACGCCGAATAGCAGCAACGTGAGGAATTGGAGGATCATCATTTTCAGCTTTCACTTCATCTAGCAATTTTCTATTCATTATCATTTCTGAGACTTTCTGGAACTGCTTTTCCAGGTTACAGATGCTGGCATTGTCAGTTGCACTTGTGACAGCTCTTACCGTCTCCTCAAACCAGGGTTCGTGCTGGGTTTTGTTGAGAGTGGTTACAAACTCTTGCGTTACTTGATCAGTAACTCTAAAGCCTCGAGACATTAAACAATACCAAGCGTAGGTAAGGCGAAAAGACTTAAATTCTGGCCAGGCAATCGGTTCATGTACCCGCTTGTCTTCCAAAATTGGATTCCCAGCTACTATGCTGAAATCTAGTTTGACAAATCTTGAAAGCACATCGTTCAACCTGGTTTCGTCTTTTCCCAGTTGGAGTTGAATAACGTTGCTCGATCCTATGATTTCTGTTGGACAGTCTCCAAACTGAATTCGACGTTCCCACAGAAACTCGGTCGGAGTTGGTTTTTCCGAATCTATCACGTCATTTGGAGATGTAGGAATGAAGGGCCGCGATTTCGTAGCGAAGAATATTTTATGTGGATTCTTCTGGAATAAGTACAGATGATACCCTGTCTGTGTGGTAGTCACAAGGATGAATTTATCCAGGTGATCAAAAGCCGTTTCCAACCTCCATTTTCCTCTCCGTTTGTCCTCATATTGTATGGTGGCGATTTCCAGATCATACTCAAAGCAGACGGTAATCTCCAGGTCAGAGCATTGTTGTTCGGAGGTCCAGTGACGACAGTACTTTCCATTTGATGGAAAACTTCCCAAGGACATGGACACTACTTGAAGTTCGTGTTTTGAATGCGACAGTGCCTCCGATGACTGAGTTGGGCGTTTAATCTCCAACCAGAGATGGCGACAGTCCTTGGCAGAGACGAAATCACACCATTTGCCTTCTAGGTTTCCTAGTAATTTGTCCGTCTCTGGAGACACTCTGTCAAATTTCAGTGTGTACAGTTCGGTTGGAATTACTTTTGAAATTGAAGGTTTGTCTAAACAAAATTCAAAATAACTATTTACGCTGTAGACATCATCATCGTCGTCGTCATTGTTATCATCATCATCATCATCATCATCATCATCATCATCATCATCATCATCATCATCATCATCATAATCATCATCATCGTCATCATCATCATCATCATCATCATTATCATCATTATTATTATTATCATTTTTATTATCATCATTATTATTATCATCATTCATTATCATCATCGTCATCATCAATCATCATCAATGGCGTGCCACTTTACTGACTGTGACAGACTGAAAGAGTGTAGAGTCAGAAGGAAGGAAAAGGAATCGGAGTTTTCAACGTGAGAATTAAATAAAGAGACAGTTATGAATATGAACTAGTTTCGCTTAAGACTGCAACGTTGAAAATTGCGTGCTTAACACAGTCTAGAAACTGCTTTGTGCTAGCATAGAGGATTCTGAAGGTCATATTTGACAAGCTTACCTTTAGTCGCTTCGTGTATTGAGAAACCAGAATTTAGATTCGAGAACCATTTGAATGTCACGTCATTCAATCTTTCTGAAATATCATTGTGGATTTTGACCTCGACTAGAAACTCTGATGTTTCCTTCACTTCCTCGTTAGTATCTTTCGCCTCCCGATTTCGTTTTCCTTTGTATGCTCTTCATCATTCCGTGGTTCGTTTCTCCCAGCTTCAGAGGTTTCTGGCGTACGTAACTGGTCGACCATGACGCAATTGTCTTGAAGAGCCATCTCTTCAGATTCTGCCTCTGATGCTCGTCTGATGTTCTTCCTGTCGTCCATTCTAAGCAATCAAAACCACTTACTTTTTTCAAAATGTGATGCACGATAACCGATTGTTTAGAGTGCTCGGCTTGTAATGCAGAGAGTGAGGGTTCGAACGTCCCGTTGTGTAGGGAACTTCGATTAAAGCCTTCATGCAAACTTACTCGGCACCACTGATACGCCATCGTAGGGTCGTATGTGAACTTCTGAGCTTTGTAAAGATTTTAATGTCAAATACAATTTTGTTTTGCATACCATTTTTTCTATAATGCTGATAGAAACTGATCGATTGTGCCGCTAAATAATCAAAACAACCTTTCTCCTGGCCACGCCTAATTTATGTGAACCAACATTCAATCTAGGCACCTCTGGGAGGGATTTACCCCAGAGGATTTATTTTTTCCCCAGAGAAATATAACAAAATAATAATAGTTTTGAGTTGTTGTTGACATTATAATATTATATGAACTATTATAATATATTATGATATTATTTAATATTATATTATTACATATATGATATTATTTATTATTATAATATATGATACTATCATATAATAATTAGTATAATCTACTGTTAATATAATATTTGTACAAATATTGTATCTGTAGTGTTATCTTCAAATTTCTTATCAAATTTTAAAATGTATTATTCCTTGAATATTTAGCAAAACCACATCATTACAACATGGTTTCCCAATTCAGTAGTTGAATCCTTCTTGCTTGGTTTGTGTACCATTTAGTAACCCTGGAAATATAAGGTTCTATGTCCACTTTTTGCGAAACCCTAAAAACGATTTTTAAGATTTGCTGACGAAACTTTTTTCCTTGTTTCATTGATGGCTATTAAATTAAACTTTTTGTAAAACAATGTTTTCCATTAGTATGATTATATGTGTATTTCGTTAATAATTTAAACACTATTCATTCGACCTTAGGGCCTTGGACATAGAGCTGATAACAAATTATTGATGGCAGACAAAGTGAGTGCTGTAGGTTACAAGTCCAAGTCAAGTGCTAAGATCTCTCACTGGTATTGGCTATGGACATAACGCCGCATAATTCTTTTTCAAAACTGACTCAATCACGGTTATATCTCATATTCGCGTGATACAAAATTAATGCGTCTATTGGATGACTGAACTTGTTCCTCTATAGCTTCTAGACACTGTCCAAAATTATGGACAAAATGTGGACATAGAGCTACATAGCACTCACAGATAGAGCTTAACAGAAAGCGTCTCCAGTTAAGAATAATTGACTGTTCACGTCATATATCCCATGTCATCCTGATAACGGATATAGCGTTAGGTTGATTTTTCAAAAAGTGGACATAGAACCTTATAATTCTAGGGGTACGATTTGTAAACTAATTCTGCTAATTTTATCCTGGTCAGGTGAATTCAAGACCCTCTTGAGCAATGAGGATAAGCTGATTCAATTGATATGGTGTCAAACGCTGTCGTAGCCTAACTTGTTTGCCTTATTAGCAGCTGCAAAACTTAAGAGATGATTTCGGCAACTTCCTGCAATGAATGTATCTGGAATTGCTCAACTCAGTTTTAAGCTGTGCTTTAATTTTTTGTGATAAAAAGAGTAAATCGACAATGGACCCAAGTTCCAAGATCCGAGCATGGGCGTCTTCAGTTCTGGGGACTTAAGTAGGGTATGTTCAGGGGCTTTGAGGGACCTCAGGATAACTTTTTAAAATTCTGTAAAAAATATTTATAGACAATAGATGAATAGAATAACGGGAAAAACTTGAGTATGGGTGTTTTCTGCGATTTGTCATTTTTCTGGACACCCCTACTGTGCTTGAACACGATTTTACGGCGTTCTTGGCAATTGAAAATTATTTTCTAACATCTATATTAACTGAAATAATGTCTGGTTTGCTAGCATTGTCTGCAGTCAAAGTCAAACACAACTCAAACTGCATCTTAGCCAAGAGTGGTTCTGCTGGTTTTGCTGGTGCTCCGATCATTCGATGCAATGTCAAGAGGCACTCGTTACGAGTATTACCTTGACATGACATTGGACCGGAGCAGCAGCAGAACTGAGTTGGTGAACTTGATGAATAAAGAAATTATTATTATAAGTATATTTATTGAAGTCTTAAACCATTCCTATCAGCACTGCTATAATATAGCATTTTTGTTAAGATGACAGCCTAAAATTCTACCATTACAGTGTGGAAATTAAGTAAGTAAGTAAGAAATTCAATAAAAATTAAAATCGAGGGGAGGGCACATCCCCTCCCCAATATTGCGAACCAGTGTTCAATCTAGGCATATTCTCTTAATATTTACTAAAGGACTAGACCTACAGATTGCAAACTGTAAGACTTAGGCGAATCAGTGCTTAAAATACACAGAAATCTCAACTGCACACTTCTCATGAAACTGCAAAAATGCATGCCTACTTGAAATGGGAAGTAAAATATTAGATATTAGACTAAAATTGTGTTTAGCTGACCTGAGTTAATCTCTCATAAATTCGTACTAAACACTCCAAGCAAGTCAGCTGCACATTTAACACTGTCACTTCACCTTGTTGTCAGAAAACACTATTTTAGGTCCAGAATCGAGGCCGCCACAACAATCCGTAATCCTGTGCCCCCATGAGCCTAACTGCCAGCGCATAATGATAGGACTATACGGCCATAATTATATAGGTCTACTCGCCATTTTAGATCTGATGTTCACAAATATGAAACCGAAACCGCCTTGCTGTCGCCGTCGACCAAACCTGCAGGCCTTGCTAGGCCTATAATTGATCTACGCACAATTGATCTACGCTTTGTGTTTGAAGCTGCCCTGTGTGGTCTAGCTGCCCTGCCTCTTACATTCCATATAGTGTACCAATCCAATACTTTTATCCAGTATAGATATGAACATTACGTCTTAGCTCCTTTATAATAACAATAAGTTACGCACTTTTGTCGTTGGCTGCGTTATGACAGCCAGTTTTGAATAAACGAAAATACAATACAATACAATACAATGCTCTATCACTTTCCGGAAAATCACAAATACAGAACATTCAACACAGTAAATGAATTCAATCGAAAATCTTAACAGGCTATTCTTGGGCCATAATGAAAGCCTTGTATTTACTGAACTGTTGCAAAGAGCGTGACTAGAAAATTCGCATATGTTATATAAAAAGTCCTATAGGCCTAATTGGCAGCTCCGGTATTAAAGTAACGACCTCTAATATACACTAGACAGAGCTTCCTATGTTGAGCTGCCTTAGGCTACTGACGTTGAAGCAACGGGAAAGAGCAGGAAACAAGACTACATGGGATATGAGGACTGAGGAGCCATTCAAACAGATGTCGTTGCTCGTAAAATATATATATATATATTTATTTGTGTTTATTATTAATTCAAAACTGACACACCACAGTACGATACTACGATTACAAGTCATGGGATGAACGGATGATTCGATTATATGTCCAGGTTTCAACCCTCTGAACATCTTCTTTCGAATATTGACAAAACTTACGACGGTTTCCTAGATCAGGGTCTATTCCCAACTTTTCCAACATACATGTGCTTTGATACTTTGGAAGATACCTCATTTGGTAAAACCATAGCGAAGCGACAATCTACCTTGCAGCTAGCTTGGATGCATGAAATCATCGATAGTGGTCACTGGTAAGACCAAAGGAAGAAAGCGATGACCTTCACATCGGTGGTGCTCAGTTAAATCGTGCATTTTCATTGGTTGAGCCTCCTACCTAGAACAACTTCCCGTCAGATATTCACCATCTACAAGCTCTTGAAAACAAACTGTTCTCTTTTGTCGGTGCTGGATTGGGAAGAAACGCCGCTGAAAACGTGTCTCAGACGGTTGATTAGGCCTATATAATTATATGTGCTTAGAATGAATGATTGACTGAATTAATGAATGAATGAATGTATATGTAAACTTATACTTACTGTATCAACAGCCCAAACTCACTTCACAGTTGAAACAGAATGAATGCGCAAATCTCGTCCGTATAGCTGTATAATTCAGCTACAGATCTGTCAATTGCTTGATCTCGTTCTATTGCAACAAGTGTACGTGGCCTCTGGACCCTTGAACTGACCATTGGAAGCAGAACGCAGCAGGCGGCGGACGGGACAGCTTGCGACCGGTGTCGAGCGCTCTGTGATAACGTAATCTAGTGCCAAGCCAACGATCGACACCCGGCCTATATATATATACGGCGCTTGAACGTTATCGATTGGCAACAGGGACGAAAGAATCGAAGATAAATAAATTATGCCCGTGTTTGCATAATTCCTAGCCTAAAATACGCCCTTCTCTCCTTGCGTATCAGCTCCTTTCTATCATAGATTTGTCAGCTCGTCTATCTTCGTCCCAGCAACATTATGACAGCAGACAAAAAAAACATTGAGGCAACCAAATAACTATAGGCCTACAGGTAGCCAATATTCAGTTCAAATACATACTTTCAAAATAAGACACATTTCCATAATATTATTATCCAATCCGATCAGAGCATATAGGCTACATACATATATGTAGGCCTAATGTTATGTTGTATTCTATTCATTCATTCTCTCATTCATTCATATCGAACATTTGTATAGCGTCCCTTCAAGAAAACTACTCAGAGTTGCTCCCAACTCCAGCAACGTCCTAGGAAAGAGGCGAAGCTCCAGAGGGAGGTCACTCCAGGTCGTGGGACCCAACACCGAGAAAGCGCGGTTCTGCATAGTAGAGGTACGGGGAAAAGGAATAAGCAGGACACCCTGTTCAGATGAGCGGAGGGATCGAGAGCCAGTAGCATTAAGGACTTGGCAACAGATCTCGCGAAGATAGACAGAGCGAGGCCCAATAGGCAGCATCTGCTAAAAACTTATCGTTTTCGTTTGTAATATAATATTACCTTACCTTAGCCCACCTTGTAGAGCCTCATATAAACGAAAATGCATTCATTATTTTAACTTACTTTTCATTATAAACCGTACTTGAACGTAATTGTATATAGCCTACTGTAACTTCTCTGTGACCAACTGACCATCTACATGTAGTTCGGCCATCTGCCAGCTGCTTTGAATCTTTCTTTTTCGGATAGTGAGCCGCAATACTTGGCTCTTGAATGTCATGGTCAGAGCACGCACTGACATGAAAGCGAAGACAGAACCAGAACCAAAGATGTAAACAAATTATGTAATTGCGATTAGTAACTTTCTATTTAATGCGTTATACAACAAAGCATAAGATAGTTTCAAGCGAAACCGTAGATAGTTTGAAATGTCATGCGGTGGAGTTTCCATGATAAATTACGACTTAGTGCCGAAAGCGTCGTTCTCTCGTGTTCATTCGACTGTTGTAAAGAAACTCTTTGTTCTCATTATGTACAAGTTTATCGGTCATAATTAAAACAGAATCATTGGAAATTGTCAGGAATAAGGTCTCCGTGTGAATATGGATGAAAGTAACAGTCCAATCAGCAGACATGTTATCGACATCTTCATCCTGGATGAATCGCCTGAAAGAAACAACAGAAATTTCGCTGTTCAATTTGCGCAAAATATAAAGACAGCTTACAAGAGCACAACTTAGACGATAAATTTTACAAGAATATGAGTTTTCGTTATTTCAGTTGTTTTAGTTGAGTAATGGATATATAATTAAAACTCCTAAGGCACAGGTCAATTCATCTTAACCCGCACACTTTCAGACCTGTCAAAAGGTCGTTGTTTCGGTGCGGTGTCTCTGAAGGCGCTATATAAATACCAAGAAAGACCAGCATGCCTACGTAAAAGTCATCAGCTCGGATTGCATTGACTATACTATATCAGGCTCACTCGATTCTACTGAGGTCAACCAGGTCTTCCTTAGACAAGGCTAAGCTGCATTGCATTATGTCTAATTAATTATCTGCTAACTTGTGTTGTGTAATTGTTCAGGTTGTCCTATACACTACACTGTGCATGTATCTACGTGTTTTTGCATTCTCTACAATTAAATAGAACGCTAAACTAGACTACATTATCAGAGCATTAAAAGTAGCTGAACATAATAAAAAGCTACACCATATCATCATCGTCGTCGTCGTTGTTATAATCATCTTCTGCATCAGTATGGGTCATCAGCATAGCTGACGCCTTGGTCATCATATTCAACAATGTCGTCATCAACATCGTCGTTATTATCATCATAATTCAAATCATCAGCATCAGCATCATTGCATCATAAATGAAGAGCACAAGAGAAGACATGTTTCACTGAATGCGACACGCAGTTCAAGGACAGAGAATGGCTTTACATACTGGTCGGCCATGGTTGAGGCGTGTCTTACCGAGCATGAACTTGAGGGCCGGGGAGCTCATAGCCCCCTGTCCTCCTCGACTGTAGCCAAACACCCTCAGCTTATAGACGACGTCCGGTCGTAGTCCATCGACGACTAAGTCTGTCTCCTTCTTGGCATCGTAGTCCGTTGCTACCTTGATCTCCTCACCGTCTCGCCAAATGCGCACCTGTATGCAAAAAATCAATAACGAATCCACTCCGCCTTATGCAATGTAACGATGTTTATAGAGCGTCATTATTAGATCAATCACACGAACAACGTTCAGGTTGCTATAGAGAAGATCAGCTGCGCCTCTGCTATATCATGTCAAACATCGTTGACGATGTTGTTGTTATTATAATCATACCGTCATACTTTATCATTACCGTCATAATTTATCATTACCGTCATCATTTATCATTACCGTCGTCATTTATCATTACCGTCATCATTTATCATTATAGTCTTCCTTGGATGCCTTGCCGAGTTTATCAGTACAGACGCTGCATAAGTTGACAAATACGATACAATACATCATTATCACCAACATTTATCATCACATGATCACCATCGTCCACAGCAGCATCCGATCATCATCATCATCATCATCATCGTCGTCGTCGTCGTCATCAGTCATTGTAGTCGTAGTCATCATCCTAGACACCATCATTTTCGTCGTTGACGACGTGAACATTCATAATACTATTTAATGCTGTTCAATTTTCGCCTCTGACCTTGTATCCTTCGAGAGGCTCTTCCTGCTGATTGGTGCTCACCCCTCGCCACTGGACGAAAATGGAATAGTCAGTTATCTTATCCACTGCCACTTCCACCGGCATATTCAAAGGAGCTAAACATTACAAGTAAAATCAATTCACCAAGTTTATCACCACAAGCATCACAGTCATCAGAGTCGTCGTAATGGCCATCATCATCATCATCATCATCATCATCATCATCATCATCATCATCATCATCATCATCATCATCATCATCATCGTCATCGTCATCGTCATCGTCATCGTCATCGTCATCGTCATCGTCATCGTCATCCATCATCATCATCATCATCATCATCATGAACATAGTATACTTGCCAAAGACATCATCATTAGGCCTACATTATTGTCAAACACATTGTCGCAGTCATCACTATCCAAACTATAAGCAACAGCAACAATGATTACAAACTCATTTATATCTCTTATAAATAATTTCTATAGTGGGTTCCAATTAATTTTTACGCCACAATGCGAAATAATAAATCTAACGATACCAGCAGAATATCAAAATCGCAACAATCATAGAAGTGTCCAACTGGTTCAGCTATACGTGGGGTATAAAATACCACTTCGTTAATCGACGCCATCAGTTGGAGGCCTACTTAGAATAATTAGACATTGACTCATAATGTATCTAAGGAGGTACCTATATCCGCCCCTAATAATGGCCCCAATGCTATGTGCAGTTCGACAATGCCGATTTTTCACCAGATGGGCCCGAGATCTGAACCCATATCGCTGATGTAAAAGTCGACTCATCCGGTCATCTTGCAAGAGTGTAACACGGCACAGTAGCCGACTGGTATGAGCTCTCGCCTTGCAACGAGTGTGGGCGGGTATCAAGATTACTGGATATGGACTCAGGGCAAGTCTTTCACGCACGATTGTTCAGGTCCATCCCTTGATGCTAAATGATAACTAATAGTTTACGGCCTTTTGAAGTTTTGCCAGAGTATTTTAGTATAATAATATGAAAAAAAGGAAAATGAAAGAAGTTCGATTTGTTTAGCGCCAGTGTTTTTGTCATACCGTTGCGGAGGGTTCGTTGTATGAAGTACTGACTCTTTGGTCCGTTTCCGGCCTCGTTCCAGACCATGACGTCGAAGTAGTAGGGTGTGTTGGGGTAGAGACCGATGACTGTACCCTCCGTGGCCTGACCTTCAATGGTGACACGCTGTGCTCCAGCTCCACCTCACAACACTCACGCCAGAAACTCACCTGTAACACACAAAGACATTTATTTGTTTTATTTATTGTTATTCAATAATTAATTGATACATTAAATTGTTCATTCGTTCTTAACTCTTCCTCCCCAATGTTCCCCTTGATATACCATAACTTCTCTCAGTCAATTCTTGGCTTTTATATATAGATTTTTGTTTGTTTGTTTGAATGTACTAAGCTTGCCATGAACATTGTACAGTACTGTGCGTTTGCTAGTCGTTCTCAGTGAAGAATACACTTACTTTATCTTTTCATTCATTCATCTGTTCACTCAATCCCTCGTACAACCAGCTATTTGTTCCTTTCCTTTTATTTGTAAAATAATGATCAATAATTATATTAAATGAGTTCTTTGTTATGTTTATTAATATCAAATAATCATGCACTGGTATTCACAGATCCTGTAATTTAAATTTAATTTAGCCCAGAGTGTTGCTGATTCCTGCATCATGCGATGACTTAAAACTTCAATACGGTGGCATGACGGTTCCTTGAAGGGTACAAAAGGGTTTATATAGATGTTCAGATAGACCTACACAATAACCCTAGGACATTGTGCGCACAACAGCCCTATGGCATCTGGCTTGACCTACTCTGTATCCACCTAGTTTCCCTCTGAGGTTTTCTCTGTTGTCGTCCACTGGTTCCCAGTGCACGATGCAGGCGGTGGAGTTGAAAGGCTGAGCCAGAATATTCTGAGCGATGATGGTAGGAACTGAAAGACAAAAAAACATAGTTAACTTTAAAAAGTGCTATGTAAATGTTAACATGCACTAATTCATTCAATCAATCAGACAATGTGATTCTCCTTACAGATTTTATTTTACTTACAATTGCAGTAGTATAGTTTTTTATTTTTTTTATTTGATATTTTAGTTATAGTTACAGTATAGTCAGGCTTCATATTATTTTTTAGTCATAGTTATAATAATAGTTACTGGAGTTTTATCTTAGTTGCTACTAAATTACAAAAAGGCTAACCGAAATTGCCTACATACGGTCAAGATTTGTATAAACACTTTGACTACAAGATTATTATGACTACTAGGCCTAATTTTGCGAATTTGTGCTAGTCATCCTGGGTCGCATTCGCTACCGGCATAGAAACTTTTACAAAATAACTAAATTTACTTAAATGCGCCACTTCCATTAGATTAGATCTAATTCGCAAATCCAAAATCTGGGGCGAACATAGGATAGTTGTAGCGCATTTTCACGTTCTCATGTTTGTCGATATCGCACTTGTGACGGAAACCCCCTCGGAGCTCTCCAGGCAGCGGGGGAGAGTTCATTTCTTACTCGGGGCAGAGTTCGCGTGTCGCTCGAAGGAGAAAAAGTCCGGTCTAAGTGGTATATCGAAGGTCTTAATGTCACCTCCATTCGACCTGTGGCGCACTCAGTTAAGTCAAACACACACCAAGTGTTTCCACGCTTTGTATTCACAACAATAACAGAAGCGATAACTCAAACGGACACTCAACGACTGACTCTCAGACTGGACACACAACGAAGACGATCAACTAAGCTCCTCAACAAAGACGGACGACTAAGACATAGACGATTAGCTACTGTTTAACGACGCTGTGTCATAACAAAGATGATTAGCGTCGCCCTACTTGCATACAGCTGACACGCTTCATGCGACATCTTAGCCTATATTGCGCAGCGGTAATAACGGTGATGAAGGTGGCAGTGACCAGAGATAGCGTGCATGTGGGGGGGGGGAGTTAGACGCATTAAGAATATTTACAAAATTTCTAGACTAAAATGTAGGGACGCCTGGATTAACATTCCATCGTAATCACAAGTAATGACAGCACATGCAGTCAATGCCTTGGTTAATAGAATCAATCAACAACATTTAAAAAGAATCTTAAATAAAATGTTAACTAACAATATAAAGGTGAAATAGGCGAATCAGTTTTCTTTTATTAAGAAGGCGTGCGCTGTCTTTTTAAAATTTTGCAGGTGTGGGCCTGACGAATACTTGGGGGAAGCGTGTTCCAAGTTGTGGAGCCGAAAAAGTTTATGAAAAAGATTATTAGAATGGGCAATATATATAGCCTAGGGCGATAGGAACTAGAGCTTCTCGTGAAGTGAGAGTGAATATCAGAGCCCAATTGAAAGAAATCCTTAAAGCATACGAGTTGTATCGGAATCGAAAGGTCTCGCGGACAGTTTTTTGATGTCTCGGTCTCGGAACCTAGTGTCTCGTTCTCGGTCTCGCGGTCATTTCTTGAGTTTTTGGAAACTGTCTTGGAGCGAAAGTCTTGCTATCTTGTTGAAGCGGTCTCCATAATTCTCGCGCAAACTGTCTTTAGTTCTGACAGTATCGCGCTATATAATTGTCCTGGGCCGATTTGCTAACTAGTAAGTCGGAAGTGCTAAACACACAGGCAATTTAGAAAAGCGCTTTTAACAGATCCCTTTTTCTGGTTAACAGATATTGAAAAGAGCATTTTCTAGTTTATTTCGATTTTCTATCAGTTGAAAAATCATAAAATATCTCATAAAGAATCTGAAATAATCAAATTTGCATTCTCGCAATTTGAAATCATGGACAAATAAAATAAATGGCGTGCCGTTTTCGGCTGGTGTAGGCCTATAGCCACGAAAATCGAAACACTTGGAGCAACAGCTAGTTTCTCAAGGTGAATTTTGCGACTTATTTCGTAAATTTATGGAATATTGTTGGTTTAAATTTTAAAATCGTTTAGAAGATTTCAGGATGCCTGAAATATTTAATATCTTCATACTATTCAGGTGATCGGCTGACTTCAGTGACTTGTCCCTGGTAGTAGACTTGAACAGTTCAGAGAAAATTGTTTTAAGGGATTTGGGTCCATTTCCATCACTTTTGAAACTGTGCGATTTTCACTGTCTTGAACTGTCTTGGATCTTGTGTCTCGATTTCGTCTCGGTCTCCACTGTCTCGGTCCTGGTCGTGTCCCCACTGTCTCGGTCTCGGTCTCGGTCTCGAAGTTTGATGTCTCGTGTACAAGTCTGAAGCATACTGGTAATAGACTGTGTTCAAAGCGATACATAAATAAGCCAGTCTGGAATGTCCTAATCTGCTCTGTTTGCTTGTTTCAGTTTAGAAAACAGGGGAATAGTGTGTAGGCCTACTCCCGGGGAACTCCCGTAACAGCACGGATCGCGCGCTTTTGGAGTATTACCAGTCTGTGTAGCCTCGAGTCATTGGTAGATGCCCATGCCATATTGCAGTATGTAAGAATATGAATAAGTTCAAGGTGAAAGATGAATACATTATCGTCGTGCACGGTAGCCGAGTGGTTAGAGTGCTCGGCTTGTAACGGGTTCGGCCTCTGAGACGGTAATTGTGTAGGGACATTGAACAAGTTTTTCGCTTATAGTTTCTTCCCGTGTATTCTTCAAATTTTCTGACCTTGTGCGTGCAATAAATGCAATGTAATATTGCAATATAATAGGCCTACTAATAATATAATTAGACTAATAATAAGCAAATCAATATATAAATAATAGCTATCCAAGAAAAAAGATAAAAACTTAAAGAATAATCCTATCTCCTTTCCGTTAGAACGGTCAGACAATTAGAATGGATAGACGAAATTCAAAGCCATTAATCTGATTATATATTTCAGTTTCGAGCCAATGGTAAATAATATTTATTTGCAAACAATCTACCATTAGCTCGAAACTGAAACGCAACAATTCACATAATATGTGCATAATGAAGCACATGCAAGCTTAACAGATACTATGGAAGAGAATTCAGCAAATATTTTAAAATTTCTAGGATATTTCAAATGCTTCCGTTGATAAGATCACGAAGGAAACATCGTCAATCATCTATATACTGTTCTATCGAAACACTCAATAAATAGGCAATAAAAAACTGCTGATTAAAAACGCGCGATGAAATTTTCCGGTAGATCTCTAAAGAATCAATTCCTGTCCATATACTAGCTTTGAGTAATTTCTTTCACGGCCACAACTCACTACAGCATTTTAGTTAAGTTTCCAAATGAGTCTGGACTATCGTTTCTAAAAATAAACAATCGCCAATAGGCCTATCTACAAATGCAATTTATAAAATAAAAATCGAGTAAAATCTTCCAATAGATTTAGCAGAGAAATTTTCGAGAAATCGCATTTCTGTTCCGAGTAGGCTAATTTATAAACATTCCAGCCGTAACTACGCCTTTGGAGGTCAGGTAACTACGTAGCAGTTTATGCTTTTCAAATTTTAGAACCGTGTCACTCATCTTTGAAACGCAGGACTCCATACAGCGGGTAGTGCGTCAAGTGGTATTCATTCCTGTCAATCGTAACCGGAGACTTTAGTGCGATTGCATCACTCATCAGAATGTTATCGATAGATCTACCTTGCAAAGCTTTCGTTGTCTTTTCTTCATCCGAAGATATAGCTGGCGTTATGTCGCTGCCAAATTGCAGCACAATGTCCGACGGCTTCATGTTGAAGTCACCAGCGATGATCCAAGCATCAGCATTCATACCCTCCATTTGTCTATTGTCTTCGATTAGTTTCTTGATAAGTGCAATCTCAATCTTCTTTTTGTCTATAGAGGCTCTGTGGGGTAGGTGTACGGAGATGAAAAGAAGGCGCTTTTGGATGGTTTCGTCTTCCAGAACCACGGCGCTGTTTCTGAGGTAACCAAAATACTTTTTTATGGGAGGCCACCTTTTCTGCCACTTGTTGGCATTCCAGCATGAAGCAAGATAGTCTTGCGATGAAACTTGTCTCAAGATGCCTTTATATTTCTCCCTTTCATTGAGCTTTTTCTTTAGGTCCTCAAATGCCGACTCGAAGAACTCGCTCACTGTGACCAGACCGTTAAAGTCAGCGAGTAAAGAAATTGGCAGAGAAGGCGGCAAAGAAGATCTTGACCTAGAAGATGGTAGTAGAGACAAATCAGCTGGAAAAGATGTTGGTAAAGAACGTGCAGACGTCGCTTTCAAACGATTCGGATTCTTAGCAGTCAGTGCTAAAGATGCCATGCTTCCAAGCACGATACGATGAAGAAGATGCCATGCGTCCAAGCATTTCTTCAAAAGCCAGTTGCTCAGCACGATACGATGAAGAAGATGCCATGCGTCCAAGCATTTCTTCAAAAGCCAGTTGCTCAGCACGATACGATGAAGAAGATGCCATGCGTCCAAGCATTTCTTCAAAAGCCAGTTGCTCAGCACGATACGATGAAGAAGATGTCATGCGTCGCAGCGTTTCTTCATAAGATTGAGATGAGATTCCACTCATAACACGTTTATAGTATTCATATATTTTTAGATAGAGAAAACCACTCAGTCTTTTAGCAGATTTTTCTTTATTTTTGTGCTTGAGGATTGGGTCACGATTGGAACCGTCAACATTGAAAACCATAACTGTAAACGTTCTGTCCATACCTATTAAGAAAAATTAGCTCAATATGTTTAAAAGGAAACTCGCTTATGATTATATCATCCATTGTATTCACTATCTTGTTGGAAAACATACATCAGTATATGATGACTCAACTGATAATGGTAAATTGGCTCGTCTCACCAACGCACGTATGGTGTGGCGCTGAGAAAGAATTCCATCAAAGATGCAGAAGAAGTGAGAGTATTGTTTAAAATTAAGCTACCCTCGAGCGGCAGGCATTAGTATAAAAATATTCGTTTTCTAACTGCTCTTAACATAATTATGATAACGAATGGCCATTCAAATTTCCGGGCAGCCTATCTTTCCATCCATGTATGTATGTATTATGTTTGTATGTATGTATGACTGTATGTATGTATGTATGTATGTATGAATGTATGCTTGTTTGTATGTATGTATGTATGTATGTATGTATGTATGTATGTATTTATGTATGTATGTATGTATGTAGGCTATGTATTATATCGTGGGTGTTCCGTCAACGTCGTGCTTTTTCAGTGGCTGGTCATCCACTTGGAATAGCCTTCCGTTAGGTATTCACCATCTACAAGCACTTGAAACAAACTGTTATCTTTCTCCGGGGTTCGGTTGGGAAAGAATGACTGAGAATACTTGTAGGTATCTCAGACGGGTGACATAAGCGCTTGGAATGAATGAATGAATGAATGAATGAATGAATGAGTGAGTGAATGAATGTATGCGTAAAATTATACTTACTCTGTCAACAGCCCAAACTCACTTCAGCCTGACACAGATTGAATGCGTAAAATCTCGTCTGTGTAATAGCTGTATAGTTCAGCTACATGCCGACTGCTTCGCCTCTTTCTGTTGCAGCTTGTGAGCCTATATATATATATATATAATATATATAATATATATAATATATATAATATATATAATATATATTATATATATATATATATGCTCTTGATTGTCATCGATTGGGCAAACACCAGCGAAAGAATCGTTCTGGCCCTATGAGTCGTCAAGGACGCGTCGTAATTTATGCGTTGTAATGAACACGTTGATATGCAGATTCGTTTGGCTATCAATAATCGAGTGTTGCTTTCGTCATGTAAGAGGGTGCCCAATCTACTCCACATTGTTTGGCAGCGGATGAGCAAGGCAAAGATCCATACCTTTGGTAATGTAATGTAATGTAAATCTTCGAAAATTTATCAGCGTACAGCAGAAGCCACGTAAGGGAGACCAGCTTATTCACCGGCACTAGTTGGTGTGTTATGCACATCCGGCTCCACGCTGTATACGATATGAGGGCCGTCTCTTGTGACCTGATGCGGAACTCCGTCACTTCATTCTCTCTAGCCCCGAATGTAGACCCTACTGCGAGCATGGAATGTTATTATTTTCTAGCTTTTCCATTTTACCATCCATATACCGCTTCTGAAAGATCCTTAATACGGGCTCTATTATATATTACTGCTATGCATTTTAAAAGAAAGAATTAGATGTCTGAATTTTTTTTACTGATTTTATACAATTCTGACATGCTTATTTCAAATATGTTGATGAAATTTTGCCATCACGTCACAATTTCGTACAAATCAAATTATAAGTTTATTGAGTTTTACAATACCATGAAAATATTTTCTCTTTGATACACTGGAGAAACAATTTATAAGAAAGGTTTATAAAGTCCCTGATGTCAAAATCTTAGAAACAGATGACAGTGCCCAGATGTTTACAATAATTAATGGCAAGATCTTGTATACAATGAAACTGAGAGATAAATCGTCTTAGGGACAGAAACGTTGTTTTCTTAGATTTTCTTGCGTGTTCTTCCTCTGACGAACAATCTCTGTTCATCATCCAGCAATAGTCCGCAATCATACTGACGTCCCATCGCCCTTGATAACGGGTTTCCATGATTTTGATATCCTGATGAAATCGTTTACCCATTTCTTCTCTAAAGTCACCTAAGTCGTCCGGAAAGTAGACTAGGTGAGAGAACAAGAAATGTACCTTCAGACTCATTCTGCAACCAAGTTTTTTAAATGCAGACAACATATTTCTCAAAATCTGTTCATAATTTGGTGCTTTGTTGTTGCCAAGAAATTGGCTTACAACAACCTTGAAACCGATCCAAGCATCTTCCTCAGTTTTATTCATTGTTTTATCAAAATCACTGTCTTTCATAAGTGCTCTGTGTTCGGACCATCGAATACAATCAATCAATCAATTTCGTTTAATCTCAACATCAAGCTGACAGGTCACAACAGGTAACAGCTAGGAAAAATTGTCTCAGCTCTGACAGTTTGTTATTAAATGGGTTGATATAGCAAATATTATCTGTGCTCTAACAGAATACGCCTGCTTTTCGGAGCTAATAATTATTGGTTATCCAAGGCTTTTATAAATTGCTTCATTAAGCCAAGTTTTATATGAAGAGGCGGTAAAAGTATCTTGTCTGGTTCCACCAGCTTCACATACTTGATGTTTTTTGTTCCTGGCAGATTCTGTGCTCTGGAAGGCCAGTGTTTCTTTTTCCAGTGATCCTTGTCTGCCCTGCTATCCCACTCACACAAGAAATAGGGCAGTTTTGTATAACCGCCATGCTGACCAAGCAATATTCCAATTACTTTAAGGTCACCAAAAAGCCGACCAAGATCCTTTTTAGAATATCTTAAATAATCTTGCATGTCCTTCATTACCTACTACCCCCTGTCCTATATACTGGTCACGATCTGCGCCCACGCTCACATAACCGTGTTCTTTCTAGATTTGATTCCCTCACCAGGCGCGGTTTCCTGGCTAGGATGTTGTACAGCTAGGCCATAGTGTTTTTTAGTTTACTATTTACTAACTTTTTCGCTACTATTTGATAATTGTAATTGTTATTGTATAACTGTATAACTTTGTATGTACAGCGCCGTGCGTTTGCCAGCGTTTAATAAAGAACACACTTACTTACTTTACTTACCAGAAACCAGCCATTGATGTTCATTGTATTTTATATTCTGAAGAAGCATGGCCATGTTTTCATAAGTCTCTTTCAGCTGCACAGAATACCCAACAGGCACTGATGCATATGTGTTACCATTCTGCAAGAGAACTGCTTTTAGGCTTTGCTTGGAAGAATCGATGAAAATTCTTCATTAACGATTCTAAGTGAACTAGAAGCAGAGATATTTAAAATCTCAATTTTCGTCGGCCAACGACGGCCATATTGGAAAATGGCCGACCGATGGGACCAGGGCTACTCTGCGATGGCCCTATTGGAATCATTGCCCCTAAATATGTATGTTTAGACACCAAAATAACGATTCTAAGTGAACTAGAAGCCGAGATATTTAAAAATCTCAATTGTTGGCCAACGACGGCCATATTGGAAAATGGCTGACCGATGAGACCAGGGCTACTCTGCGATGGCCCTAGTCGAATCATTGCTTCTAAATATGTATGTTTAGACACCAAGATGATGATTCTAAGTGAACTAGATGCCGAGACATTGAAAAATCTCAATTTCGGTCGGCCAGTTTTGAAAAAGCCGCCATCTTGAATTCTAAGGGAAATTTCGAATGCCACCCCTTCCTAAAATGTTCTCTTAGGTTCCAACTGCAACTGTGCAAAGCGGCAATCCGTGTTAAAAAATGCAGTATACTGACCAAATTTGGCTTGTACCGCCTGTACTATTACAGATTCAGCCATGTTGAATATGATAACGGTGATTGTCAGGAAAACCCTACGTCATACATAAAAACGGATATCATTTTCGAAATCAGCAGACTAAAATCTTTTAGAAAAATTTGTTTTTGGCCGAACATCAGAAATCATGCATAGTAGTGTTATGATTACAGTTATAATTACGATTTCTTGCCTAGAATTGCATATAAGACTTCCTTCCTTCCTTATAACCGAAGCTCCGTTCTACCAATCTATCCCAACAACGCTCCCTTCTATCCTACATCATGTGCTTGTACGAGAGTTCCTGACAATATTGCTAACATTACGACAATTGAAGCACTACCACATTACTACAGGTTTAGGTGTCAATATATTGATTGAACCTTGATAGCTGACGTCTGAACTCTGGTAACTTTAATTTCTTCAACCAGTAGATATCTTGAACGGGTATGCTGTGTTTATGAGTTATATGATGATGCTGATGCTGATGCTGCTGCTGATGATGATGATGATGATGATGATGATGATGATGATGATGATGGTGCTGATGCTGCTGAAGCTGATGAAGATGATCTGAACCAGTTGGGGTCATTTTTCCCTATAGCAAATTACACCCGTTGACGATGGATGGATCTAATCGGATCTGATCTATATGATTCAATCCAATCTTATCATCTACTCCAGTCTGATCTTATCAAACTGATCTAATCTAATCTACTCTGTAACACCGTTATTACGAAAACACAGAAAATCAACCGTTACATAATATTTGCGCAATTATAATGTATTACAGTAATTGGATGACTTCTGTAGCGCCATCGTAACAAAGCATAAGATAGTTTCAAGCGAATGCGTAAATATTTTTGAAATGTCACGTGGTGGAGTTCTCATGATAAACGACGGCTTAGTGCCGCAAGAGTCGTTTCCTCGTGTTCATTCAACTCATGCACGCAACTCTTTGTTCTCACTATTTACAAGGTTTACGGTCATAAAAGCACAATCAATAGATATTGTCATGAATAAAGTCTTCGCGTGAAAAAGGATGAAAGTAACAGTCCAATCAGAAGACATGTTGTCGACATCTTGATCCCGGATGAATCGCCTGAAAGAAATATCAAGGATTCCGCTGTTCAATTTGCTTAAAATATTCATTCAGCTTGCCAGAGCCGAACTTGGACGATAAAGCTTGTTGGCAGAATTTTACAAGAATATGAGTCATTCGTTATTTGAGTAGCTTTAGTTGAGTAATTGAATACAATTAAAACTCCTAAGGCACGGCTCAATTCATCTTAGCCCGAGCACTCTCCTACCTGTCAAATGGTATTTCTTTCGGTACGAGGTTTCTGAAGGCGCTATATAAATGTCAAGGTAGACCAGCATGCCAACGTAAAAGTCATCAGCTTGGATTGCATTGACTCATCATCACACGCACTCGATTTGACTCATCAGGTCAATCAAGTCTTAGACCAGGCTATGCTACATTACATTACGTATAATTAATAATTATCTGCTAAGTTGTATGAAAGTGTTCAGGTTGTCTAATATACTACACTGTGCATGTATCTACGTGTTTTTGCATTCTCTACAATTAACTAGAACACTAGACTAGACTACATTACCAGAGCATTAAAAGGAGCTGAACATAATAAACAGTAACAACATATCATCATCGTCGTCGTTGTTGTAATCATCATTTGCATCAGCGTAGGTCATGAGCATAGCCGACGCCTTGGTCATCATTATTCAGCAATGTCGTCATCAACATCGGTGTTGTCATCAACATTCAAATCATCAGAATCAGCATCATTACATCATAAGTGAAGATTACGAGAAGATTTGTTTGACTGAATGCGACAAGGAGTTCAGAGACAGAGAAATGCTTTACACACTGGTCGGCCATGATTGAGACATGTCTTACCGAGCATGAACTTGAGGGCCGGGGAGCTCATGGCCCCCTGTCCCCCTCGACTGTAGCCAAACACCCTCAGCTTATAGACGATGTCTGGTCGTAGTCCATCGACGACTAAATCCGTCTCCTTCTTGGCATCGTAGTCCGTTGCTACCTTGATCTCCTCCCCGTCTCGCCAAATGCGCACCTGTATGCCAAAAATCAATAACGAATCCACTCCGCCTTATGCAATGTAGGCCTAACGATGTTTATAGAGCGTCATTATTAGATCAATCACACGAACAACGTTCAGGTTGCTATAGAGAAGATCAGCTGCGCCTCTGCTATATCATGTCAAACATCGTTGACGATGTTGTTGTTATTATAATCATCATACCGTCATACTTTATCATTACCGTCATAATTTATCATTACCGTCATCATTTATCATTATAGTCATCCTTGGATGCCTTGACGAGTTTATTCTGTAACAGCTGACAAATACGATACAATACATCATTATCACCAACATTTATCATCACATGATCACCATCGTCCACAGCAGCATCCGATCATCATCATCATCATCGTCGTCGTCGTCATCAGTCATTGTAGTCGTAGTCATCATCCTAGACACCATCATTTTCGTCGTTGACGACGTGAACATTCATAATACTATTTAATGCTGTTCAATTTTCGCCTCTGACCTTGTATCCTTCGAGAGGCTCTTCCTGCTGATTGGTGCTCACCCCTCGCCACTGGACGAAAATGGAATAGTCAGTTATCTTATCCACTGCCACTTCCACCGGCATATTCAAAGGAGCTAAACATTACAAGTAAAATCAATTCACCAAGTTTATCACCACAAGCATCACAGTCATCAGAGTCGTCGTAATGGCCATCATCATCATCATCATCATCATCATCATCATCATCATCATCATCATCATCATCATCATCATCATCGTCATCGTCATCGTCATCGTCATCGTCATCGTCATCGTCATCGTCATCGTCATCGTCATCGTCATCATCATCATCATCATCATCATCATCATCATCATCATCATCATCATCATCATCATCATCATCATCATCATCATCATCATCATCATCATCATAGAACGAGAATTCGTGAGTTCAGGCTTTAATATTCGTAAATATTAGGGCATTTTTAATATTCGTAAATATTCGTAAATATTCGTTGATGACGTCTCTGTTTTTGCTTTACAAATTTAAGACTACCATTGAAGAACATGTGCGGTGGTTTTGCGGCGCTATACTTGGAGCTGTGGTCTGTTATGTGGTAGGCTTAGGCTTCCCAGTTCCTTCCCAAATCTTGCCCTACTATTGAGTCTGTCTTTTAATCTGAAATCCCTGCACCAGTAATTCTATATCATTTGAAGATATGTTGTTTAGGGCCTACGCCAGCATGTCAATGATGCGTTTAGCCCTTAATTGACTTGGCTCGTCTGACGGATAGGGGATGAACTTAGTCATAGAGTCGTTGGCATATCTTAGTTCAAATTGCTGGTATTGGCGCCAAATATCTTGCTGCGCCACTCAATATAATGTCAAGTATGATTTTACCCACCATAGGTCTGTACTTGGCTGAGTAACTGTAATATGTAGGCCTAACTGTTCTTATCCATATTTTTGGCACTGATTTTTTTACAATTAATCCCGGATTTTGAAGAATTAAGAATTAAAAGAACTAAAAAAATTTATATTTTTAATATTCGTTGACCAGTTTTAATATTCGTCAATATTCGCCAATTTGTAAAAATCTTAATATTCGTAATATGCGCATACTCGTTCTATGATCATCATCATCATCATCATCATCATCATCATCATCATCATCATCATCATCATCATCATCATCATCATCATCATCATCATCATCATCACCACCACCATCATCGTCATCATCATCGTCATCATCATCATCATCGTCATCCATCACCATCACCATAATCATCATGAACATCGTATACGTGCTAAAGACATCATCATTACATTATTGTCAGCAACATTGTCGCAGTCATCACTATCCAAACTATAAGCAACAGCAACAATGATTACAAACTCATTTATTTTATATCGTTTATGAATAATTTCTATAGTGAGTTCCAATTTTTACGGCACAATACGAAATAATAAATCTAACGATACCAGCAGAAAATCAAAATCTTTACAATCAGAGAAGTGTTTAACTGGTTCTGCTATTATAAGTTGGGTATAAAATACCACTTCGTAAATTGACGCTATCAGTTGGAGGCCTAGGGCCTACTGTGTCGTGTTACACGCTAGCAAGATGAACGGATGAGTCGACTTTTAACTTCTGCAATACGGGTTCAAATCTCGGGCCCATCTTGTGAAATCGGCATTGTCGAACTGCACATAACCTTGGGCCTACCGATATAGCTGCCTCTTTAGATACATTATTTATTTTATTTATTTATTTTCCCAAAATTTAATATAAAAAAACCCAGAAAGTGATATCAACGATATTAGTCGTCAATTTCTATCGGGTTCAATCTCTGCTGGATGACAAACTACTAATCAGTATTATTATGAGTATTATATTATATATTATTCTACATTATGAGTATTCAATGTCTAATTATTATTCTTAGTAGGCTACTGTAGCCGATTGGTATGAGCTCTCGCCATGCAACGAGTGTGGGCGGGTATCAAGATTACTGGGCATGAACTCAGGGCAAGTCTTTCACGCACAATTGTTCAGGACCATTCCTTGATGCTTGTCATGAGATAGCAAGCACGTAAAGGATAATTTCATATTTTACGGCCTTTTGAAGTTTTGCCAAAGTAGGCTTATTTTAGTCTAATATATGAAAAAAAATGGAATCTGATTTGTTTAGCGACAGTGTTTATGTCATACCGTTGCGAAGGGTTCGCTGTATGAAGTACTGACTCTTGGGTCCGTTTCCAGCCTCGTTCCAGACCATGACGTCGAAGTAGTAGGGGGTGTTGGGGTAGAGACCGATGACTGTACCCTCCGTCGCCTGACCGTCAATGGTGACACGCTGAGCCCCCAGCTCCACCTCACAACACTCACGCCAGAAACTCACCTGTCACACACAAAGACAACCAAGTCATTTATTCATACATTCATCTTTTGTTTATTGTTATCCAATAGTTAATTAATAATTATGAACTCAATCGTCCGTTGGTTTATCTGTTCATTGATTCATTCATTCATTTGTTCATTTGTACACTCATTCCCTCGTACACCCAGCCATTCGTTCCTTTTAACTTTAAATTGTCAATAATTATATTTAGTAAGTTTGTATTATGCTCATTAATATCAAATTATCATGCACTGGTAAAAGTCTGGTATTCACAGATCTTGTAATTTAAATTTAATTTAGCCTAGAGTGTTGCTGATTCCTACATTATGCGATTACTTAAAATTGCAATACGGTTACATGACGTGTCCTTGAGGGGCACAAAATGGTCTATATAGATGTTCAGATACACAACAACCCTATGACATTGTGAGGAACAACAACCATATGGCACCTGACTTGACCTACCCTGTATCCACCTAGTTTCCCTCGGAGGTTTTCTCTGTTGTCGTCCACTGGTTCCCAGTGCACGATGCAGGCCGTGGAGTTGAAAGGCTGAGCCAGAATATTCTGAGCTATGATGGTAGGAACTGAAAGACAAAAAACACAGTTAATTTTAAAGTGCTATGTAAATATTAACATGCACTAATTCATTTAATCGTGATGCTCAAGCAATGTATTTGCGTTTGCTTTTTCTAGTCTTCCCATCGAGTCACCGATCACGACTCTCGAGAAACAACTTGTCGACTCATTGATTAATAGAATATTAAGTTTACAGTAAGCAAAGTATTTTTTATGTTTTTTCTTACCTCAACCGCAGGATTTACTCATTCAAGAGATCCAGTAAATCAAGAAGAAATTCATTAAAGAGAACCTGGGAAATACATATGCAGCGGTATAGGAAACTACTGTTAAAAAAGGAAGTGTCTTAAGATCACAGATATATAAGTCAAACATCTACCTCGTTCATGGAAAGGACTATATTTCACGACGCTGTTGACGTGTCTCACACAATGCATAGAGGCCTATACGTCGAGCAAGAGAATGGAGCCTACATGCCTCACAGAAATTCATGTCCAAAAATCATGAAATCTGACCAAGAGCTTGCATAATTATAGCCTAGTTGACTGCTCTGCCTACAATTCATGTTTAATGAATACGAAATTAAAATCATGAATAGGGTAACTTACGTCCCATTGCTGATCTGATGATGACGATTTGAGACATGGGACCGAATCCGATTTTATTGAAGGCCTGGACTGCCACTTCGTATTCCAGGTAGTAGTTTTTCTCACCAACCAACTTTACGTAGACTCCGACATTTCCAGTGATGTTAATTATCTAATGCGTAACATGACACAGTTTACTTCAAAAACAATAAACAATTCCGTTTAATTTCTGTAAAAATTCTGTCAAAATTCTGTTAAATTTTCATTTACATCAGCACAGAGAAATCAAGATCAGTCCCATACTAGTTTTTCTACGCCGAAACCTAGTTACAGTGACTCCAGAGCGTGACTCTAATTCAGGGATTTTTTAATCAAGGGGTTACCTGTTGCTGAGATATCCGTTTAATTCTTTAATCATGCGCTGGTGAAAAAGCGTTGGTGTTGTATTATAAAGCACTTTGAAAACTGTATGTACGTAGAGTAGATAGATACTAATGTGGATGTAACGCTAGCAGACATAAACGGCATATTGGCTATCGTCTGTGGCCACACAGCTTATTCTAATAACTTTAAAATGTTACAGTTGTGTCTGGCTATAGGCCACGTTGACTGTGAGTTACTACTGGAAACGCTGTTGATGTCTGCGGACGTTATTACTACATTAGTACCTAGTGTTAACTGCTTTTAAAAGCGTTTTACTACTAGACAAGCATATGATGGTGTCTTTGAGTGTAACTAATACGAAATTTCTGCTTTTGCATAAGTTTTAGCTCTTGGCTACATGCGTATCACTTCGACATAGAGCATCGGCCAATAAGTAAAGTTGCAGACATGAAAGGAAGATGACCAAGGAGCACAGCCTTGTCTAATCCTGCGTCCGTTTGTCTGCAAGCATAAGGGCAACACTAATTAATATCTGATGTTTATAGACACCGCTTGCAGGAGTCTAATCGGATTATTTATATAGCGCCGTTATCATAATGCATATATAAGGAATCAATGTATAGTCGCTTCAAAATGAGACCGTAGTCAGAATCACAGACCATTAGACCAGTCAGGTCGAGATCCGATTCAGAGAAACCAGAAGTGAAGCCAAGGAGGGTAAACAAGCTGAGAATAGTGACGCATGTACTGTATACTTAAATTTTATAAGTATGCGGACAGGATATGAGGAAGCACAGACTGATCGATTTGATCGTCCCTGTTGCCTCCTCCTCCTCCTCTTTCTCCTCCACCTCCTCCTCCTCCTCCTCCTCCTCCTCCTCCTCATTCACTTACATCTTCCCATTCTTCGTTGGCTATGGCCCGCGAGAAGACCCTGTATCCAATTCCTGGTCCATTGTGTTGCCATGGAGATAGCGGCTGAAACGCAAAACAAACAAATATTATGAAAACAACGGCTAAACTTGAACAAATGGAGGAAAGAAAAGAACACTAATCCATTCTGTCTAATCTAATGACTTCCATATCGTCGTTATCGTAATGTTTAAGATATCAGTTGTTAGTCGACTGTTTACAAAGACTCGGCATCTGGTTATCTGCAAGCAGTTTGCGATATATAGCCGAGGAATGAAATCCTTATGAGAGGAACAAACTGACTGGAGAAGTTGTATCTGCAGTGGTAGATATTCTGAAGCGATTGGAGAAGACCTACACTAACCAACGGGGTAGGGTAGTTTATCATACTGTACCGTACCCGATCCCACGAACTCCTATACTTTGGGGATCCAGAAGCTGGCAAAGGGAATACCAGGCAGTTTATCACGGCCTAAGAGTGCTATGTGTTAAACAGTTGGGTGACTTTTTTCTTAGTCAGCCTTCTCCAGGAACCTTTTCCAGTCCCTTTAGGTTCCCTCGCTTTTCACAATGACTTCCTTGTCCGTAGATTTCTCAGCGTGTCTTTCAGTTCAACACATTTTAGACTCTTCCCGATGCTTTTCATTTGTTTCAACTTTTTAAATCTTCAAGTGATCTCTTGACTACTTTGACTGTGTAATTTCTCTGTTAAACCCTCGAAGAAACCATTCTGAAGGTCATCTTAGTGGTGTGCCCTAAGTCCAATGGGCAAGCCTGAATTGGTATCGCTGAATCAGCTGCTATAGCTAACCCTACCATATCTACCCTATCCTAGCTTACACAACTCTACCTTAACCCACCCACTCTTCTGAAACGTATACCTTCATTGATGTTCTTTTACCTTACAGTACCTTACTTCAACTGACCTTACCTTACCTAATTCGACCTTAACTCACCTCATGTCACCATACTACGCTTTACCTGATGCATTAGATAATCACTAATTGCAGCGTGTTACGTTTTGTCTTGTAGACTGAGCAGTGCATGTACTTACCGCCCAAGTGATGGTAAGTTCCCCGACTTTTCCTCCTCCTCCGCCGACGAGATCTGGATGGAGATCAGGCTTAACGGCATACGTCGTAAACTGATCTGGAAACGATGAAAAAAAGAACCGACTTCATAGATTCATTCACTCATTCACTGCTATAATTATTCGTTTTATTCATTTGTCATTCATTCATTCATTTGTTCAATCATTTGTTTCTTTCGATCATTTGTTCATTCACTAATAAACTCATTCAGTGTCTATAATACGTCTTCGCGATATATATATATACCCATAATCGTTCCCAGCCCAGTGTGGCTGAAAGAGAACAGTTTAACAGTTTTAAGCGTTGATCTTAACGTGTGTACCTGTCTTCTGATTTTGAACCAGATCCACTCTAGACTTCGACATGCGCATCAATACATCAATAGGCCTACCATTGATTGATGCCTGGATCACTAATAAAAGTAAGTAAGTAAGTAAGTATATTCTTTAATAAAACCAATTGCATATCCGCACTCTGGTGTACATACATCTTAACAACAATCAACAGTTAATGTCAATACAGAGTACAACATTCTAACAATAAACGTCTTTCGCTGTAAATTATCTGCAAGAGGTACACAATGGTCGTGCGATCGCGGTCGCAGGGTATATTGTTGGGGCTTTTTTGGTGGAAGTAAACTATGCAGTACGTATAGAATACACTGGCGCTATAGAAATTATAGGATTAGACTGGATTAGATTAGAATAGCTTAGAACAGATTCAAATGATATCCACAGTTACATTAGATTATCTGACAGATACAGTTCCCTCTGCGCAGTTCAAACTTACCGGACGGCGTGCTGGGTATACTTGTGCCGATGATGTTCTCGGCTCTCATTCGCACCGTGTAGTTGCTGTAAGGTCGGAGGTTAGGAACCTCCAGTCGCATCGTTCCGTACTGGTCTGGCTGCGCCTTTACATCTAGCAAGTTAAATACGAAGAACCAGCAGATTAAGGGCTGTAATCTAATCTTATGATTTATGTGGAGCCGCCATCGTCTTCTATGGGTCTCTTGGCTGAGCCTCGATGTAACACTGTCATGGGCTCTCGTGCATTCCAATTTACTGCCCCTAAGGAATGGAACCAACTACTGATCCGTTGGATAAATCTAATGGAAATTCTAATCGAAAATCCAAACATGTCTATCCATCAGTTCAGTGTCAACAAAGAAAATCTGCCACTGCGCCAAACTTGGCTTGCCTCTTGCTAATTACACCCACTTAAAAGTAATTTCTGTCAAGACGAGACACTTCTGTTCAGTACTCCGGAATGCGATTCTTAAAACAAATGTCTGGAGACGCCAGATAGAGTCTACTGATGCATCTGATAATATGTATAACACCTTTCGGCAACCTCACGATTCGAAGGATTAGACAGCTAAGGGAGGAAGAATAGTCGAATCAAATAGTAGGTGACTGTAGGTCTACAGGGTTGGACATCTTACTGGTCATATGTATTCTCCAGAATCCTTCCCAGTGGTTGTTGGTTTCGACGACGTAGGATGTGATTGGTTGGCCATTGTTTCCGGCTGCTTTCCACTGAACCGTAACAGAACTCGACGTCACAGTGGCGCTGTTGATATAGACACCTGCTGGTTCGCTTGGCGGACCTACGAACGTCAATCATGTATGCACGCATGTAAGTATGTATCAAGACATTTAATATTGCGTCTTTCACTACCTCACAACGGCATATGGTATCAGTAATGTACAGTAATTATACGGCTTTCTCATCTAGAATCTCTATTATAGAGATTCTAGATGACTCTAGATTCATCCGTTCGGATGAAGTATTTAAAAACAAGTACAGAACTCGATTGATGGACAAAAACGCAAATATCCAAGACCAACGCAGCCATTGATTTGGAATATTGGTCTGGTCCAAAATTACATCTGATGCAGACAACATTTGGGGGTGCTTCCAAAACGATTCTTTTATTAATTGTGTGACAGAAAAGACATGGTAGGCCTATTGAAGTTTGTGGAGATGGAACAGACGTAAATTATTTGCACCTTATTTCTGGACTGTTTATAAATAAATCTTATTCCTCATCACCCGATACATGTATTTTTAAGTTCATTCATTCATTCATTCAGAGGACTTATATAGCGCCCCTCCAAGATAACCTACTCAGAGGCGCTCAAGTAACCTAATAGCAGATATCTTGGCGGCCATGACGAAAATATGAGTCTTTAATGTGGCCGACAGTAAAGAAAAGGTTGCGCACCCGTGACGTAGAGGTTGGCTGCCTTTGAGATGCCCCCGGATGAGCTCTCCACTGAACATGTGTATCGACCACTGTGTTCATACTGAGCATTCATGATGTACAGACCACCAGCAAACATCCCAGAGCCCTGAACACAAGGAAACCAAACAGAAAACAATGAACTAATAATCATAAACGGATATCTGTGAAGATAGTCGCAGATTCAGACTTGGTTCCAAATCCAATTCCGTTGCTTTTCCGAGTGAAATTGGTCACATATTCATAGTAAGCTTATATCCTGATATAAAAAGTCCCAAATGCTGTGCCGCAGAGTAAAATAAATAACGGAAATGTTTATATGATTACATCTATGAAAAACCAAATCCAAAAATATGTTCTAATACACTTATCACGTTCGTCGTGTGCTTTATTGACCAGCGCGACCGGGACCGGCTCCAGTCCATCATGCTCCGCCTTATCCCATTCCATTACCTCCCTGAGGATACTTCCTCCTTTGAACAGCTATGTGATGTGTTAGATTCCAGCTTATTTACTGCTGTCCAGGTTTTGGATATCGTACTGCATGACCTGCTCCCACCGGTCAAAGCCGCTTCCTACCACCTGCGCCCACGGGTCGATAACCGCGCAATCCCTCCGGCATAAGGCATGTTGAGGAAAACTTTCATCATTAGGATGATATATCGGATCTAGGATAACATGTAGGATTTGATATTATTGGACTGTATTGATCAGCTAAATGGGTGATGTATATTTATTAGTACCAAGTCTGTACACCAAAATGCGTTTAGCAATTGGTGAACTAAAGCATATTATTACCTTATCTTATATCAGTGTTTAGCCGCTCCCTTGCTCAAATAGAACAAATCTGAATGCTCTGCACTTCATAGAATATCACATTCGCTTGTCTCTATCAACAAGCAGTATTGATCATAATAATGTATTGTAAGCTGGAAAGTAAACAACACTTGCTGTGTAGGCCTACTGGTTCCCAATTCCAGGACCCTGGGAGTTGTTTATTGCCTGCTCAAGGGGTGAATTGCAGGAAATGAAAGCTTCCGCGTTACGACTTTGGAGATTTATATTTTTTTACTTTACTTGCACGGTCTGTATATATACTGGGAAAACATAAATGGCGTGACTTCCATTTCAACGAATGAGTTGGTAAGGGATCTCACCCGACAAATTCACTGAAAGAAGCAGAGAAGGGATGGAGGCTACAAGGTCGCAACAGCAACTACATAGTCTATGTGCCTGACTACATACTCTTTTGTAGTGTGGGTTGATCCAGACTTCGTAGCGATTCTCCCCCAAGCGGTAGACCCTTTCGAACTCGACGAGAACGTTGCCATGGTACCAGACATAGGTGACGTCGATCTGGTGGTTGTAGGAAGCCATGCACTGCATGAAGGTCGAACTGTTAACCATGACGGTCGTATCGATCGGAGGCTGAGAGATGGTCGTCGTCGCTAAAAAGCAGACACTGAATGTCTAGTGACGAGTGTCTAGACGCGTATCTAACTACGTTGAAATGTAGTAATTTTAATTACAGTCACGTATTATAAAGCGCTCTTTCAGAGAGAGAGAGAGAGAGAGAGAGAGAGAGAGAGAGAGAGAGAGAGATCAAGACGTTATCAAGACAGACAAGACAGACAGACAGAGACAAGACGCATGAGACAGATACAAGATATATCAGATATATCAAGTATGAAAGAAAACTAGAGATCGAGATACAGAGTGTGACAGAGATCTTGAGAGACAGAGTAGTGAGAGAAAGAGAGAGAGAGGAGAGAGAGAGACAGAGGGAGAGATTAGAGAGCCAGAGATAGACAGATCTCATTCATCTGAGCAGAACAGAGACAGAGGCTTTCCAGCGGTGCTTCATGAAAGACACCTAGGATCGAATACAAGTGTGAAGTAGTAGTGTTGCAACTGGCTATAGTGCAACCAACTTATATATATAGCTAGATAGCTATCTCATTCATCTGGCGAATCCATTCATATAACTAGTATGTCATTTTATTTTATTCGGTTTATTTGTCAATGATTTTCGGTTCACGTTCGTGCATTAAACTATCCATTCAGTTAGGTTTCAGTTTAAGTTATCGTGTCTGCATTTATTAATGCTCGTATTCATTCAATTATTCAATAGTTCGAACATTCGTTTAATGATTCTATATCTCAATCATTCCTAACACAATTCAATAATACAATGATTCGACAATGCAATAGTTCATTTATTACTTCATGTAATACTTCATTTGTTACTTGATTCATTTATTCAGTGACACCTGCATTTATCCCGTTAATGTAGTCATGCAATCTTTCGTTCATTCACTACCAAAAACGCAACGTGTTCTATATTATATGCGCCACTTACTTAGTACTGTTAAATTTCCTTCGGTGTACGCGGCGCCAAGTAGGTTGGAGACCTGACACTTATAGGTACCAGCGTCTCCCCTCTGAACGTTGAAGATGAACAGGTTCCCGTTTGGCATCTTCCGTACCCGGGAAGTTTCATCCGTGCCCGGATTCAGGGCCCCTCCGTTCTTGTACCAGAGAATCTCCTCGAAGGCAGGGTAAGGAGCCGCCTCTGGGCGACAGACGAGGCTCGTGTTGCCCTTCTCCGTGGCGTACTGGTTCGGCTGGAGAGGGTACTTGGCAAAGTTCGGGGCAAAACCTAAAGCAACACGCATGCGTAATAAGTATGTTAAGTATACCAAACAGTGCCAGTATTCAGGATCAAAGCCTTTAGAGTATTAATGTTGGTTAGTCGATGTTTCACGACGCTGTTTCATAACATACATGATCAACGTCACACTCCTACTTTCTTCAGACTTGGGACTGGCACTGCCAGAGTACGAGTAGTGGCGGAGTAATTCATGGCGTATGAGTACTGTCTATACTCAGAAATTAGTCACATAGATTCGCTTGAGATAAGATACATGTAGCATAGAACATCAATCTCTGATACAGCATCTTATAGCAGAGCGCCAACACAGCATGACAAAGCATGTCATAAACTACTACTACTGCTACTGCTACTGCTACTGCCACTGCCACTGCCACTGCCACTGCCACTGCCACTGCCACTGCCACTGCCACTGCCACTGCCACTGCCACTGCCACTGCCACTGCCACTGCCACTACCACTACCACTACCACTACCACTACCACTACCACTACCACTACCACTACCACTACTACTACTACTACTACTACTACTACTACTACTACTACTATTACTACTACTACTACTAGATATGAAACGAGTCAATTAAAACTAAACTTTTTTCTTAGCACTCGCTGAGTATTTTCTGAGTATTTTTGCTGCATACTTCTCCATCATTTTATGAGTACTTGTACAGTATTTCTTGAGTACTTACTGAGTACTTTGAGCTGGGCGGCGCTGTATCTGACTCCTAGAGCATTTGTGGCTGCGCACTGGTACATTCCATTGTCCTTCTTGGCATCCATTGTCTTGATGGTCAACCAGTTGTTGGACACTACCACCCTATTGATGTCATCAGCTGGAATCGTCGTGTTGTCTAGCAAGGCTCCGTTCTTGAACCACTGATAGGTCGGGTTCGGAGGTCCACCAGCCTCACATCGCCACTGTAGGTCGGTACCCGCATCCACGTACTGGTCCTTGAGGCCCACCGTAAAGTACGGAACCGCTAAATGGAACAGCACACCAGACACATATAAGTACTTACAGATGAACGTATTTTGTCATGTTGTGTGATTTATTATGCCAGAATGGAACAGAATTATAGAACATTACAGAACATAGAAGAACAGATATGATTGCATCGGATTGGATATATCGGAATGTGTCTGATTTTTAATATTACGTCTTTGAACTGACAGCCTGTTATTTGTTATTTCGTTGCCTTAGTTTCTTTTGTCTGCTCTTATTTGTCTGTTGCTGGGACGACGATAGACGTGATGGGAAGTAGAATTCTAGAAAGGTGCACGTTTGCATGGAGACGGAGAGGGGGAAATTGGAAAAGAATGGGCATGTTTGTCTCCGATTCTTTAAACTACGCGCGTGTTTGCCCAATAGATAACATTATATCTATACATTATATATATAACATTAAAGCGCCATGTATATAATATATATATATATACTTATAATATATAATAATCATTATAGTATATACATGGCGTTTTAATGTGATCGCTTGGTCACGTAGATTCGCTTAAGATAAGCATATATATACATACATGTATAATTGTATATATATATATATATATGTATAAGATATAGTATATATGGGTAAGCACGCGCGTCATTTAAAGAATCGAAGACAAACGTGCACGTTCTTGTCAATTCGATCGCTTGCTCGGCAGCAGACTACATCTCGAAGGTCATCACACCGATCTGCGTTCGTCTTTGCACTCACTCACTCACGCATGCACGACGTACATATACGCATTTATGCATGTATGCATGCATGAGCTAATGGTCCCGCGTCCTCACTTGTTGCAACAGAACGAGGACAAGCAGTTGACTGGTTGCTGAACTATACAATAATAGAGATTAGATATTACGCAGTCATTTTGTTTCAATCTGAAGTTAGTTTGGCCTGTTGATACAGTAAGTAAACTCTTACGTATACATTAATTCATTCATTTCAAGCACGTATTATATATATATATATATATATATATATATATCACCCGACTGAGAGACCTATTCAGTATTCACAGGTATTCCTTCCTAAGCCAGTCTCGGGAGAGCAGTTTGTTTAAAAGTGCTCGTAGAAGGTTGGATATCTAACGGGAGCCGTTCCAGGTAAAAGGCTCAACCGATTAAAAAGCACGATGTCGCAGCACGATATAATACATACATACATGCATAAATACGTACGTCGTGAATGTGTGAGTGCATGCAAGCATACAAACATACATACAAAATACACATATAAATACACACACTCTTGCATTCATACATACAGTATACGTACATACAAACGTCCATGCACACACATACATACATCCACGAGCCAATTGACTCGTTCAGGATTCCTTCCTGTTGACTTTCCTTCTTTTGAAGAACTTTGCCCTAGAGCTGACTGCTCTTTTCCGCTAAGTCCTATTAAACTCTTGTCACTTCCTTCATTGTATTGTATTGTATTGTATTTGAACACTTGTTATAGCGCCCCTACCAGATTGCCCATTCAGAGGCGCTCCTGACTACTGCGCGGACGCTGAATCGGAGTTTCACGCCGAAGCGCATGAGCAATTGCGAGTGAAGGACTTGCCCAGGGTCCCTACGCGGCGGCTTTGAGGTGGATTCGAACCCGCAACCCGCAACCCGCAACCCGCAATTCATGACCTCTTCCCTCCCCGTAAGGTAACCCCCATACAATTGCGATCCAATTCACACGACCATACCCTACCTAGGATTTATGCCTTTGCCAAAAGTACATTTCATTATGCGAATAAGACTTTTTTAAATTGTAGCTATCATTTACTAGGAAATGGCCGATTTGCATTTTTTTGCCGTTTTCCGATTCCGGATAGTAACCGGATATTTGGCCTGCTTTTTCGGCTGAATCCGAATTAGATCCGAATAATCAACAATATTAATTTTTTTGGTTCTAGGCACTGTTTATTACTCAAAAGGTCGACTGTCCGCCATTTTTTTGACGCGTCGAGTCACAATTTCATTATTTTACACGGACTTTTAATGATAAAGATTAAAGCTTACAGCAGGAGGTCGCCAAAACAGGTTACTATTTTTCTATTGATGAAGGAAGAACTTGTTTTTGGTCAAAAATATTACTTTTTTGGTATTTGGATTGGTTGTCCTGGGATGCGCCGATTCCGATTAATACCGATTAACAGAAAATCCGGTCCGATTTCCGGATCAACATTTGGCCCTTCCCTATCATTTATACGTTTTGCAAGCCATTGCGCATTTGCTGATAGCCTAATAAAGCATATTCTAACTTGCATACATACATATATACATTCATTCATACATACATACATGAAATACATTCATAATTACGTGCATGCATGTGTACATACATATGTACATGTACATCGCTGGAAAGATAGGCTTGCTGATTGTAGGAATTCGTTCTCATATGCTAGGAATAAGAAAAGGCACACTTCATACCAATGTTTGCCTCTCGGTATCATCTCAGAGACACTACTCTCACTTCCTTTGCATATTTGATGGCAATGTTCCACAGCAGCAAACAATATCTGTCTTGGGGAGACCAGCTTATTCACCCTACTGCTGTCTCTTTTTTTTATTAAGATAATGACAGCACATTTCCGCTTGTCTGTCTAAGGATATAGACCCCTACCGTGCATTTCAAAGTAAAGTATTGCTAATAAATGTTAATCAGATGTAATGGATGCTCTTCTTTGTAACCATATTGAGCTCATTCTCTTAATAGGTATGGAAAAAGCGTTTCTAGTTATAAGTTTCAATGCTGACGGAACAAATCGCCACCCAGCAATTAACACTTCGGAAACATTAAGTACTTTCCTCCACGAAAAGATTCGTCAATATTCAGAACGTGTTTTCAATGGAAATTCATCTGAGACCGAGTCAGTATCGCCGCGTCCTGGTGCGTCTGCACAAGGCGCTTCAAATGTTCCTATTGTTGAAGAAATTGTTCGTGAAAGTTTTGAATCTTTGACACTGAGTTCTACAGTTGGGACTCATTTGGAAGCAACATCAGAGAATCCTTTGCAAACAACTCTTTCAGCTGATTCGTCGTTTACTGACACTGCTCCACAATCATCAGGCGCTTCTAATGTTCCTGCTGAAGAAATTGTTGGTGAAGCGCTTGAATCTTTGACACTGAGTCCTACGGCTGAGAATCATTTGGAAGAGACATCTGAGAATCCTTTGTCAACAACTTCTTCTGCTGATTCGTCAGTTACCGACACAGTTCCACAGGCATCTTCTTCATCGACTTCTTTGCCGCCTTCCCTGCAAACTATTCCACTAATTAACTGTCTGGTCACTGTGAGCGAGTTCAACGAGGCGGCACATAATGAGCTACTCAAAAGACTCAAAGAAGGTCAGAAATATGAGGGCATCTTTAGGAAAAAGAGCCAACTGGCTACGTACTGGAATGCCGACAAATGGCAGAGCGTTCTAGAGTCAGATATTGATGACTTGCGCGACAAAAGGTATAGTGATGTGATTCTGGAACATAAAATCTTCAAAAAGCGCCTTCTCTACTTCTCAGTGCACCTGCCCCGTAATACAGAAAGACAGAAGACTGAACTACTAGAAATAAAAAAACTAATCGAAGACAATACACATGAAAAGGGAATCAATGCTGATGCTTGGATCATAGCTGGAGACTTTAATATGAAGCCGTCGGAAATTAAGAAGGTGTTTGGCAGAGACATGACGCTAGCTATATCGTCGGATGGAGAAAAGACAACGAGAGCTAAAGGAGGTAGATCTATCGATAACATTCTGATGAGTGACGCAATCGAACTAGTGTCTCCTATTACGATTGACAGGAATGAATACCGCTTGACGCACTACCCGATATATGCAGTCTTGCGTTTTAAAGATCAGTGATATGGTTCGAAAAGACTTAAATTTACAAACTAACAAATTGTTAGTTACAAACGACTTACACGCTTATGACTTGTCTTTAATGCACAGTTGATCCTAACTGGAGATATCAGCTTGCATCTGGAAGACCCTGCAAGTCCAGAATCCGTTGAATTTGCAGCGATTATGGAACAATTTGGACTGGCTCAGCATGTTGCTGAGCCTACTCACAGCCTAGGTGGATGGCTAGACGTCATAGTCACCAGGGATGACTGTCAGGTGACGGACGTCAACGATCATCCGCCATCCCATCCGACCATGGACTCGTGATGGCCTCCATTCCGTTCATCTACGAACCATCACTCCTCATCACTAGACGGATCCGTCTTTGTAAAAAACTGGATCGTGCTGCCTTCCGTTCAGCGCTCCAAGCTAAGCCTCTCTTCAACGACGTAGAGGCTTCATCTTCACTGACTGCCTCAGAACTGTTCTGCTCGTATGAGGCAGTGATGTCAGAACTTTTAGACTATTTTCTTCCGCTGCGTACAGTTCGATCTCGAAATCATCCGCTCTCACCATGGTTCAACGCCGACTGCAGGAAGCTTCGGCGGCAGGCTCGGCGCCTCGTGCGAATCTACAGAACAACGCGCTTGACTTCGGACCGGACGGCCTGGATTCAATTAGTCCGGAGCAGGGGCGGACTGGCCCGCCGGGAAACCGAGAAATTTCCTGGTGGGCCCCCGGCCCCTGCTCCATTAAAATCGGCTGACCACGCTTATGATCAGCACGTTAAATTGCACTTACTTACTTGCATGTCTTTTGCCTAAAGACGGGTAACATATGACGCCACATATAATCTACATGGCTCTGGTTATGTAAAGAATACATTCTTTATTGTAATCTGTACAATATCGGCTGGATGAGGCCCTATGCGAACCCTCCCCCACGCTCCTTCTGGTTGCATATTGGTGCCCCGCAGACCAGACCTACCCATCATGGCGTGCTGCCAGAACGGGCCACGGGCCTGGCTTGGCCGAGGTTTAGTTCTTTTGCTAACCCCAATAATGTGCTTCCCTACGAATTGCTGTTCTGTCGATCTTAACCTAGGCCTATATCACGAGGGGCCGGAGAGGTAGACAGACAGCATCAACAGGCCACGGAAGATTGAAATGACATTGAATTGACTCTCACTCTCCGAGGGAGCAACTAAAAGTTCCAAAGTGCAATAATCATCAACTTATAAAACGCATGTATAGTCAATGAGTCATCCTCGATATGAAACCCCACAGGCTTAAACATATCCGTCGTCACATTGGCACACATTCGGCCTATCAGGCAGCTCATCCCCCAAGAGTTTGTAGTAGACTCTATATCTCAAATTTCTAGCACAGTCTACATGTAAAGTTCTAAACCCAAATCACAGCGTTTTCGATAAGCAGAGGCCTACGTGTTTAAAAAATTGGCTTTCGGATTGGAGATCTGCATACTGGATTAAACTGCTATGCAAAGAAGACTATTTGGTATTTGCAAAATCAATTCACGTTCTTGAAATAAATAACAGCAAATTGTTAGAATTATAAATATTAGCAAATTCAGAATTGGTCTATGCTATAGTCAAATAACACAGATGGTGCAATGTTAGACAACCAGTTATAGTTTGATATCACTGTTAAAGGTACGGTAATGCCTTTTTCTTCAGCTGATTGTGAGAGAGTATTCAGTCATAACACCTTTAAAAGAAACGGGTTGATCGTTACATCTGTAAATGACTTACTAATGATTGGTGTAAATTGTCCACCTCTCGCCCTATGGAATGCTTAGAAGTATGTTATTAGTTGGTTGAAGTCGGGCAAACATAGTGCCCTGCACAATGCTACATGCTTCCCAAGGACAGCTGAATGATCCAGTCATAGTTCGAAATTATTTGATAATTTTGATTAATTAATTAAAATATCAATTAGTTTTCCTCTTTGTTTTCATTCATACCATGGCCACTTCAGTGGTTAAGTCATTTTTGCTATTAGATAATAATCTTCTTAATAATTATAAAACTCAAAAGTTTTCCAATAAAAGTAGGCTACTGTATTCTTCATTGTTCAATTTTTGACACAGCTAAGGATCAAGTACGAACTATCACAATCACTACAATTTACGTAGGCCTATAGGCCTACTGGTTCCAGGTTTTAAAGAAATTCTGGTCTGGACATCCGGACATCGCCAATTTTTCAACCCCTCAGTTCAAATTTAACAATTCAAACCCTGCAACAGTGTAGACGGCTGACGGCCAGGTCCGAGCCAGGAAGTTTAAAATGACCACAAGTCTTTGCTAGGATGCTGCTACTATAGACTCGTTTTCATGATTTCCTGAACCGACTCGCTACTGACCAACGAATCGTTGAACACTATTCAGCGCAGTTCAAAGGTCGACACACTGTTGAATACTATTACTTGTTTTCCTAACATTAGTAGCGGTGTCACTGTTAGTCTGATACAACCGACTTAGGCTACGCCCCCAATCACCCACGCGTGATCGGGCCCTTAGAGGAACTGTTTCCCGGTACTAATTCTCAGCCCAGTCCGCCCCTGGTCCGGAGAATGTATTCTGCTTATCGAGACAGAGAACGAGAATACCGGGAGGACATTATCATCAAGCAGTCCAAGGAACCAAAGAAACTTAGGACGACGTTCATTGGCCTTCTTAGTCGTCGCTCTTCAAACCACCCAGACCCAGTCACAGTCTTCTCTGCCTTTCACCGCTGATGCATTCTTGGAACGATTCACTGTCAAGATCGAATCAATACGTACTGCTACATCAACTTCTCCTCCGCCAGAATTCTCAATCACTGAGAATCTCCATCTCCGTCCTCAATGAAATCACGAGTCTGGAATTGCGTGGTCTCATCCTAGCTGCAGCTCCGAAGACGTGTGAGCTGGACCCTGTGCTGACGTTCCTCGTCCATGCAGGAGCTCGTCGATGACCTCCTACCATTTCTCACCCTGCTCTGCAACCGTTCGATCCAGGAGACCCATCTACCTACTTCGCAGCAGCGGTCTGTCTTCCTTCCAGCCTTGAAGGAAGACTAGACTCGACCCAGATAACATCACAGCACGAGTTATAGCAGGACGGGTCATTCCACAGCAAAGGACCAACAGAGGCATATAGTCACGATGCTGTACTGTGGCAGTCCGAGACCGAGGAACTAGAAGGTCATGATGGTCTAAAGAGCGGAGAGGACGTCCAGAGGTAGCTGAGATAGGTCGTCTCATAAGATCACAGAGGTAGCGTGGAGCTTGACCCAAAAACATTTTACACGTAAGAAAGAGAATTTTAAACTGAATCCAAGCAGTTAAAGGAAACCAATGAAGGTGTTCAGTCATGATATTATTATTCAGTCATGATATTATTATTCAGTCATGATATTATTAATATTATTATTGTATAATAATAATAATAATAATAATAATAATAATAATAATATTATTATTATTATTATTTTTTACCCGAGGTATACATGATCCCTCAGGGACTTAATATTAATTATAGTTAATGGATTTTTATTTTAGTTAATTTTAGTTACTACTTAGTTACAGTAATTAAGGCTATAAGCAAAATTGTGCGTATTATTATTATTATTATTATTGCTATTATTATTTTTCTTTTGCAATTATTACGCGATCGCAAGGTAAGGCTGTAGCAGCTGTGCCTGTGAATGATTTGCTCGAGGTCCATACACAGTAACCGTCTACCATTTTGGCTACCCCCGACTTTTACCATGAATTTAGTCATAATGTTCATCCTTTATACTCGATTTAGATATTTGTTGTGACTCTTTGAGACTTCTTTGCACGAGAGAAAATCAACGGCTTGCAGTTTAAGAACATTTGTAAAATTTCTATATTTGCATGTAAACTCTACTTTGGTAGTATCAGGATGCTGAAAGATTGTGAATTTCAATAAGCACACCTTTGGAATTCTAATCCAAGTGCGTCGTGCGAGCATAACAAATTACATGGATATCCGATGACTAATGTTTCATGGAAGCCTAATATTAACTGGGGGTTAACTGTACTGCAAAACTGATCTTACATGATTTGTCAGTCTGCATGTTCGACATCAAACTTTTCAGCTGGCTGAACAATTATCTAAATCAATGCCCTTTATATAAAGCAGCTAAGCTAACAGATGGAATGGATGCTCAGAGATGCCTGTGTTGGTCTGATTGTTTGGTTTCTCTCTATCGTTATTTAGTTTCTTTGTATTGCTATTTGGTTTCTCTGTATTGTTGTTTTAGCTGTATTGTTATTTGATTTTTCTGTATTATTATTTTGGCTGTATTGTTATTTGGTTTCTCTGTATTGTTGTTTTAGCTGTATTGTTATTTGATTTTTCTGTATTGTTATTTTGGCTGTATTGTTATTTGGTTTCTCTGTATTGTTGTTTTAGCTGTATTGTTATTTGATTTTTCTGTATTGTTATTTTGGCTGTATTGTTATTTGGTTTCTCTGTATTGTTGTTTTAGCTGTATTGTTATTTGATTTTTCTGTATTGTTATTTTGGCTGTATTGTTATTTGGTTTCTCTGTATTGTTGTTTTAGCTGTATTGTTATTTGATTTTTCTGTATTGTTATTTTGGCTGTATTGTTATTTGGTATCTCTGTGTTGTTATTTGGCTGGCAGTATTGTAATTTGGTTTCTTTTTATTACTATTAGGCTTCTCCGTATGTTTATTTGGTTCGATGTACTGTTATCAGGTTGCCTGATTGTTTGGTCTATTTATTGTCTGTGCTGTTTACCTTGAAGGACGATGTTGATTGTTTTTGTTGTGGATTGACCATTGACCCTTCTCACAGAGCACCTGTAGGTTCCTTCGTCATAGAAGGTCACTTCCGGTATGAGTAGGACTCGGTTGTGGTCAGTGACCTGCGCCTGATTCGGCAGAGGGATCACATTGATCACTTTGCCATCCTTCAACACCACCTTGTCCCAGTTGTATAGTAGCTGGCCAGTTCGATATCTGTGGTATTGGCATACAATTACAACAGTAGGATGTTGGGATCTGTCATAGTAGATATGATTGAATTCCATATCAGTAGAGGATGTTAAGCTTTCTCGTTTAGGTCATGTGATACATTTATATATATGTATGTATGTATGTATGTATGTATGTATGTATGTATGTATGTATGTATGTATGTATGTATGTATGTATGTATGTATGTATGTATGTATGTATGTGTATGTATGTATGTATGCATGTATGTATGTATGTATGTATGTATGTATGTATGTATGTATGTATGTATGTATTTATTTATATGTATATTTATCTTCTAATCTTGAATTAATCTTCGACTGTGTGTTCGTTAAAAGTCATCAGAAAATCATTGTCATATCATCGTAACCATCGTTCATGATAACATTATAAGTATTTAGTTATAGTCATCGTCATAATTATAGATGACGTCAATAATTTAATTATAACAATCACCGTTCTCATTATCTACGTCAACAATATCCTGATAGTCAACATCAGAGCTATCTATAGTATTAATTGATAGCTCTGGCCAACACCAACATGTCAGCATTAACGACGTAAAAATCAGCATTAAATGACGTCTTCAGTAGACTCTATAAATAATCGTCATCATTATTTATGACGTCGTCAATATCATGACATTATTGTCATCGTAAATACTATATTATGGCGTCATAAAATCTTCGCAATGACTTACGAGCCAGATGCCCAGCATTCGATGCGCAGTGTGTCTCCGAGTTTTGGAATCGTTGGGTAGACGCTTGGAAAGCCGTCTCCGATTTGCGGTTCATAGGTTCCAGGACCTATTCAAAAGGAAACCGAGGTGTTTGGGGTTGTATTTAGTTTAGTATTAAACGGTATTTGTCCTTTGCTGTAGTGGATCGTACTGCATTGCCCTGTGTTGCAATTATATATTTATTAAGCGCCACTATATAATGACCAAGCATCAATCAATGGCGATCAGCAATTGCGGGTTAAAGACTTGCTCAATGTCCCTACACGGTAATCGTCTCAAGGGAGGATCGAACCCGTACTCTCCGCTTTACAAAGCGAGCGCTCAGCCAATCGGCTTCTGTGTCCTACCAATATTGTATCGTATACGATGTTATTTGATAGTGTTTATCCGCACAGCAACTGCTGTGATACAGTAGGCTATTATTCTATGATAGACGACGTTAATTAAATCTTTCTAAAGGCAAAAATTAATACCAACATCCATTCTTAGTTCTTTTGTAACTTAATGCAATGTGCAAAAACAATTGATACAGAGCAATTCTTTGGCAAACCAATTTTAAGGAGGTTTTACAGAGCAGAACTATTTTCGTAACAAAAACAGAAATAATTAGCAATTAGTTGACAAGAAGTAAAAGCAAAAAGAACAAGAAATTGTGAACTAACACTATAAAACCAAAACAGGATGGTTCCAGTGGCGTAACTAGGTTCGTGCGCCAGGGGCAAGAATTTCCTGAAAATTTTTGTCTCAGTTCCGACAAAATTTCTGGACTTTTTTTTTTTTTTTGCTTTTTCCCTCTATTAGAAGTAAAAGCAGAAACTTGTCAAATATTATTTTGCGCCCCCCTTGCCCGCGCGCCCCCAGACTCACGTACAAAAGTTACTTTTTTTACTATTTTTCTATTTTACCTGATTTTAACAAAAACATTTTCAGACCTTTTGCGCCCCCGTCCTGCGCCCGGGGGCAAAAACCCCTGCCCCTTTAGCGAAAGTTCTGATCGAAATAAATCGAGAACTATAAAGAAAAATTAATTATAATTTTAATTATATATCCTATTTTACTTAAATACTGGCAAAACGTAACGATGGCGATGCACGAAAAGAATTCATCAAAATTATCATTGCTCTTGTTTTCCGTGTGTACGGCAACTTATATTACAACGACTATGTCATACTTACTTCCTTCGATGACCTTGAGATGGGTCGGTTCGCTGACCTTGCCCTGTGACATGGACTGACCCGGTTTGTAGATGAGGCAGTAGTAGTAGCCGATGTCGTCAGAGGTCACCTCTGAGAAGTAGAGCCTACCATCGTTCGAGATCATGATGTAAGGCTTGACCTCTGGACGAATGAAGTTGTAGATGTCGTTCTTATACCACGTGTACAGAACGGCTAAAGAACAAGGCAGCAAATGTTTTACTAACGACGAACTACATGCTAGTATCAAAACATTTATATAGCGACTTATTAATTACGAACATCTGCACATACTAAATGATACAACCAATAAAATTGCATATAATTGTAGGATAATAGAATAGGCCTACGTGTAGAAACCATGAACTGCGAATTGGCGATGGTTCTGTTGACACGGTATCAGCAGGCGTTAAGTGAGTGAGTGCATGAGTGAGTGAGTGAGTGAGTGAGTGAGTGAGTGAGTGAGTGAGAGTGAGTGAGTGAGCGAGTGAGTGAAAGTGAGTGAGTGAACTGCGGATTGAGTGAGTGGTGAGTGAGTGAACACGAGTAAGTAGGTAGGTAGGTAGGTAGGTAGTAGCCGTGGTAAGTAAGTAAGTGAGTAATGTGGTAAGATATATAACAAGATAATGCATTCATTCTGGTCAGGCATTGGGAAATTAAGACGAATCAAGCCGGGTTAGTACGTACATGGTTGACCATCTGTGGAACACATAGCCTAGCCATATAGAGCTCAGAGAGACTTCTCTTTTTGGTCGGTAAATGAGTTCCATAGGAAATTTGGAGTTTGAGCCATCCTATCGTTGGATTCCTATGGTTGCTTATGGATGCTTCACCTCCAAACCCAACTTTTGAGGAGTTTCTATTGGTTTATGACTTTATGTAAACAAATTTGTTACCTTTACCTCTGGGGATTCAATGTGGTAGCAGAAATCGTTCTTAAAATATTACGCAAAGAACGGTTAAGAAGAAGAGATTATAGCCTAGTTAACCATTTTTAACACACTGCGAAATAAGCACTGAACTTGTAATTAATTTACTATTATGATGTATAATTGTTAATCTTTAATATTTGCTTAGACTATGCATGATATTCAGTTTGTTTTGCATTTACCTGGGTAGTGAGAGGGTGGACTGCACTCAATAGACGCCCATTGGTAGGACGTGGCTTCAATCGGAGACCTTGGTGACTTCGGAAAATCAAGAAGATCTAAAAATAACGAATAGAGAATAAGCAAAAAGAAATAACAACAGGTGACTCAGACTTGAAGAAAGATTGACGGATTCTTTTTTTAACAAGTGTGAGTTTTCGAGATGCTCGACAGTCTTATGGATAACGTCAGTGAATCAGTCCCACATGTCCTCACTATGAGGTGCACACCCAGAGGTGTTCACCCAGAGGTGTTCACCCACAGATGTTTACCCAGAGGTGTTCGCCCAGAGGTGTTCACCAAGAGGTGTTCACCCACAGATGTTTACCCAGAGGTGTTCACCCAGAGGTGTTCACCAAGAGGTGTTCACCCAGAGGTGTTCACCCAGAGGTGTTCACCCATAGGTGTTCACCCAGAGGTGTTCACCCAGAGGTGTTCACCAAGAGCTGTTCACCCAGAGGTGTTCACCTAGACATGGTGGCGCTGTTTGACAAATATAATGCATAATCCTATCTGGGGAATCTATATCACCGATAGTCTGCTCACTATTTGCTATTCGGATAAATTAAATGCGTGAAACTCGACGATTTATGTGTAGTCGATTATTGCATGCTACATACAATTAGCAAATAGGCTTTGATCAACTATGTCAAATGTGATAATATACTAAGTATATTTTGGTGGAGGATCTCCCTTCACAGGCGAGGGTCTCCTGTATTAGGTGGCGAATCTCATTGTTCAGGTGGAGGATCTCAAGTCAGAGGTTCTGGATCAACTAATTCAGCACCCAATCAGATAAAAAAAATAAGTTCACTGTCCTTACCCTGTCGGTGAAAGATCAGACACATCGCATGACATCCCATGACATAGCAAAACATTACATCGCATATCATCACATGACATAGCAAAATATTACATCGCATGACATCACATGACATAGCAAAATATTACATAGCATAGCAAGACATCACATCGCATGACATGACATTACACCACATCATTCTTCACACCACTCATTTCTCTTATACGGAGGCGTAACGTACATCCGGCGCTGAGGGGTAATGTCTGTCTGAGCGCCTCTAATTGGTGTTCACTGTCAGAGGCGCTATATAAATCTATACAATACAATGCAATAACATACATCCGGCGCTGAGCTTTGCATTGTTGCTGAGGATGAATCCGTAGTCGTTGAAAGCCCTGCACTGATAGAGTCCGTCATCTTCCGTCGACGTCGGTTCCGTGATCATCAGACGTCCATTCGTGATCGTGTACCTCTTCTCCTTGGCTGGATCGACCTGGATCATCGTTCCGTCCTTCTCCCTGAACCAGTAGTAGCTGGCCGCCGGATAGGAGTCCGCCCGGCAGTCGATGAAGGTCAGGCCGAACTCGTCTTCCGGTTCGTAGACACGGTCGATCGGTTGGATCGTGAACTTGGGACCTCGTTCGATGGTCGCTGGATCCGGGTTTGTCACGCCGTAGTCTGCGACGAAAGAAAACAGACGAAGAAAACCTCAAACAATGTAAAGCTAAGTAAAGAAAGAAAAGAAATAATCGTAAGGGTCGTCCATAAATGACGTGACTGACATAGAGAAGTGGTCAAACAAATTTTTTGACGATGTGTGACATGGGGAGGGCTGTTTGAGAAATGTGACGTCACATCAGGTCTAAGTTATTAAATTTAACAATTTAACAACAATTTACTTTTAACAATAACAACGCTAATTTCGAGATTAAATCTCGAAATTTCTTCAGCGCCCATAAAAGCGAAGTCGCGGAACCAGCTTATCCCCTCTGTCGCAGGTTCTTAATCAAAACAGAATCCCTTACCATGGCTTCTTAGTGGGTCAAGATCCAATGTTTTCTAGTTGACTTAATTTTCTTCTAATTATCGTTTTCTTTGAGTCTGGCAGGCTTAATTAATCATGGATTAATCATAAAAGGGTCATCATCAATTACATCATCATCATAAGCATCATCATCATCATCATCATCATCATCATCATAAGAAAGAAATAGCATGGTTGTTAAGGCAGACCAAGGAATGATTAAGATGACGACAACTTATATGCTATAACCTTGTACCATAAAAATTAAATGAAGATTTGTAAAGCGCAACTTCAAGGGAAAACTTGTTACTTTTTAGTTTAATAGCAGCAGCTACTATGATTATATTTTTACTGTTAAACAACTTTTGTATCATAAAGTAGCAAAAATGAAAACATTTTAAGTGCAACTTCAAATAAAATAATTATACTTTTAATTTTAACACTATTTTAAGTTTAAAAGCAGCAGCTATTATGATTATTTTTACAGTTAAACTACTTTTTGTAATTATTCAAGGATAATTGTGGAATTCTATCTATGCACGGCCAAAAAATAAAGTTGCCATAAGAAAATGCCATACGCAGCAACATTTAAACCTTTATTATGTGGCACCATCCTACTTACTTTAAACTTACATCTTTTAAAACACGTGATAGAGAGATAACACATCTTTCTTAGTGCCAAATTTCATTACAATAATTCACAAATGAAATACTTTCAAAGTTTGTTTTGTGAATATCTTAAAATCCTGAACTAGAGTCCTCCAAATGTTCTTCCGAAGAAAACTGTGTAAATTGTTTAATCGTTGCGCTACTCATACAATGAGTTTCCCTGCAACTAATTCTCTGACGTATGATTCAGAAAAATAGTTATGGTTACCTGGTCCTCTGATGTCTTGACCGACTTTGAAGAGATCTGTCTTCGATATTTCGCAGATGTATGGATGTGATAGTCTCGCTGTTTCCAGAATCCAACCCCATTTGTAACCTAAACAATCAACAGGACGCTTTGTCAGTGTCAATGTTTTAGGTCCAATGCTGAACATCTCCAACGAAGATCACAACCACCATCGCCAACAGTGGCCTCACTTCGAAGCGACCATCCATTGTTGCCAGCGCTCGTGAATAAGCTGATGCCCTGCGCTTGTCTTTCGAGTGGCGCTTTAGAAGTTTGGAGCTTACGATTACGATTTGCGTGGTTACAACGGTGCTATGTAAATCATTGGAATGGTGTGGATTGGGCTGAACACTTCTCGCGATACTGATGATGATGCTGATGATGATGATGATGATTATGATGATGATGATGATGATGATGATGATGATGATGATGATGATGATGATGATGATGATGATGATGATGATGATGATGATGATGATGATAATGATGATGATAATGATAATAGTCTTCGTTTATTATTTCAAACTGACACACCGCAGTAGGATTACAATTCTTAGTATGAACGGATGACACAAGTTATTACAGCGAATTTAACTGTGTAGCAGCCATACCAAGTCATATCAGGGTCCTGCATTTATTTTACCAACGCCATCTGGCGATTGAAAGGCTGAGTCGACCTTGGCACAGTTCAGCCTGGGTGAATGTGATGAATCCTACGAACGATTTACAATCCACACATTTTCGGATTCTCTTAGGATGTACCTTTAACCTGTGCACTGTTCCAGCATTGATGCTTTTTCGCTAAAGGCGCTATATAAATATTCAGATAAATAAATGCATACTGTGTAATGTGTACTGCTGTCTCTTAGAGAAGTCTTCTTCGTCGTCCAAGCAATTCGTTAGTAGCGCTACATGAATGCAGCCCGGCGTGCTACAGAAAATGGTGCTATGCATATGAACAGACAATAATTGCTTGCTTCGAAACCTCCAACTGCCACATTGCAGGCCCTGGCGCTACAAAAATAACTGAATTACGATAAATGTAAAGTACCGTCGTAATAGTAGAGAATATGATCGAGATTGACTTGGCCTGGAATGGTAGTGTTAATCCAGAAATAGAAGGAATCGATGGGCGTTCCGTCTCCTTCCCAGAAGAAGATCGGCTTTCCTGGAGCCTTTCGCTGCCCACTCGTCCACCAAGTCTGCCTAGAGAGTGAGAGAGAAAATGCACCAGCATAATGTCAGATGTACAACAATTCTTTGTTGTGTAAAGTATTCATTAAAATTGGACAGAAAATCAACAGTACAGGACAGAAGGTAAACGTGAAAGCAGTTATCAATTGAATATATTAACAGTAACGTAGTGGATCCGTTCACGCCCGGGCGTTAGCGGAACCAAGGGCCGGTTTAACCACTAGGCGAACTAGGCGGCTTCCTAAATAAAAATATTTTTTTAAACATTGCCGGCGTTTTGCCACCATTCATTAATAAATGAATACGAAAATAAGAAACGGCTTCAAACAGACCACAGAAATATTTCGAATTCTCAACGTCAATCATGTACGTGCCACGTCACGCTTATGCCCTTAACTATCGCAAGTTTGAAGTTGCCTATCTTTGGAATGAAACTGAGGCTCAGTAATGTTACCACTCCTTCGGTTTTTCCCAAGATCTTGGTTTTTAATCCGAACTTCTAAAATGGGGTTTTCTGGAGACCTTGTGTTTTCACTTTTCACTTGGGTTTTTCTTGTTTTACTGAAACCCTGTTTTCATTAAAAGTGTAATCAATTTTTGTTAAAAATATAATTCATGTCAAGAGAAAATCCAGTGCTATTACAAAACCAGACACTAAAGATAACGGTCTGGGTGATCGAGGTCAATAAATGGCGCAATATGTGTGCAAGCATTGATATAGGGCTTATAGGCTACTAGATTTAAAAAATAGTTTTAAATAGTTGCAAGACGCCGCATTATTTATTCGATTTGACGTCTTCTGGACACTTCCAGTTTTTGTGGCTAATAATGAGAGAAGCTTCTCGAAGCTCAAAAGAAATATATTTGCGTAGGCCTACGTCCATGCTGCTAGAAAGATTTGTTGGACTGGGTCTACTCTATAGCCTAACTACATTGTCAATTGAACATGATAGGCCTAGGCCTCTTGCTGGAGACATTGAACTAAAAGAACTCTTCTACATAATTTTGCTAAAGTGAATGCTCGAAAAATAAAATTTTGAAATTACATTATAATTATTTCTACAGACTTCGTAGAAAGTTCGTACGTAGGTAGGATTATGACTTAGTACACGTAGCCGTAGGATTTCTCACAAAGTGTTCGAACGAAAAATGTGCACTGTCTCATTATTAATAGGCCTGCCTTTTATTTACATTTTAAATTCGCATTAAATGTGTTACATCGTATACAGCATAGGCTGCATAGCTAATGCAGTTTCCAGACTGTTACTGTTATTGATAACTTTTAAATTAACTTAGTTAATTTAATATTAATTAGTTATCGCAGTTACCGGGGGCGCAGCGCGACAGGTTCGCCTAGGGCGGCAAATACTCTGGCGCCGGCCCTGAACCCCAGTACTACATTCACGCCCGTCGCGTTATTGGCCAAAGCACGTCACGTGAACTTGCTTGCTTCCCTTGGAATCTGAAATGGCGGACATCCTGAGGGTCAATTAGGGTCAGGTTATGCGTCGTGAGGGTCGGTTATGGTGAGATTATTCGTAGTAAGTGTCGGTTAGAGTCAGGTTAGGCGTCGTGATGGTCGGTTAGGGTTAGGGTTAGGGTTAGTTTCGTCATTAAAAACATGGTGAACAATCTTCCACCGCATTCGGGCGAGTTTATCGGTTGGCTCCTTTCAAGTGCACAAAATCATGTGACGTGCATTGACCAATAGCGTAGCGGGCGTGATTCTAGTCCCAGGTATTAGGATCACGTCGGGCGTGACTGTATCCACGACCTAAGAGTAATGCTTAAAGTTCTCGTCTATCTAGGAGGGCTACTAAACGCCTATGGCAGCAACGAAAAGACATACACAGGAGATTCGGGCGCAGTTCACAAGCATTTGAAATAATGAACAGGAAATAGAGAAGGAGAGAATTAACAAGAAAACTAAGACAAAAATATACAAAAGCCCTATACCAACCTAATTGATATCAAAAATCACTAAGAAGAAATGTTAATCAATAAGCGAACAGTTCTTAGATAATTAGAAGAATCGCAACTGGCGAGCTCCCACAGTCACTTATAACCAAACCGAAGGTTTATGTGACCATTCGCCACCCGTTGTTAACTAGTAACGAAGATGTTAGAAGAAAGCAATTATGTGACCATTCGCCACCCGTTGTTAACTAGTAACGAAGATGTTAGAAGAAAGCAACTAACTTGATCTGTCCTTGGTCATTAGCAGCCAATTGAGTCAGAACAAAGTCATTCTCCGATTCATCGTTGACACTCGCCAGATAGGCACCGTCATTCTACGTTCAAATACGAGTAAAATTAATCAGACACATTCAACATCAGTCTGGCTCTGCAAACCGTTCAATTCTGCGTTATAGGAAGATAATTGATAAAGTGGAACATTCTATTTATATTTGAATTTCGTGTCTTTCATGCCAGCGCAGCTACTTTCAACGTCATCTTCAGAGCAACACAAAGTTACAAAAAACATTATGTTTTAAGCAGCTGAAAGTCGAACTGTGTTATAATATCGTCGTCACATTTTATTTGACAGTTCGACTATATTCTACTAAGCGCCACATCATATGAGTATAGGACTGAGCGCAAGACGCAGAATAAGCTGTTTAACAAGAGTGCAATATTAAAATTTAGTTCTATCGGTTACAATTCGAGATACAAGAGAATTTACTAGCAATGTTATCTAATGTCCAGACTTTGTTTTAAGAGACCATATAAAGATTTCGCCAGGGTGCTTTTGTACGTCCAAGCGATAGGGCAGAAAGGCTTCTCATACAGGCAGTCTAAGGTGTCGAACCACAGTCCAGATTGAAGTTGAAGCAGTTGAGGAATTCCACCTTCCAGATTATATTAAATTACATTACATTACAGATGGATACAAGATGATTGCATAGACTGACCGTGCATCCTGTTTTTGCGCCAACTCGATCGGATGGAAAGTCAGTGACGTATTTGTAGCAATGATCCAAGTAACCGACCCAACCGTATGGGCATTCTGCAGATAAACAGCAAGGTTTCTTTTAGAATGTCATCATTAGAATTCATTCATTCATTCATATCGAACATTCATATATAGCGTCACTTCAAGAAAACTACTCAGAGGCGCTCCCAAATCCAGCACGGTCAAAAAGAAAGGTCTTTAGGTGAGAAAAGAACATGTCACCAATCGACGACATCGTAACAAAACTACTGTAGCTGTCTGTTCATTCTCACCGTCGTCGTCATCATCATATGCATAATCGTCGTTGTCGTTGTTGCTATCGTCGTTGATAACTTCGTTGTCATTGTCCTCATCGTCGTAAATATCGCCATCTCACTCGTCAGTATCACATCATCACAATCATCGTCATCACCGCCGTCATCATCGTCGTCGTCGTCTTCTTCATCATCATCATCATGTATGTATTTGAATACTTATATAGCGCATTTAAAAACCTCACAAAGGCGTTTATTCTACTTATTCGTTGCTTCATCATCACCACCACCACCATCATTATCATCATAATCTTCAAGAGATTGTCATAAAGTGTCGATATAATAGTTGTTACAATTTTATAATTAAACTTAAGCCATCGATGATCGCAGATGTCCAGATGGCGACTTCAAACGCTTACCATAGGTCGTAATATCCGCCAAAATGGTGGTGTAAAGTGTCGAAGAAATCAGTAGAAGTGGTAAATAGTTCGTTCGTAAATCCATTTTCAGTTATCTGTACTCATTCCTTAGCGCTGTCATCGTTGATTTACTCATAGCCGCATGTACAACAATACAGGTGAGTCCAATCACTGTTAGTCAGGTGTGGAAGCAGTCAGTCAATCTATAGATATGGACTTTGACAAGCTGACTCCGATTCTTATCTCAAGAGTACAGATTAGACTGTGTTATCGGCGCACGGTGTACAAACTGTACACATTCGTGTGTGGGTGTAGTATGTGTGTATTTGTGACTGTATATATGTATGCAGGTAAGTAAGTAAGTATATATGCAGTATGTAAATGCACCAGCAGCCTTTGAGTCTCATATTGTAGCCTAAAAAAAGGTATCTCACCTTTACCCAACTCTAACCATAAATCTCAGTTTATGTACAATCGTAGACCTACAGCTTCACATATCGGTAATCCTATAGCTTTGACGCTGGATGGATCCAAAGTTTAACGGCAGCTTATGACAACATAGGCCGTTGCCGCCGGCAAAGATTATTTTGGCATATTACAGCTCTTTTCAGCTTTGACCCTAATAGTAAACAACTTTATAAAATAATGCAATGGTAGCAGTATAGTTTCAGTTTAACGACACTGTGTGTTAACAAAGATTATTAGCGTCGCCATAAGACTACACATACCGGCTTGGGACTAGCTCTAACGCTAATACGATAAACAACTGTATAAAATAATTCAATCTGCTTAACGATTAGGCTAAATGAATCCGTATCTTGACCACAACCCTAGCCCTATTCATGACCCAGATACCTCATTGTTTGAAAAGACAAAGGAGAGCGGTTCCTTCAGCTAACCCGAGCGTCAGCCATGACTATACGAAGTGTTAGAAACCTAATTTTTAACCACAGCATATGAAGGCGGGTGGCCAGGTCCTCTCCCTCGCCGTCTGCTCTTCCTCCGGGCTATAAGGGTGCTCATTAAATTATGGCTGGTTCGCTAGACGTTATAGGCTTATAGCAGAAAGAAGACGAGCAGTCCCTTAACGTTAGCCTGAGAGGCAGCCATGGGTGTGAAGTGTTAGCGGTTTCATTATAATTATATAACAGCGTTGAGTATTTTTAGTTACAAACCAAAGTCATCTTAACAAGTTGAGCAATACTTTAAAATATGTCTAATACCGTCTCATAATCAAACTATGTTTAACGCAACAGACACCATTGCTGATATTAGTCTGTTCCTGAATTACTAACAATTCCACACTATCTGGGTTATTTCTCTGGTAAAATATAGTCCGTGATGACAATTATTAGAAAAACATTTGAACCGTTTTTCTAAAATGTTGACAATAATGATGATGACGACAGCTACTAACTTCATCATCTTCTGTGTGAGTAACACAAATTGTATGCTTAAAGAGTTTAAAAAATGAGCCATAATAACACCCAGTCACATTTTATTACAGTTCAATAGTCACAGAGTGAGATAACCAGCACAGTACTGTACACAATGCACAAAATAAGATGTTTACCGAGAGTGCTAAGAAAACAAGATCTTTACCCAAAGTGTTAACAATGAGAAATTACGTTCCAATCTACAGTTCAGCAAGTAATAAATTGTTTCAAGACATCACAAATTAATATTCAATGTTGGCTAGGCACCGGTTCTTTTCAAGCTTTCAGATTAATCACTACGCCATCAGCGTTTTACATACAATATTGAAACATTCTCGTAAACGGCAGGAAATCTCGCCTCACGCGAAATTTCGTGCCTATTGGACTTTCCATTCAATGGTTTTAATGAGAATAGTATGCGACCAAACGATTAGGTATACTGGCCCCCAGTCTTTCTTGTATGTCTTCCATTTTAAGAAAGATTTGGCCTACATAAAAAGTTGGGTAAAGTTAGTCGGAAATCGAAACGTTTTATGAGGAAAGAAGACCTGATTTCAGGAAGCATAGGGTGCAATTAAAGAATAGGTACCTCGTTATAGGCCTAGGTCGAAAGTGTACGACTATTTTTAGCATAAAAATAAAATATGCCCATAAGTTTCAACGCAAGTAGGCTATTTGTGCATACAAATTGTGTTAAAGTGTGTGTATTTTAGTGTACAAGTTTCTACTATTCGTAATTAATGTTAAGTCCCTGAGGGATCATAAGTACCTCGGGGGGCATTAAGAAAACAAAGAAGTTGTTTCGATTTCTACTGTTCATCTGGTATTGTGAGCCTTGCAGCAGAATTCTCGTTACCTTGCTGTCGATCATCTTAACTAATCTTACCTAGTTTAAGACTTTTAGAGTTCCTTAGTTTAATGCTCAAAGCATCAATCGATCGCTCAAAGTAAAACCATAAAAAATAAAACACCGTAAGCGGTCATTAATATGATCAAACCATTCACGTTAGCTCGATACCTGCAACTCGTGGTTATCTAAAAATAATGTTGCATAGATTTCTGCAGAAATTACTAAACCTAATGACTGACTCTGGAATGAGGAACGAACGCTGGATTGCTAAGCGACCATCGTCAAGTAAACGTCACTAAACCACCAACGCTGAGCAACCAATGCTAAGCGACCATCACTAAGCGACCATCACTAAGCAACCATCACAGCTCTGCGAGCCAATATTTACATATGATGAACCTTTAGGCAAGTCTTGAGATGTAGCTGCTTCTCTTCGCATTCTCTCCAGAATACTCGACAAAGATTCGTCTCCCATTGAACAGCGAACACCCACTTAAGAGTTTCATAATCGATTCGCTCAGTCAGTGCATCCTAGACGGCCTTAGCTACCTGCAAAGGTTGAACGTTCGACGGCTTGAAACTGTAATAATCCGTCATGGATCCAATAAGGAAGACCATCTGATTGCCGTGACTGAATCTGTAAAAGAAACGCAAAAAGGTTTAAAAGTATTTTCTATACCCACTGAATGGCCTCGACCCTCATCTTTTTCAATGAACTGATCGGGTGAGAGACTTCACCACCGCTGTCCGTTTCGTGGGTGCCAAGCCATTTAAGGTCTCTTTGTACAGACCATTTTGTTAATTGGTAGTTGACAATATTAGACCCATTATCGAATAAACTAAGTAAGCAATTAACCCTTGCCACCCCCCTAGGTTTTTTTCATCTCAAACTTTTTCCGTATGGAATAAAAATTTGACCTTTTAGGTAGCTGTAGGGGGTTCATTTACACACGTTTTGAGGTAAAATGTGAGATGATATCTCACACCGTTCAAAAGTTATACCCAATATACCCGAGGTACCAGAGGGGTGGATACCACCCCCTAGATTTTCGACTATATCTTATCCGTCAGTTAATATTAAGAGACACAAATTATACCATTCTATAGAGCAGGGGTTCTTAAACTTTTTAGAAGCAGGGACCGGCTGTGCATTTATGATGTTGTTGGCGGACCACCAGTTAGAAATGCAAAATTTTATCTGACAATCGAATCCAAGATAAAGGGAAATTAGAGGAATGAGTCCATATTTTATCTTAATATTTTATTGAAATTATTCTAAGAGCGAAATAATGCGAAATAGTGACTAAATCAATAAACTGCTTTTACAAATATATGTAATTACACATGTTCTTGTTATTCATTGTTAAATATAACAATAAATATCAGAATGTATTTATTATAGTTAAAGGAAGCGTTCAAGTTTTTATAAATAATAACTAGTAATTTTATTACACGAGAAGGCTTACTCCTATCTAAAAGTAGCAAGCCTAATTACTGAAAGTTTAATTAAATTAAACTTGACTAAACTTACAGCAAATGGAGTCAAGCAAGTCATGGCTAAATTACAGAGTTCTCCATATTCCTAAAGAAACATGGCATCATTACTAAGTGTAACTCCACAGATTACACACAGTGGTTTTGGGCTGTTTTCATCTCCGGAAGAAACAAATCCATATTTTAAATATTCTTGATCGTATTTTCTATTAAACAAACGATGTTTCTTGGCTTTTTTAAAAGAGATCCTTCCCGTACATTATCATCGTTTTCTTGTGTGCTGTCACTGTCCGTGTCTGAGTTGCGGCGCTTTGCTGTTGTTTCATTACTTTTAAAGAAACTGTCCAAAGAGACTTGATGTGCTTTGCTCATTGTTTCTCTTATTTTTTAAATTTAAAACTAAGATTTCTAGAACTTTATTTCGTGTTTAAATTTGTCTTATTGCAAATAAACAAAAATATTCATACGCTAGCGTTTTCTTAATTATCGCTCAATTCCATCAACAAAGAACAAATATCTGGCGTACGAATGGTTGTGTTCAGTTGGTGACAGTTTCAATCGCTAGGTGATCGAAGTCCATATGCCTAGCGATCACGGTGTGGCGATAATGGGAACTTTAGATCTAGAATCTAGATTGATTTATTGCAAATAACGTTAAATAATAATTTCATTCTATAAATTTTTTTAACTTAAAAATATATCTATAATTATCTGTATTTTCCAGGAATAAGTTGATCAAATTTTTTATTTTTAGGGATTGTTTCGCGGACCGGCGACTTGAGCTCCGCGGACCGGCGCCGGTCCGCGGACCACCACTTTAAGAACCACTGCTATAGAGGGAATATGGGGCTACATTTCTATGGTCACTGAGTTGACCTGAGACAACCGGAAGTGCTCAAAATAAATAATAATACGCGTAATATGCGTGAAAAATGGCTGAATGGAAGCACTCCCCCTTAGTTTTTGTCTGTAGCGTATTCATTTGTCTTCCTGGAAGAGAAACAAAGATACCATTCTTTAGAGGGAATGAAGGGCTTCATTTGCATACCTACATCTTTGTCTTTTGAATACCGGAAGTGATCAAAATAAATAATAATACGCGTAATCTGTGTGAAAATGGCTGAATACAGCATTACAACGTAAACCGATATATATATGTATGGATATATATGTATGGATGTACATTTATGCTATATAAACATGTGTAGGGATGATTGTGTGTATCTTTTATACATAGATTAGTTTCAAAACACACATAATCTTATATTTGTTTATCCAAAAAGTACAAAATGTACGCAATAATATAAAATATTGCTAATTAATGGGTTCCGTTGTTAAAAGTGATGTAATTTCGAGGTGCATTCACATAATGTACAACTAAATATACCATTCTGTGCAGAAATGAATGCTGAATTCATTGCTATATTACAAGTTATGATATGTGAAACCAAACACGAAATCCAGGGGGGTGGTAACCACCCTGCCCTCCCCTTGGTAGCCGATGTCACAAAAAAAGCTTGGTAGCCCTAGGGTTAAGCAAACTATCAATTAAGCTAACAATCGAACAACTTCATAAGCTGTATGTTGTCAACACCAACATAAAGACTAGTCAAATTCTGCCGCTGCTCTTGATTAGGTAACCAAAAATCTTTTAAACCGATTAATAATATAAAAAACCTCTGGATTAGATAATCAAAGACATCAACAGTGAAAACAACATAAGCACCAACTTGTAAGCTACAACTGAAATAGTGACATTGAATATTTTCTCAAAGTTTTATCTGGGTATCTTTGGCAATCGGGCGTTTTATATTTCGATGTCGCATTAACATCTATCCTCAATCCAGTAATTCATTGCAAAAAGACACGTAGACACAGTTAAGACTAACTATTATTAGTTTTAATTATTTAACTGTTAATAATTATTTAATTATAAATTGAAAACAAGTAACACTCACTGGACTAATCCTTTGTGAGCGTTTCGAACGCTGTAACCAGGAACGTAGAAGATCTTGAAGCATTTGCAGAGTAGAGACAACGTCTTTTCATCTATTAGAGCCTCTTGCTCATAATAGACTGCATAAGATCCTCTGGAAGAAAAACCACACAAAATGCACATGCCCTACTATTAAATAAACACATCTTATAATTTTTAACCAAAAGAATTATTAATTATAAAGATATTTTGTTACAATTTCCTATCAAAAGAATTATCAATTATAAAGATATTTTGTAACAGAGATATTTCGTAACAATTTTGTCTATCAAAATAATTATTAATGATAGCGTTTGTATGACCTTCAACGACCAAAACATAAGAGATAATAGTCTAACCAAAATTTATCAGCTGCGACACTGAAAAAATGCAATATAAATTTGTTACTACATTTTTCAAGCAGTCTTGGAAAGTAGTCGTACGTGTAAACATTTTCTTAGCCAATGTACCAATACAGTATTATGCAATACAACAGGAAATGTCAGTATCATATCTTACGTTAGATGCCGTGTTAACGTTGCCTACCCAATGCTCTGGGAATTTGGACCCTCACAGTTATCGATTCGAATTTAGATGTTTGACTAGTTCCTATAGTTAGGCGCCCATGTCTCGACATTTTCGATTTTTCATTAATTAACACCAAAAACACCAACAGCATGTAACAATGAACAAAAATATAGCAACTTTTTAGTCTTTATTTAATTATGAAAATTTTGAGTTCATTTACTTGACGAGGGTGTTTATAGGGAAGACGTGATTGGCGTCTGTAAGGCACTTCTGAAGTTCCGTTTGGTTCGTTGGTCCGGCCGCTCGAATCATCTGTTCCAGGTAGGCCTCATACTTGTCTGCCACCAGCTTGTCAGCGTTTGTCAGTCGATTCTGCGTGCCTCCAAAACTTTAATATACAGACATACTGATTAGTCTCTATACACAGACATACTCAGTAGTCTCTATACACAGACATACTCATTAGTCTCTATACACAGACATACTCAGTAGTCTCTATACACAGACATACTCATTAGTCTCTATACACAGACATACTCATTAGTCTCTATACACAGACATACTCAGTAGTCTCTATACACAGACATACTCAGTAGTCTCTATACTCAGACATACTCAGTAGTCTCTATACACAGACATACTCAGTAGTCTCTATACTCAGACATACTCAGTAGTCTCTATACTTTCAACTGCAGAATTACGACACTGAAGTATATTCCACAATTTTAACTACAGTTATATTTCTCAAAGTTAGGGTTTTAACTTTCAGATTCTATCCTAATTTAGAATTATATTTGGGATAACTTAGGTGAGACTCTGTTAATTAATTCGATAATATTACATTAAAGAAAATTCGTAGGGATAAATATAGGCCTATAAGATTCAATTTTGGGATCAAAATCCAAATTCATGTAAGATAAAATTAAGAATATTAAATTCATATTACGTCTGGGAATAAAGTTATGAACCATTTCAGGATTAAATTACGGAATTAGAAATCGTTTTAAATTTAGGCTTAATTTATCAATTAGTCTAACTAACCAGGGTTAATGGGAAACGAAGGAAACCTACCCAGTCGACTCTCGTGGTCTGCGGAATATTTCCTTCAGTAGGTCCGTCATTCGACCGTTATACGTTCCACGTTCCACGCGAGAAACGTCTGGAATGACCATCTCGAATTCCGTCATTTCATCCGTTATCCAGCCTTCCCACGACCTGGAATTGAAGGAAGGAAGAACTGGAATCCACAGCATACTAGGACAGCCTCTGATGACGACGATCATGGCTAGCAGCTATGATGACGATTATGGTGGTGGTGGTAATTGTCCTAATTGTAGTAGTGATGATGATGGTGGCGGTGATGGTGGTGGTGGCGATGATAATGATGGTGGCGATGATGATGATTATGGCGATGATGATGATGATGATGGTTGTGATGGTGCTGGTGGTGGTGACGATGATGATGATTCTGGCGGTGACGATGATGGTAGTGGTTGTGATATATGATGGTTGTGATGGTAGTGGTGTCGACGACGACGACCACGATGATGATGAAGTCTTAACAAGAGATACATTTCGCCTTAGCTACATGTAGGTTCTTAAAACGCGCTTCGCAAGTGTTCAGATGATCATGATGATGATTATGAAGATATATATATCTTCGTTTATTATAACCAATCAGGCTGGCAAACCGCAGCTCAGTACAAACAGGTTAAATACATTAATATAGGAAAAGAAAAGAGGTTGAAAAGACAGAGGCATTAGGATCACCGATTAAGTTAAGTTTTGATAAAGGGCTCTAGGGATAAAGTTTTTGTCATCCTTTGTTGGCAAAATGAAGTCATGACAGCGCGGCCTTAGGCTATAATGTCGTTTGATTGTTGGTGGAAATAACTACTGCGCAGGACGTGGTCCTCATGATGATGAAGATCATGATGACGATGAACTCTGGTTAAGAGTGACCCGTGTATAGGTAATCCGACCTGCGCATACAGCATTCGGCCATTCGACTCTTGATCTGATCGTCGTAGACTGACTTCTTGAGTAGGAACCCCAGTCCAGGTAACATTTCGGCTCTGTACGCCTGAGACTTCAAACCTGCCCGGCCTTCGTAGGCTGACAATAGACAATAAAATCAATAAAATTTCAAATGGAAACACTTTATTGAAATATCGGCAGCAAATATTACACTACGTTACGTTACGTTATGCTACGTTACGATATACTGCATTACATTATTATTATATTATATGTCAGTGGACAGTCTGGACACCTCTAGAAAATTGGAATTGGTCCGAAAATTTCCAATCGAAAAATTTACTTGTGCCTGTATCACCGGAGCATGTACATTTTATGAGAAAATTTCTTTGTAAATTTACAGAGTGGTGGTTGGTTCTTTTAAGGTGCTAAGTGACTGCTCAGGTAGATGAACAGGTTATTCGTCTGGAGAAGAAGGCTCCAGCAAGTGGACCGCCTTACCGTTATCATTCCAGGCGGAGATGCCTGCCAGGGTGCTGTCGGCCTCAACCGCAGGAAGACATTGACGGAAGAAGTTGATGAAATCGGTCGATGGAAAAACTTCTTCCTCCAGAATGATCGCATGTTTCTAGAACAGTTGGCATCATCAGCGAATGTATTAACGCCAGACATTTATACAGCGCATGTGTACAGGTTTCATAACATTTATTTATATACCGCCATGCAAAGCCTCTCAAAACAAACAATTCATTATCTTAAGAAAGACGCGACTTAATAGATTATGTGCTGTTTGGTTGAAATTAAAACCAAAAAACCTCATCCAAATTCAATCAATAGAATATTTATGCATATCATAATTTTTATAGCACCTATCAAAACCTAACAAAGGCGCTGTAAAAATGGTTGATTGGCAGACCTAATGAGTGAGACTTATGATAGGAAGGAAATGCAGCTTCAGTTAAATAAGACTAAAAGTATTTTGATAGGGATACTATTCCAAGACAATGGACCAACACATGAGAGTATCGGTGTGCACGTGTTGATTATACGGAAGCGAGTACCAAGAGATATCAAAACACACACACACACAAAACCCATACATACGAACACATACATAAAGTCATACATTCATTCATTCATTCATTCAGAGCATTTATATAGCGCCCCTTCAAGAAACTACTCAGGAGCGCTCCCGGCCCAGCCACGACTAAAGAAAAAAGATACAGAGACTTGTAGAACCCTCGGATGGCTTACAAGTAAAAAACAGACTTAAATGGGAGGTGATTCCAGATGGAAGGGCCCACAACCGAAAAAGCACGGCGCTGCCTAATCCAAGCGAGCACGTGGAACAAGGAGCTCACCCCTCGTCGCAGAGCGAAGCACCCGACGCGCTGCAACATCAGACACTGGGCGGCAAAGATCGCGCAAGTAAGATGGAGCGCAACCAAGAACACAACGAGAAACCAGAGCAGCAATGCGATATAACTACATACATACAAATATACATACATACATGCACATGCACATACACACAACATATCCATACATACATATATAGTATACCCACGCAATCATACATACCCATACACGCACACGTACATAATTATGATATATGATATAATTATTATGACTTACGGTTTTTGGGAAGAGTTTCCAAATAGCGGAAATTGCTTTATCCATAAGTTCTGTCAATGCAAAAACGTTTGACAACAGATGTTATAGTGACGAATGATTCTGCAGCAGTTTTGCATAAACAATGCGACAGAAAATGCAGCATAATTTCAATTTCAAGGCAACTGACACAATGATGATTTATGGACTAAAAACGTTGGCGATAATAACTCTTTGGGTCGGTTATAATGATCTATAAACGATGAAAGAGAGTTTGGTGACACCTGGAAGGGGAGGGAGTAGAAACGATTGCGAGGGGTGGGGGAGGAAGAGACGGAACATGGAGAGAGACTTAGAGAAAGAAATAGATAGCAACACGAATAGAAAGACATCTTCCAATTAAAGCCACACAAATAGTAGAAGATAACGAGAAGGACGAGGAAGAGGAGAAGTAGATGGAGAATAGAAAGAACAATAAGAATATGAAGAAGAACAACATGAACCAAATTGTGATAGCTCAACCGCGAGTTCCAATGACCATATATAGGTGCTACTTATTTAATGCTCACGAAATTATATATATGTATGTACATATATATATATAATATATATACATATATAGGCTATTGTAAGAGTAGCAATTGTGCACACCTGTGCTGTGCAGGTGAATCCGCCTACCTGTATACTTGATGCTGCTGTCCAACTTCCGGCTGGACACGTTGAAGACCGTTGCCAGTTCACCGGCCTCCCCGAATTTCTCATCGTAGAACACCTATGGCCAAACACGACACGCGTCTGTGCTTCAGTCTTGTAATTTATATAGCGCAACATTAGACATAATATAGACGTTCTAAAGATGACACTAGGTTAATTGTCGAATAGTCAGCTAAAAAATTGATATATCCGAAAGTCAGACAAACAGGATTAACCTGAATTAAACCTGGTTAAATTCGACAGAACAACCCTATGTGTCATAGTCGGACACCATTCGAATGCTTTTGTCTCTGATTAGGATAAACTGTGCGGACCAAAGATGTTTCTGAGGTTGCGACAATATTCTAAAATCGTAATCTTCAACTCCAAATTTCTAAAGCATTGGTTTAAAGAAAATGCACTTCTCTTAATAGATTAGGCTATCTTTATCAGATTATTATAAGCCATCTAGTTTTAAAACTGCGGTATCGTACCATAATACTTTCGGCTCGGATGCCTGGATTGGCAAACAGGTTTTCAAGCTGCCTTCGAAGACTGTTGTATTCCAGACCTGAAAAATATATGCCAGTGTTCAGCGTAATGAAAACATTGGTAACGACTTCGCTTGACATGATATAAATTATGACATAACATGATATTATGATGCCCCCAAAAGACTATTAATGCAATTTCAAGACGACAACTATAAGACGATTGGATGCACAACTGAAAGCCTCATCGCTGTTTGCTAGAAAATATTGCAGTGTCCTCTCAAGAATGCTTAAGCAAATGAATATCGCTTAGGATTAATTATAAGATTAGTCAATTGTAGTTTTAAGCTGAATGAACTCGCCTGAGATGACTGCTATTGGTACGGTGAAGATCGGATCATTGGCCAGTGATTTATCTGTTAGTTCTGCCGGAAATATAGGATTGTCGATATTATCCTCTGCAAATTAATCAGAAACTACTTCAGTCAATTAGTCTAAAAATAACTCTAATCTGTAATATGTTGATATTGGAGAAAGAAATATGATCGTATTGTTTAGTTACGTTGTTCACGTTGATGAGCGAGTGAAAGGCAATGAAATGTAATAGGACGAGAGCAGAGAATGGCAGAGAGAAGAGAAGAACAGAGCTGCAGAGAGGAGAGGTAACGAAAAGTTGCATAGAGAATAAAAGTAATTGCAGAAAGGAGAGTTGAAAAGAGGAGAGGAGAAGGCAGCTGCAGAGAGAAGAGGAGAAAGGTGTTGCAGAGTGGAGAGAAGAGAATTGCAGGAAGGTGTGCAGAGCAAACAGTGGCGTAACTAGGGTTCCGGCGCCAGGGGGCAAGAATTTCCAATTTCTGTCTAAAATTTTCGGATGACCTTTTTTTTGCTTTTTCGTCTGTAACCCTCATTTTGCGCCCCCGTCCTACGTTCATTTGTCAAATTTGTCTACTTTTCCTTTAAAAACCTACAATTTACCTCAAATTTGTCTATTTTCTTACAAAAAAATTGTCATATACCCTCATTTTGCGCCCCCAAGTGCTGCGCCCGAGAAAACGCCACTGAGAAAAAGTTGTAGAGAGGAGAGGAGAGGAGAAAGGAGTTGCAGAGAGGAGAGAGAGGAAGAGTTGCAGAGACGAGAGGAGAAGAGAGGCAGAGGGGAGAGCGAGCACAGTTGCAGAGATGAGAGGAGAACGTAGTTACAGGGAGGAGAGTTGCAGAGAGGATAAGCAGTGCAAAGGAGCTAAACTAATTAGAAAGAACCAGTTCTTTCATAGCGCCTCTGATTGGTGTGCACTGCGAGAGGCGCTATATAAATTGATAGATACAATACAATACAATACAATACAATAGAATGCTACTCACTTCTGCAGAATTCTCCGTAGCCATCATGCCTCTTGCAGAAATTCTTCCTGACTTCGTTTTTGACGAGGATCCTTCGCTGAGGCAAAGCCTTCACTTTTGAAGAAAACAATATTCAACCATTGTCAGAGTTTCTGATCAACAAGCGAAGGTATTATGCGCTAATGTCTAATTATTAGCACGCAGGACTGTCAACCCAATCGTTGCCATTTAAAATCCAAGCCAGTAAAGAAAGCTTTACGTGCTTGCTTGTTTACTGTTTAACGACCACTGTGTGGTAACAAATACCATTAGCGTCGCCCTCCTCTTTTATCCAGGCTTGGGACTGGCACTGTCAGAAAACAAACAGTGGCGGAGTTAGAAAGCTTTACAAGATATCATTTACATGTGTACCCAATAGCGACATCGTTAAAAAATACTATTAATAAAATTATATTAATTTATATTAATTATGTTAAATTCTTTGCATTACTGATAAATAGAGTAATATTATTACACGAACAGGAGGGCCATCAGCATTTCATGCCGACTGGTGGTGAGCAGGGATAGGTTGGGACCGGAACGCACGGAACAGCGTTCCGGTTCTTTTTTGGCAAGAACATTTCTTTATATTATTTTCATCGAGTATTTAGCTTGATTAACATGGCGCCAGAAGCGGGCGTTCCGGTTGCTTTTTGTTAAGGACAGAATCGTTGATGGTGAGGGTACTTACGTTTGGGTGGAACACATATTCGCTTGTCTATCGGAGTTGGCCAGCTGAGGATCTGCAGTTTCGAATTAGCATCTGAGAATTCAAACTAAGAAAACAAAATGAGACCATACTCAAATTAGAACTACGTAGCCTACGTCACAAAAGCGAACTACACTGTATTACATTACATAGTATTGTATTGCAGTGCGTAAAATTGGGCGTGCATAATATCACCGGTTCGAATCAATTTTGTGCTGGGAGATATTATTTCTTTCATTTCGATCTTCTATTTTTTTAAATTTATCTATGAACTTCTAGAAGGCGTTCATCGACAGCTTAAAGCTACATAGTGGAACACGTTCGCCAATTAGTTTTAATTTGACACCTATAATGGCGCTAATAAAAGTAGCGGAGAAAGCACGTAGAGCCGTTTTTCACTCGGAAAAAGTCAGAGCTGGCAGTCAGAGAGCAGTCAGTAAGCCAACAGGTGGAAGCAATTTTTAGTAAGAGCTTTGAGTGGTTGAAAATTCTAAAGATGACCAAAATACACGAACGTAGGGCAACATATAATGTGGCTAATATGTTGCACAGGAAGCAGCAGACGACACATCTAAATAAGTGTTTGCAGAAATAACATAAAGCATGGCGTAAAGAAATCTTACCCTGTAGTCTAAAAAATAATGTGAACTATGTCAAGACTTGAACCCAATTTCTTTTCAGTTACATAGCTGAGGAAGTCAGAAGAAGAGCTAAGGGTGTTGAACCCCAGAACCCCAGACAACTAAAACAGTGGGTGTAAGCACCGAATAAAGTAGCTTAGCACGGTAGCATGCAAGGTAGGCAGTTAGTTACAACGAGGCTAAGGAATGTGGGTCTGATTAATAGTCTTACCCATTCGAGGGACGAGAATCCAACGATGCCTTTCTGGCCGACGAAACCCCAGACATCCCTGAAGGACAGACGGTGGATGTGGGAACTGCCGAGACCCTCGATCATCTCCCGCACGGATTTATCTAACCTGTCAGGAAGCAGAAACTTCAACCTTTATTATAGGGTCTAGTAATTCTTATTGCAGTGTATTTAAATCTGCTTAGCCTTGTTTCATTTAAAGTTTTAAGTATATTGTTAATTTTGCCGGTAGTCGTCTGAAGTAGTCGCTAGAGAGATTAAGGCTCAGAGCAACAGTGGCTCATAGAGATATATCGGGTCAGACAAACAATGAGTCAGAGAGGTAATGGGGCAGAGAGACAATGGGTCAGACATATTATAATGATAGATAATGGGTCAGAGAGGTAATAGATTAAACAGGTCGGTGATATAACAGGTCATAGAGGTCAACCCAGTTAGGAATACTCGCGCAGTTGGACACTTATCAAGACTTAAGAGCTCAGCGACTTTTGCATTCTCTTTCGGAGAGAGACCCAGACAGATAGAGAGGTAGAAAAAGAGTTAAAGCCACGGATAAACACGCACCGAGACATATGCACATAAATACGCAAACAAACACAAACAGAAACACACAGACAATTAGAAAGAGAAAGACACACATGAAGTGAGAGATATAAAGAAAGAGAAAGACACAGACAAAGAGAAAGAGAGAGAGAGAGCGCGAGCGAGTGTGAGTGAAAGCGAGAGGGACAGGTCTGTCTGTGCAGAGAGAGACCAGAGACTAGAAAGAAAGAAAGAAAGACAAATGGCATGACACAGTTACACACAGACAGACAGGGAGAAACACAGAGAGACGCAGAGAGAGAGAGAGAGATAGACGCAGAAAGAGATTGAAATCGAGAGAAAGTGAGAGAGAGAGAGAAAGGGAAGAGATGGAGACAGAAAGAGGCTTACTTGTTGGATGCCTCATCGTGAGCCACTCCTAAGACGATATCACCTTCGTCCAACATCTCAAGGAACAGCTCAATGGCATTATCGTCTGAAAACAGTTTCGCAAATGCCAATTAAAACAGTTCTCAACAATTTGAAGCTTCACAAATCACTACGGCTATATAAATCAACACAGAAACATTAAATACGATAGACTGGATTCACAATGAAGATAAAAGAACTGTTTTAAGTATTATGGTTGGTCAGGGTTCAATGTTTTATCAACTACGAGCCCCAGCTTGAAAGACACTGTTTGCTTAATTATAATAATAATAATATCTTTTCTTTATTAAGCGCTTGACAAACGCACTGCGCTGTACATTTACATGTTATGCAATTGAAATCTTAACTACAACAGAACAGACAGCTTGCAATACAACGGCGCTAAATAGCAGCCTACAAAGCATATCCGCCCAACGGGGGCTCGAACTCGAGTACCTCTCGGTCTCTGTGCCAGATGTTAACCAATGCGCCACGCCCCCAGTAGGAAGCTAATGTAGAGATTTAAGCACAGAGGTTATATGTTATATGTTCATATTTTGACAAGATAGTTATGGCTCTAATCAAATGGTTCTGAATTCTTTGGAGTTTCAGCATGTTTTACTTGGTGGCAATAGCAAGAAGCGAGTTAAGTAATCCAGGCGACTTGAGCCCAATGCGTTCCCAAAGATATCCTTGAAGACATGGGAAGTTGGGAACATAACAATGAAACATTTCTGCGTGTATCACACAAAGACCACTTACAATATCATTTAAATACCATTTAAGTCGGCGAGAAGCGTAGAAGATTCAAGAACAACGCCCAAGGTATGACTACTACCAATTAACTCAACTCAACAAATACAGTCATCCAATTTCAGAGATTTGAGCGTGCACCCAACTTTTCTAGTTACTGCGTAGTGCACCCCTCCTCTGTGAGGGCAAGAGTAGCCTAGTAAGGCTCCGCCCTGATCCCATGCTAATCTAAACTCAACGTCATACAAGTCAAACATTATACCATGCTTAAGGGTCGTCCATTAATTATGTCAACAAAATAGGGAGGGGGGAACAGTTTAACAGTTGTTGACAAGGTGGAGGGGTTCGTTACAATTTGACGTCAAATTTTTCTCCAATGAATCAACAAAGACCCTTCAAAATGGTAGCGAAAACATTAAGTAATGCGTAATGCTAAAAATGTATAAAGTGCTTAATGTTTATTACTACTAAAAAGCTTGTAATAAACTAAACTCATATATTTTAAAATTCGAGATTGCATTTTTTAGTGTAATTTTTTTTAAATGATTCTACATGTATTGAGCCATTGTGTTTCCTTTTTGTAGGGGGGTTTCTGGGATTGTTGACATAATTTTTAGGGGTCCGTCAATGTTTGACAGTTGTTGACAAGGGGGAGAGGGTTAAAAACTGCCTAAAATTTGTTAACATAATTGGACGACCCTTAAATGCAAATGTCGTGTACTGCGAGTAATATAATACGAGCATAAACGTCAAGTGATTGGGCGGAGTATAGCCTACTCAGATGAAGATAATATTGACACTGTCCAGAAGAGCTGTGGCTTTCGGCGTACAATGCATAATAAAAAGCTGTTGTCTTCGACGTCTTCCTACCTGAGCTGTAAGTGTCAAACCGTGCGATTCTTGTTACATCTTTTGTCTTCGGATTAACGACTACAAGATTCAGACCACGACCGGCGTCATTGAGTCCCGCTGACATGACGCTGGAAAACAGAACAGATTGACTTGTGCCGTACTATGAACGCAACGACATACGTGTAGAATATAATCGGAGAAGGTCAATGAGTTCGATGGCGATTTTAAATAAGGTTAAATCTTCAAGACAGGAAAGGTTAACGAAGGCTAAAAGATAGATGATTGATTAGCTGACTTAGCTATCTGTTCACTAGCTGACCCACTGATTGACCACTTACCCACTGGCTAACCACTTACTAACTGATAGACCACTGAGGTCCCACTGAATGACCACTTGCACGCTAACTGACCCATTGATTGACCATTTACTACTGACAGCCTATTCTCTAACCAATTACCCACTAATATAACACTTACCACTGATTGACCACTAACCCACGGACTGACCACTTGTCCGTCAATTGACTAATTGATGGACCCATTAACTGACCACCTATTCTTAGACTGACCACGTAAAAATAGACTGATCAACTGACTGACCACTGACTGACCCATTGACTGAAAACACTGATTGACCAAGTAATTTACCACTGTCTGGCTGACCTGCTCACCAAGCGACAAAAAAAATCACACGGCGATAAAATTTAGCCCCATCTCAACCTGTTCCCCGTGGGTCTCTTCCCATCCCATTACATCCACTTCAGGTCTTTCCCCATCTCCACCCCATTAGGTCTGCCCCAACCCCACCCTGTCCCCATTAGATGTGTGTTCCTGTCCCCATACCCATGAAGCAATATAATAAGATAAAAATGCCCCGCACATTAAGCAGTTATGTTAAAATCTTAAAGTTTTTAAATGAAGAATACCTAGCTGAAGTTGAAAAGTGTCGAATAGTCAAGAATTTCAATTAAGCTTATATAACGTGACAACTTAACATTGAATGCAGACCCGGTTAACTTAATTTAATAATTAATTCCTACAGTGGCCAGAGTTATTTCCGTTACTACGGTAAACACTGCGCTTCTATTTCCATCCCCATGTTAATGCCGGAGGCCTTGCTACCATCTCTAACGGTATTACAGCCGCTTCTGACACCAATACCTAGAATTTTACCACGGTTACCGCGGTATTATTATATCTTCGTTTAATAGAACAGACTGATAAACCACAGCGAGTTACATAATAGAAAGACAGGAAAATCTAATGTATGGAGTACAGTTACTGATGGGTACTTGACCGTTCATGATCGTACATGTATGCTACCGTATTTTGTGAAGTATTACCGCTTTCCCCATTACCGTGTTACTCTGTACCGGAACCGAAAGAGGCTTACTATTTGCCGCTGACACAGATCTTGGGCAGTTCCTTCGACTGAACTCCAGTGAACAGATGAACCGGAAATCCACCGTCCGTGCAAGGGGACGCCACTCCACAGTTGGTCAGTTCCTCTCCCACTTTGAAGTCGGATTTCCCTTTCGCCGGTTCGGGTTTTTTCTTGTTTTCGACGACAGCGTCTGGATTATTGAGTATCTTCTGAATTGCAGCTTTGGCACCTTTACCCTGCTCTGCACCTCCCGCCTCTTTCTTGTCCTCTTTCGGCGCCGGTGGAGCTGGTGCTTTCGCAGCTGGAGCAACCACCTTTTCCGCCGACTTCTTTTCCACCATGACTGGTTCGGCGGGAGCGGGTTTGTTTTCGGCGGCTCCTTTCAAGTTTCCAACTGCAATTCATGAACAACATAACTAATAATCGTAATTTCTTTGCATTCAGTATTGTATTCTGCCGTTGAGCTCATTCGACAAACAATTTCTTATGAATACTTTGTTGTGTTTTTCCGCTGAAAACTATACACTTCTGACTTCTGAACATGACAACTATAATGCGAAATTTATTGACTATTTACGAGCATTTTCACATTAATTCTGTGCTACACAATCATCAGTGTGTTTGTTGAGAAGTTTGAAAATTCGTTTTCGAACGTAAGCTTAATAAATTGCTCGTTTCTACGGTTGCCTGCCATTATTAGTCCTGCCACTGCTATCATCATTACATTACGACCACTCAATAATTCTGCCAGGGACTGATTCAACGATCTGCGCCCATAAGACAAGTGGTTTTTCATTTGGTAATAATTTCTGTTCCAAAGTTTCAACCTAAACATTTCATTTTGTTTTCAGAAAACATCAGATAATTCATAAACACCAGTAAGAACAGCACAACTTTATAATTTATAAAAGTTTAAATTGTCATTTCAATCATAATAATTATATTTCATTATTGTCTTCTCACTTGCAGTATTAAAAATAAAATTTTATGCTCAATTTTTTGTTTTTAATTTTTTAATTTTAATTATGCCATCCTTTCGAATGTGACGCCCCTAGACCATGGTCTCCTATGTACCTATTGTAAACCCGCCACTGAATTCCCCCGTTGATGCAATCCCATTGTTGCCTCTGCTGCCTTATTCACCATAGGTGAATACGGACTGACCTTCTTGATAAAATTATTGACTTGATTAAGGCTTTATTTTTGTGACATCGGTTAATGCTGCCTTGCGCATTAGACACCGGCGCAATAGAAGTTACTAATTGCAATTACAAGTACAACTTACGGGTACCAGAACATGATTTCATTAAGTCCAACAGACAGAGCATAAGCGCTTTAAGCAGCATAATTGATAATGACCTGGAACCGTCAGACATCCGCTGACAACAGCGCTTTCCGCGAACTGCAGTTCTGCTTTGCGCGCCTCGATCTGTTTAAACAAGGAAATGAATTTCAGATGTAAACAAAGAAGTGAACTTGAATTGTTATTTAAACAAAGAAATGAACTTCATATGCTATTTAAAAAAAGAAATGAACTTCAAATGTTATTTAAACAAAGAAATGAACTTCAAATGTTATTTAAACAAAGAAATGAACTTCAAATGTCATTTAAACACAGAAATGAACTTCAAATGTTATTTAAACAAAGAAATGAACTTCAAATGTCATTTAAACAAAGAAATGAACTTCAAATGTCATTTAAACACAGAAATGAACTTCAAATGTTATTTAAACAAAGAAATGAACTTCAAATGTTATTTAAACAAAGAAATGAACTTCAAATGTCATTTAAACACAGAAATGAACTTCAAATGTTATGCATTTCAATAAAGTATACGAAGTCCATAAGAAAATACGTCTCACAACACAAAAGATCTGAATGCAAATTCCCTTCAGCACAAGATATCTGACAAACCAACAATATAATAATATTATAATGAATCGCCAAAACAGACAGTAGAGTGTTGTAGAGTTCAGTCGAGACAGAGACAGTCAACTATCTCACAGTTGTTTTATAAAATTAAGTTGCGTGAGTGCGTGCGTGCGTGTGTGTGTGTTTGTGCGTGTGTATGCGACTGTGTGAGAGAGCATTTACATGTATGTGCAGGTCATATCAGTTATAGGTGTGCTGAACATATTCTAAGGTCGCGCAAATAGCGTATAGAATAGCATGCACTTGAGTAATTCATTCAGTTTAACTGATTCTCTTCATCTATTCAATTCACATAAGTACTAATAGTCTTTGCTATAGATTGTTGGTAGCGCCTCTGAGTTTTTCCCTTGAAGAGGCGCTATACAAATTCAAGTAATGAATGAATAATGAATTAATGCTGTATTGCAATATTAGGCTTAACGCTCTATAGGCTTGGCTATAGTGAACAGTGTGTAAATCAGTTTGGATTAGATTCAAATTGAATACTTTAATCTGCCTTGTATTCAGCTACGTGTGTTGTATAGGCACTAATGTATAGGCTTAGTTGTCTAATAGTCAGGTTAGAGGGCTTTAAGTATTGAATGTCGATGTTCGTAATCCAAAACCCTGCGGCAAATGGGAAGCCTTCTATCATCGTATCGACTGGTACTGACGGGGCAAATTGCTCTCGTCAGACCGATGTCATCTGCCTTCGGCTGTCAAGATTACGTAAGCATCTTACAGGATATGACTGGAACGTGAAAGGGCTTAGACATCAATAAAAATAATAAAAAAAATCCATGATGACAGACTGAGTTTGAGGGCTCTTTTCAGTTGAATTCAGTTTCGTAGAGCAGACTAGACTTCAGCCTAGAGAGAAAAGTCGAGAGCAGTGACGTAACAAACAAAAGGAGACCGAACTGGCAACAAACTAAGAGAGAGATAGAGCGGTGACGTAACAAACAGAAGGAAGCGGGCGACAAAGAGAGACAGAGAGACAGAGAGACAGAGAGACAGAGAGACAGAGACAGAGACAGAGACAGAGACAAAGACAGAGACAGAGACAGAGACAGAGACAGAGAGACAGAGACAGAGACAGAGACAGAGAGAGAGAGCAGTGACGTACAAACACAAGATGAAATAGAGGACCGCAATTAGATAGATCTTGTCTTGTCTTCAACCATCCTCGATCCGAGAGTTGGTCGCTCCATGGACAAGTCTTCTCCACCTCTTTCTATCTTCCGTCTCCGCCAACAATCGATGAAAAGGCATATTCATCTACATGCTGATGTTGTTAAGCCATCCCATTTTCGGTCTTCCCCGCGTCCGTGCTCCTGGTACAGTTCCCTGTACGATCTCCTTTTCCAGGCAGTTTCCCTGTTTCCTCATCAAATGCCCAAAGTATGTAAGTTTCCTTCTTTTAATCTGATTGAGTAGACTTCTTTCCGTTCCTGTTTTCTCTAACACCCACTCATTTGTTCTTTTTCTATCCATGATACTCTCAGAATCTGTCTTAGGCTTTTCATTTCAAACGCATTTATTCTTTCTTCCTCTTTTTTCTTGATAGTCCAACTTTCACACTCGTATGTTGCCACTGGCCATACCAAAGCCCTCATGAGTTTCATCTTTGTATCCATCTTTATGTTGTGGCTTTTCCATAATTGTTTCAACGTTGTTATTGTATTAAGACCTCTAGCCAACTTCTCTCTTATATCCTTGACGTCTGCTGCATCTTCCGTTATCAAAGATCCCAGATATCGGAATGTGTCTACTTGTTCCAACCTTACTCCTCTAATTTCTATGTTGCACGTTTTCCCTTTTTGTGTCATCACTTTTGTTTTATTCATATTTATCTTTAGTCCTTTGTTCTCTCCTATTTGTTGTAAACGAGTGACTAGTTCCTGCAGCTCACTTTCTGATCCTGCCAGAAGTACTATATCGTCTGCATATCTTAAATTCGTGATTTTCCTTCCTCCTATTCTCACGCCTCCCTCCCAACCTTCTATTACTTCTCTCATGACTGCTTCTGCCATTATGTTAAACAAGTGTGGTGAAATTACACATCCCTGCCTCACTCCTTTCTTTACTCGGAATCCACTTGACAGTGTTCTTGCTACCTTTACTTTTGCCTGTTGTTTACAATATAATTTATTCAATAAATTAATAATATGTGCCGGAAAACCCATTTCTGTCATTGTTATCCACAGTTGTTCATGTGATATACAGTCAAAAGCCTTTGTAAAGTCTACGAAACACATGTACAACGGCTGTTGATGTTCTTTCATTTTCTGCATTATTATCCTGAGATTTATAAGTTGATCCCTTGTTCCCCTTCCTCTCCTAAAACCTGCCTGTTCATCAGATAATTCTGATTCTGTTTTTCTACTCATTCTCTCTATTATGACCCGAAGAATGATTTTACTGGCATGAGAAACTAGTGCTATGGTTCTGTAGTTTTCACATTTTCCCATGTCTCCCTTTTTTGGTATAGGTATAAAAATTGAATTCGCCCAGTCCTCATGCCAATCCCCTGTTTCCCATAATGCTATACATATGCGATGCATTTGATCCAGTGCTGTCTCTCCTGCCGCTTTGAATAGTTCTACTGGTACATCATCCATTCCTGTGCTTTTTCCATCAGACACCTCCTTCATAGCTCTAGCTATTTCTGATCTTAGCGGAACCGGTTCCTGTGTGTAACTTATCTCCTCTCTTGTGTTTCCTTCTGTGTCATCATATAACTCTTCACAATATTCTTTCCATCTTTCTGCTATTCCTTCTTTGTCTTTAATCATCTCCCCTGATGTTGCCTTAATTCCAAACAATTGCGGACTAAATTTTCCTGTTAGAGTTTTGACTGATTGATACACTTCTTTCATATTTCCTGTCCTGTTTTGTTGTTCCAGTTCTTCACATATTCCTTCTATTTGCTTTTGTTTATCCATTCTCACTTTCTTCTGTACCTCTTTTTTTAATTCTTTGTATTTTTCTCTATCCCTCATTTTTGCTTCTCTTTTTGCTTTTATCAGACCATACGTGCTTTCTGTGATCCATGTTTTCTTCTTCTGCCTCTCTTTATATCCAATCGTTTCTTGAGCTGTCTCTAGCAGAATCTTTTTGGTTGTCTCCCATAATTCCTCAGGTGTTCTTTCTTCTGTTTCTGTTTCCAGTCCTTCAAATCTATTCTTTACTTCTATTGCGTATTCTATTGCCTTTACTCCTTTTAAATTCTCTATATCTAATTTTCTTGGAGATGCATCTTTTTTAATCTTTTTCAACTTAATTTTTAATTTTGCTACCAGCAACTGGTGGTCCGAGTCGCAGTCCGCCCCTGGAAAAGTTTTGCAGTTCTTAATGCTTCCTTTCCACCTCTGTGCAATTGCTATGTAGTCTATTTGGTTCCTTGTTTCCCCATCTGGTGATGTCCATGTGTATAAACGCCTTGGATGGTGTTTAAACCATGTGCTACTCAAACTTACTTCGTGTTCTGTGCAGAAGTCCATTAGTTTTTCTCCCGCTTCATTCGTCTTTCCTATCGTTCCCTTTCCGACTATTGCAGCTCTTACATCTGTTGTTTGCTTTCCTACCTTTGCGTTAAAGTCCCCCATAATCATCAAGATGTCTTGTTTTGGAATCTGTTTTATCTCCGTATCTAATTGTTCATAAAATTCTTCTGAGCTTTCTTTAGTATCTGCTGTTGTTGGCGCATATATTTGTATTATGCTAATGTTTCTCGGTTTTGCACTTATTCTTGCCATTATAATTCTATCGTTCACTGGATGATACTCAATGAGAGTGCTTGCAATCTTTTTAGTTATCCATATTGCAACCCCTCTCTGTCCTTGTTTATCTCCCCCGGAGTATACTATGGTATGTCCGTCTGTTGTAGTAAAATGCCCCTTCCCTCCCCATCTCACCTCCGCTAAAATCATAGATAGATCATTGACGCAATAAACAGAAAGAGAGATATCGGGTACCAAAGAGACAGACAGCGATGACGTAACAAACAGAAGGTAAAACAGCGGTCGACAAATAGATAGCGAACGCTGACGTAGCAAACAGAAGGAGATGTAGTGGGTACAAAAGACAGAGAGCAGTGACTAATAGCGTTAATGAAAGACAGAAGGTACCTAAGAGAAAGAGAGTAGTGACGTAACAAGTAGAAGGAGATAGCGGGTGACAAAAAGAGAGAGCAGTGACGTAACAAACAGAAGGGTTGACGGCGGGTGACACGACACAAAAGGAAAGCAGTGACGTAACAGACAGAAGGAAAGACAGCGTTTTATGGAGGTTAGGAGTTCGGGTCCTGACTTAATTCAAATTGACAAGTACGCAGTAAGATTACATGACATAGTAGTAACGGATGGTAACAGTTTAACAGTGTCGTAGAATTAAGACTTCAAGGCGCCCATCTGCCCTACTGCTCATGTTACCGTCACATCTAGGGAGTGGACGGCTGAGTCAACCTTATGGGGCTAGCGGATATCGAACCCGCGTCCTTCTGATATACGTGCCTGCGTGTTATCATTCAGCCATCTCCCCGCCAAATTATACATGAATACATACATACATATATTAAAGCATACACATACATACACACTACATGTACATACATACATTATACAGAGGCCCTCCTTAAGAAGTAGTTTGGCAGCGATCATGCTCGTCTGGTCATAGTTCGGTTATGTGCGCTATCTGCAGACAGGATAATAAGTCAATGTTTACAGTAACAAAGGAAGCCAAAATCATCGGACCGACAGCAATTGTCATTGCTGTGAAGCGTGACGAGACAGTTAAGAACACTCGACGTTTTCATCCGCTCCAAAATAATGACTCACACACCTAAGATCCATCAATAGGAATTGCTCGACAATATTTCGGACTCTCACGCTTCCGTGCGCAGGCAAACGGGTTACAAGGTCCGGCCTTACATCTAACAACTCGTGCTACAACTCTGGCGCGTTTACTGTATGCGTCCCCGGCCTGGTGGGGCCTGATGAGCTCGAGTGAAGTTGACCGTGTCGAGGGGCTCATGAGACGGGTCAAAAGGGCTGGCTTCCTACCTCAGGACGCCCCGACCGCGACCCAAATGGCAGAAGCCGCCGACGTAGCCCTCTTCGCTGCTATCATCCAAGATAACGACCATGTCCTCCGCGGACTCTACTACTCGGTCTGTTAGTCACTATAATCTACGCCCCAGGCCTCATCCCTTTGAACTTATATCTAAGAATAATAAGATCTTCGTACCACGAATGCTATTCAAAAACGTCTACTAGATGGAAAAACTGCCTCTCTCAATAACTCATATATTCTGCTGCGTTTTGTCGACAGTTTTGTGTCAAATAAACGAATATGATGAAACGTACTTCTCCTGCCTGGCTCATATTAATCGGAGGGGAAGGGGCATACAGACGGACTGACATAGACAGAGAGGAGAAAATAAAGTGGACAGAGAAGACAGAGTCTGTGCCTTCTCGTGTTCGTCCTTCTGGAACAGTCTGCCACTGCACTTAAGTACTTTTGCTTTTCACTTTGTGCCGCATACATTTGCTTACTGTCTTAAAACTCAAATGTTTAGATCTCTTAGACAGGCATAGGCACACCCTTCCACTCTCTTAGGGTGAACTATACCTAAATGCGCTATATTAAACGTTCTCAGGCATACAGACATACATACATACATGTACAAATGCATACTTATTTACACACGTATATACATACAGTATATAACGAGATAGACTCTTATTCACGCTGCACAATAGCAAAGCACTTAATGTCATTCTGTTCTTTTGCAGGAAAAAATAAGAAACAGAAACAGAGAGAGGGAGAGTGTGGCGGAAAATGCAACGAATTGGACAGAATGAGACCCAGAGATTTAGAGATAGCGACAAAGTGAGACGGGCAGAGAAGTGTATGCCCCTATTCACAATCCATGACTCCATTAAATTATGATTCACCAAAATCGGCTTTATTTAAAAATGGTTTGTAGGCTATTGTTTGGTTTTAAATGGATATTAGCTATTTTGAGATAAATTGCCACGTTTTGCAGTTCAACATTCATCATTGCGTTGAAAATTACATTGCACTAGTCTTGCTCACATCGAATTCTTGATGCCTCATGGCTGAAGTTTATTTATGATATCGGTTGAATTGTAATCGATGAATAATATAGTGTCCTGTGTCGTGTAATTTATGATTCTGCACATTAATACCGCGCCTCTTAGTCACACAAAGGCAATTAAGACTGATTTTTAAAGGAAATAAAGATTTTTATTACAGTCATCATGCTGTTAGCCATCTTTCATCGGAAACTCGACACCCAGCAATGATTCGAATCCAAATTTAGGTTGCAACTGAACACGCATATTTTTAAACGGAGCCAGAGGCTTTAAAATTCGACCAACAGATCATGAACAGATAGTTATCAATAAATCCATAGTGTCAATATGCATGTGGGTAATATATATATATATATATATATATATATATATTCTTCTGTCCTCTCCTTTTCTGTCATCTCCTGTTCTTTCATATCGAGTCCTGTCCTCTGTAGAGGTCTGTCCTCAATAGAAACTGCCATCATCTGTCCTTTTCTCTCCTATTCTGTCTTCTTCCGTCATCTCACTTGTCTCCCTTTTTGTCCTCTTCTCTCCCTTCATATAGATTCCTGTCCTCTGTAGAGGCCTGTGCTTTGTAGAGGCCTGTCCTCATCCGTATTCTTCTGTCCTCTCCTTTTCTGTCTTCTCTTGTTCCTTCATATCGATTCCTGTCCTCTGGTACAGTAGATGCCTGTCCTCTGTAGAGGATTGTCCTCTTTCGTCTTCTGCCCTCCTTTGTCCTGTTCTGGCTGTCCAGTTGTGCCCTTCTTTGTCCTCTTCTCTTCCATCCTTTCTTGCTAGATCCTTTCAGGTCCTACCGAATCCTGCCTATGTCATATCCTGTCAGCCCATCTCATTTGTGGGTCATATATAGGGGAGACCGGGGTTGGTTGCATCAAAATTCATATTTTCATGTGCCATCCTTTTATTTTTGGAATAACCTAAAAAATGTCTAGCCCATATAAATCCTTTATATCTCAGCTCCAAAACAAGCTATAGTGACAATCTCAGTGATCAAGGATGTAGCCACAATAGCTAACTGAACAGAGGGCTTCAAAGTGTTGCAACCAACCCCCGGGGTTGGTTGCAACGACCCTGGGGAAGGTTGCAACAGTATCAAAAGTAGTATAATTATTCAACTGAGGCTGCATTGCCTAGGGTCTACTGAGGCCTGCCTACATATAATAATGTAATAGATTGAAGAAATTCAAAATTAAATCTAATCAAAAGCATCAATCAAGATATTAGACTGTTTTGCTGCAATAATCGTCACGTAAAATGTTCGATATAATTATAATACTCGATAGGCGTATTATAGTCTCCATAGCAGGCTAGTCTAGTTTTACCTATTTAGGCCTACAAATGTTCAAGATTTAATTAAAAATTGTAGAGCTTTTTCAAGCCTTCCAATTGTAACCAGAAAAAAGCGGGAATGTTATTTGCCTACTGACTCGCTTAGTGCCACCCATTATTAACTTACTAAAACTAACTAAACAGATTCTCCATTATATCCTCCATTGGAACCGGATATGTTCTTGAATTTTCATGAATTACAAATCGAACAGTTTCTTCCTCGTCACATGTGGGCAGATATATGTAACCTCCCTTTTTAGATCATCCGACGATGAATTGTCGGATATTCAAACCACAAAATGATCTGTATTTCTTAAGTTCTTGAAGTTTAACGAGCACGTAATCACCTTGTTTTGAACAATCATGAACAATCATGACGTACAGAGTGATCATCGCCATCTTCCAACAGACCGTGTTTCATCAACATTATCGGCACTGTCAGATATCTTGTAGGCCTACACAAAAACCTTTTCCATCATCGTCATTATTTCTATCACTGTCAGATTCTTCACTGTCTGTCTTATCTAAAATTCGTCTCTTACATCATGGTAAGTTGTTTATTGCTTTTCTTTTGTTCTTAGAATCTATTCGGCTTGACGACTGACTAGGCACAGGTTGATTGGTGACGCTCGACGACTGACTATAGGCACCGGTTGACTGACCGTGGACTGAGGCTTCGTCACTGTCTTTGGTTCACGGGGACTTGTCTAGGTTCTTTTGCTTCTGGTACGGTTTTTGTTGTTTAGAAGTTTTAACTGCTTTGCCGGTAAGTTCCTCCTTGTAATGCTCTTTTGTTCGAGTGTCTGTGAGTAACTCAGTTTGCCCTAATTGTGACGAGCAGGCCTATAATGAGCACGGGTAATTGAAATAAATGCACGGGGTTGGTTGCAACATGTTGCAACCAACCCCGATTAAAATGTTGCAACCAACCCCGAAGCAATGCATAGACATTGCTATAGAAAACATTTATCGACAGCGTTGGTTTTAAATAAAATGACTAAAAGCATTTCCAAGCCCAATTCCTTGTTCCCCTTATAGCACCAAACAACACTAGATTGCTTCAACACATTAAGCTACAATACGAAAAAACACAAAACTGAAAAATTTACTTTTGATGTCCGAAAATAATTTTTGAATTTATTCGGTAGTTCTAGTCAACTGCCGGCCAAGAAATTAAGTCACATTGACCTAAAATATATTCTTTTTACAAGGTAGGCGATTTCATTTTACGCTGCTATTATTTAGAGCTTAACTAGAGATAGTGTTGCAACCAACCCCTGTTGCATCCAACCCCGGTCTCCCCTATATATATATATATATATATATATATATATATATATATATATATATATATATATATATATATATATATATATATATATATATATATATATATATATATATATACATATAATATGTGTACATGCACACACACATAAGCATATAATATTATACACATGCATGTATCTAGCAAATTTCTCTTCCACCGTATAATTACAAATTCCTCGATCTGCAAGGGCACTCATACACGTACCGCTTCAATGGCTTGTCCAACTGGAAGACCCTTCTGACCAATTATGGCGTAGTTGTCTCGAAAGTTCACCCGGTCCAACACGGAACTTCCGAACTTGTAGAATTCCTTCCTGGCAGCTGACGATAAACTGGCAGAAGCAACAGACAGCAGGATTGAGAAGTTGCAAACAGCAACATGGGTCGACCTTGGAATTGATCGGTCTGAGAATGGATTAATCTCGGAAATTGTCTACTGAAATGGTCTACCACTAAAACTACAAGGTCTTGGTGAGTAAATTAAAATGCGTTATATTAAATGCTCTCATTACACACACATACACACATACACATACACAATACAATACAACACATTACAATACAACTGGGGCGCGGTGGTTTGGTGGTATGTTCGGTGCCTTGGAGCTGGAGGGTTGCGGGTTCGAATCCATCTCAAAGTCGCCGCGTAGGGATCCTGGGCAAGTCCTTCACTCGCAATTGCTCAGCGTCTGCGCAGTAGTCGGGAGCGCCTCTGAATGGGAAATCTGGTAGGGGCGCTATAACAAGTGTTCAAATCAATCAATCAATCATAAAATTTATATAGCGCCTCTTCAAGTATAGTTAAGTCTAGTTCCGACTGGCTTCGAAGGTTGCTGTGGACCTCATGTTCGAGGATCCGTTTGGTTTCGTCTGTGTGTACGTCGACGCGTCTGTTCGTTTGGTCTCCTTCTTGAATGACGCTTGTATTCGCTTCGACTTCGTCGTTTGAATCCTCTGTTAGGATTGTTTCGTTTCTTTGGACGCTCGTGTGCTGTTCGTTTGGCTTTTGTAAAGGTATTATAATTTCGTTGTATATAGTTAATAAATCGTGTTTATAGTACTTGGGACTCGGGACTCTCAAGCAGTTTCTCCTTAGACTAACACGCCATATTCTAACGAGAATATACTGCAAATACAATATAATACAATACACATGCGCACACATACACACATACGCACAATACACACATACGCACGCACGCACATACATACATGCACACATACGCACACATACACACATATATTCACACACACATACACACATGCACACACACATACATATATACATACAAAAATAGTAGTCAGCCTAGGTTTGATCATAATTATATGGTCATAAGCTAAGCTTGACAATTTCAGAGAACTAGTTGGCAATATATAGCAGTGACTAAATCAGAACTGGTAACAATAGCAATGACAAACAACGGAAACGGATCAGTGTACGAAGCATTGGCATTAAAATCGTAGAAGGTATAAAATGCTACAGACGAATTATTTAACGAGAATATACTGCAGAACACGAAGACGCTGTCAAATTAACAAGAATGCACTCGAACATACATACATAATTATCAATCCATCCGTCCTTCCGTCCACACATACATACATCCACAAATACGTACGTCTATACATAAATACAATGGCATACATACATAATATACACGTATACATGCAGATATAAGTACACACATGCATATATCCTAGCGGGACTCAGGTCCCTTTTGGTTCTCCCATTGTTTCTCTTCACTATGCACCCAACCAATTTGTACCTACTCTTTAATAATTGTTTGTTTTCAAATGTGCTGTTCTCATAGACTGTAACTAAAATTGTGAAACAATAAAGAACGATTTGATTTGATTTGATACATACATACAATGGCAAACATACATACGTACACGTACATGCAGACATACATACATGTACATACGTATACATACATACATACATGCATGCATACATACACACAACATACAATGGCATACATACATACTTACATGTACACGCCAACACAAGTACATTCAGGCATGCATGCATAAATACATGCACACATACATACAGCGGCATGCATGCTTACATATACGTGCATGCAGACATACATACATACATACATACATACGTAGATGCATGTATGCATGCACTCAGCCACGCATACGCACATATATCCGACTCACTTGAAACTGGCCTCGTCATGACTCGTGACGAGAATCAGGTGGTTATCTTTGATTCCATTTTTCAGAAAAGAGATGAGAGATTCATCTGAAATACGAAAAGACTAATAAAACGTCCAGATTATGCTTTGCCATTCAGAATTTATATGTAACCAAAGTAAGACGAGGCTCCCATGTTCCTCTAATGGGGAAGCTCATTTCCCGCTCTCAGGATTTTGGCCCAGCAATGGACAAATTCTCAGGGACTGAACTGGGAGCCAGTGCATCGCGGGGCCTGCCGTTTACTTTCCAGTCTACGGCAATACCAGATGATACTGTTCGGCGACAGAGCACAAGTTGACAAACAACTTGCTCAGCATCTTATATATGTATAATTGTATTGCATTGAATTGTATCTATAAATTTATATAGCGCCTCTCGCAGTGCACACCAATCAGAGGCGCCAGATTTACATAATATAATTTAATACATTCATATATATATATATTCTATTGTATTTATTAATTTACACAACCCCGCTCACAGCATGCAGTGGCCATTCAGTAGTGCTCCCAGTGCGAGAACCCCTAGAGAAAAAGGAGGTCTTGAGTAGGGAGAAGGCTGTAGGAAGAGACCTAGAAAGAATGGTAGTACGTAAAGAGGAGGGAAGGGTATTCCATAGGGAGAGACCAATAGTGGCAAAAGATCTAGTTTGATCCATAGTGGTCCTAACTCGTGGAACAATACATGTATATATATCTGTTTATTATTTTCTGACAGACCACATCCAGTTGCAATAGAGAAAGGGGTATTCTTAGGGCGTGAGCCCGAGACCCCTGACGATTAGGAATGCTGAACGCTAACTGAATATAATTCATATTGCGTTATAGTAGTAGTAGTTTCAGTTTAAAGACACTGTGTGATAACAAAGATCATTAGCGTCACCGTCCTCCTTCGTCCAGGCTTGAGACTGGCACTGCCAGAGAACGAGCAGTGGTGGAGTTTGACGTTATAGCCGTACGAAGTATGTCCATTGAATAGGCAGCCATTAAGTTAAGAGCAATCAGACACTGAAGTATATAAGAAAGTGTGTGTACACTGTACAGGTTAGGAAAACAAGACAGACAGAATGACGCTAACATATTAAGCACATTATTATTAGAGACGGCTCATCTCTGCCATGCACACAACCAACATGTATGGTCTCTTTCTGTCTCTTTCTGCTCTACTCTCCCGTGCTGCTGTCTTCAGGACTGTCTTCTTCCATCCTCTCCTCTTCTGTCCTCTCCTGTCCTATCATGTCGAGTCCTGTCCACTGCTAGCGTTCTGCATTCTTCCGTCCTCTATTGTCCGACTTTGTCCTGTTCTGGTCTGCTCTGTTGAGTCTTGCCCACTCCTGTCCACTTCTGCAGTCCTCTCCTCTTCCGTCCTGTCCTGGCATGCTCTGTCCGCTATTCTTTTGTCTCTCTACGTTTCGCTGATCAACTCGCTGTCTTCCTCTGAAGATCATTCATTCTCTACCAGCACCTTCACTCCTCCCTCTCCTCCACTTCTTCCAACCCACTCAATAACCTCTTCCTACCTATCGACTTCTTCCACCTCTCCACTTCATCCCACCCATCCAAACTCTTCAGATCGTCGACCTTTTCAACCCAACCCCCCAGTCCTTTAGAAATCCGCCTCGCCCCATTCTCCAAAAGCCCAAGCGACAGACGCCTTCTATTCAACAAGCTTCTTCTTTCCTTCAAGCGTCAACGCCGGCTTTCAAACAGTCTACCAAGTGACCTTAAATCGCTTCACAGAAATGACGTCCAGACAATGTAGCTCAGTCAGGCATTTCTTTAGTTACATATCACCCCGTCCTTAGGAATAGTTTTGCTCACCACTACTGTAGACGTCGAAAACTTTTATCTCTTCAATGTTTAGCGTCGCATCTGAAAAGCAAATAGCGAGTAAAAATATCCAATGAATAAATAGGCAAACAGAACATATAGAATTTAAAAGCATTTAAAAATTCAATGATAAATCAATTGCATGACGTGAGCAAATCCAAAAAATAGTATCATCGTACGAATGAAAATGCATTAAGAGGTAAACAGGCAAGACGTTGATAATATATTGCAATAAGAACAGGAACTTTATAGCAATCATGGGCTGCGACGGAGGCGAATATAAAGTAGGCAGGTGACAGAAATATCGGGTGTGGCAGTGGCAGTTTCATCTGTCCTGCCTTCTATTTAGTGCTACTACTAACTAGGTTGGATTTCATTTTATGATTGAAATACTGCTTTCAAACTCGCTAGACCAGCACATGAGCGTAGATACATACTTTACATAGGCCTGCATAGCCTACACATTCACTTGAAAAGAGTCAGTGCCTGCTTTAGGTATAGGCGATATAGGCGGCTGCCCAGAGCTGCATTTTTCAAGGGACAGCAAATTCCGGCAAAATACTGATTTATACTTCAAAATGAATACAACAATTTTTTTCTCTTAGAATACTGAAAACGATTTAAAATAAATGATTGATCAGCATTTACGAGTAACGGGTGGCATTCTTGTCCTTGCTTATAACACAAAACTGTCAATGTCCGCCACTGATAGACAGCACTTTCAATTGTAGTCAGGAAAAAGATTTTACTTGGCTTTCTTTAGCTTCAGTTCAGCTGGAGTAAGAATGGTTTCCAACCAGTGGCTACTGAGACCTTACTACGTCGTGACAAAGCGCTAAATAAATAATCATATATATTTACATACATACAGATACCCACATATACATACATACATTTATTTATTACATTATATACATACATATTACATACCTACTACATATTTATACCCATCTACATACATATATTCATAAATACATGTATACATATATAAATACATAAGCTACATATTCACTTGAGAACAATCAAATGTCAAATACACTAGTCTTGTTCTCCATCACAACTTCCTGAATTGAAACGGATTTGTGATGAGTGCCTCTTAAATAACGTGGCACGCGACAGAAGACACTGGGCAGTGAGTCCATTCATGTGGCCAACCGTGGCGAAGCGACGATGACAATGTGACATGACATAACATATATAAATACACATATGACATAATTATATAAATACATATATGACATATATATATACATACATAAATATACATACATGTATACTTTCAAAAACACATACTCACACATAGGCTACACATACACAAACACATACATGCGGACATGTTTCTAGGGAGTTCCTATAGATTCTCGTAAACAATTGTCGTGCCACTATGCCTCTCGCCGCTTCAGTTGTGTATTGTCTTTTAGGGCGATGGGTGCGGGTTTTAGCCACCCTCCAGACAGTCACCTTTCTTCCTAGAGCCAATTTCTTAGCACATGGTTGCTTAGCAACATCGATTAATGCTCTTTAGGCCTATACATTTTGGTGGCGCTATATAATGCAAGAAAACTGTCGTCTGCTATATGGCTTTTTGTCCCACTGATACACAACACAGGAGCACAAGCATAGACTGAATTGTATTATTACTAGACGTGCACACAGTCTGTCTACGCGTCTGTCCGTCTGTATGTCTGTATGTCTGGCTGTCTGTCTACCAGTGCCTCCTTCTGACTGTACGTCTTTATATTCGCGTGTCTGTCTACGTGTCTATCTACCTGCGTGTCTATCTACTTGTACGTCTGTCTGTGCGTCTTTGCGTCTGTCTGTCTGTGCGTCTGTCTGTCTGTCTGTCTGTCTGTTTGTCTGTCTGTCTGTCTACCAGTACCTCCTTCTGACTAAATGCGAGTGTCTATCTATATGTCTATCTAACTGTGCGTCTGTTTGTCTGTCTCTCTGTTTGTCTGTCTGTCTGTCTGTCTGTCTGTCTGTCTGCGTTTCTGTCTGTCTTCCTCACCGTTTATGACGACCATGTTGAGTCCTCGGTCGCTGCTGACTTTGTCTTCGGCAACAATACTACAACACAATAGTTGACAATTACTATTCTCGAACGATCTATTTGTCCGATCAATAGCGTAGCGCAATTAAGAACAATAGGACTGCATTCTCTGCGCTTTGACTTCTTATTAAATGGAGAGAAAAAATCAGCAAGACAGCTCCAAAGTCGTTAGTGTAAACATCTAGACAACGAATCTAACTAACACATTGTTTATTCATACGATCCACAAAGTTCACACTTGTCACACAGACATTACCTGTCACTGACGCAACTAATGCGCAAACCTCTACCTCTCTAAGCTTATATTCTCTGTGATTGCCAATTGCTGAATGCTCTCAGCATTCCTTCCAACACGCATACACTGTTCACTCTAACACGTGCAGCGTTAGTTAATCCACGATCACATTAACTCCATTTCCTTCTAAACTTTAAAAATCAACCTTATGGGGTTTCAGTCAGCCAATCAATCAATCGGAATTTATATAGCGCCCCTTAAAGATCCCTACTCAGAGGCACTCCCGAGTCCCGACCCAGGCCGAAGGAAGAGAATAGTCTTGTGCAACTGGTTGAACGAATTTGTACACAGTAGAAATCACAATGCGATACAATCGTTCGTAAACACAAACTCAAAAATCAGGTCTACTGACAAAAAGCAACACCCAGTAACAACAACCGATGACAACACCCAATCACAACACCCAATCACAACACCCAGTTGCAACACCCACTTTATGACACCAAATAACGACACCCAATTACAACACGTAATTACAACACCCAATCACAACACCCAATCACAACACCCAATCACAACACCCAATCACAACACCCAATCACAACACCCAATCACAACACCCAATCACAACACCCAATCACAACACTCAATAACAACACCCAGTTGCAACACCCACTTTATGACACCAAATAACGACACCCAATTACAACACGTAATTACAACACCCAATCACAACACCCAATCACAACACCCAATCACAACACCCAATCACAACACCCAATCACAACACCCAATCACAACACCCAATCACAACACCCAATCACAACACCCAATTACAACACCCAATCACAACACCCAATCACAACACCCAATTACAACACCAATCACAACACCCAATCACAACACCCAATTGAACACCCAATCACAACACCCAATTACAACCCACCCAATCACAACACCCAATCACAACACCCCATCACAACACCCAATAACAACACCCAATCACAACACCCAATTACAACACCCAATCACAACACCAACACCCAATCACAACACTCAATAACAACACCCAATCACAACACCCAATTACAACACCCAACAACACTAAATTACCACCCAATCACAACACTCAATAACAACACCCCATCACACAAAACCCAATTACAACACCCAATCACAACACCCAATCACAACACCCATTCACAACACCCAATCACAACACCCAATCACAACACTCAATAACAACACCCCATCACAACACCCAATTACAACACCCAATTACAACACCCAATCACAACACCCAATCACAACACTCCATTACAGCACCATATCACAATGGTCAGAGGAAATCCGTCACTAGGTGCAACTTGCCCTTACATTCAAACTGCCTTAAAATGCACCCATTAAGATTAGTTATATAGGTTTTTCTGCAGTAGGCCTACTTTGATTAAACTTGGGCTACTTGAAGTGACTTGATACATCTATGTTTTGCAAGATGTCTTACTAGTTTTCATTGAAGCAGATGGTGGCTGAGATGTCCCGTCCGTACCCAGATCGTATAAAGTAAGAGAACTTGCCACGTGGACATTCCACGGCCAAACCACAATGCATTGCGTGAACGATCGGTTTCCCTGCAGAGGTATAAAGACAGGGTATGATAATATTATACAGGTATGCTATATCAAATCATGGGTAGGATAAAGTACGATGCCAACAGACCAAGGAGGTGGATATATAATATATTTATATATATATCCACCTACTATAATATATACCAGAGCAACACCCAGTAACAATATTGATATAATAATAATATATACGTATATTTATATCCAACTACTTTATATACACACCAAGACTACGCTAGATAGATAATAGGGTGTGTATCGAAAGAGCGACATAACGAAAGAGTGACAGGAGTGACAAATCGGAGAGCAATTTTAAAAGAGCGACAGAAATATTGCTGATTTGAAAGGGCGACATAACGATAGAGTGACATAACAAAAGAGTGATAAATTGGTTCATATCGTAGTCTCTTTGTTAGGAAATGTATAAGTTACAAGAGGGGTCCTGTATACGCAGCCAGAAATTACTCTCTATTCACATGTTGTTTATCGAGGAGTTATGCGAGTTTGTTATAGGCCTACCTGTATATGCAAGAGAGTTTGTGGATTGTGTTTATTTAGAGGTTCGTTATGAACAGCTTCTAAGGACTGGGTGCGAATTTCAGCCATGTGCTTATATTTTTTATGAGTATCGCGGTTCTGTACGTACTCACTCCGATGTTAGCTTCAAAGGGACTCATTTGTTTAGGTGAACAGGAGGCTCAGGAGCTGGCTAAAAGTCTATGAGTGAGCGAAATGAGGCAATGAGGCATGGGCTCAGTTTTTGATAATTGAGCAAATTGACCATCTAATATTATGAGAATCTCAGTTTGCGAAAGTAAAGAAGAAGCAACTCCGAAGAGAAGAGATGATTGCAACTATCCTCCCTGTGCTTTGCAGTGATTTTCCACTTTTTTGGGGCTGAGCCGCGGTTAGGGGGCTAAGCCACCCCATATCCCCTGGCGCCGCCACTGCTGTTGTGACAATATCCCTTTCGAGCAGTTTCTTCGACGGATTGCCCACAATATGCACTTGAACTCATGCCATAGATTGGTAGAAGAATCAGACACACTGAATGACACTTTAGCATATTTATCAGTCTCGTACCCTAGATGTGCCACAATATGCATTTGACCTCATGCCCAGTGGTCTGGAACGGGCTCCCCCAGGAGATACGTCTGCTCCCTGGGACTTTTACTGAAGCTTTCTATACTAAGCTCAAAACTGTACTTTTTGGCCGTGCTGGAGTCGGGAGCGCCTCTGAGTAGTCCTCTGGAAGGGGCGCTATATAAATTTATGAGTGAATGAATGAATGAATGAATAGAATGGTCGAAGAAAAATCAGACATTGAATGACACTTTGGTACATTTATTAGACTCGTAGCCTAGCTATAGGCTAGTACTTAAACTGGAAGCCTAGATTTATTGCCATTGAATGAGTACATATACATTTTTGTCGCTCTTTTGAATTTTTACTTCATTTCTTAGGTTGTCACGCTTTTGATGCAGTAGTCTATTTATGTAACTCTTCTGTTATGTCGGATCCCAGATGAGGAATTGAGGACATAACATCACTTTGACTAATACTAAGGGGAGCAATTGACTTCGACAAATGACCGAGGTTTTGAACGTTAGCATTTTAGAAGTATAGAAGCTTCAGCATAGCTTAGAAGTTTTGAACTTTAGAAGCTCAACCGCTGGCGGGTCGCTGCATACACGCAAAGGCTAACCAACGGGTTTCCATTCGGACTTCAATCGTGTGCTAAAAATCAGTGCTTTAATAAACTGTGGTCCGCGGCTCCGTACCGATCCGCGAGTGACTGGTTAGCGGGTCGTCGAGTGATAACCGAATTGCATAGAAATTTTGATTGTGCTCAAATAAAATATTAAATCGCATATAATGTAAAACTTTAAAATTGAGAACTCGACACTGTATTCATACATCGTGAACAGTTTTAAACATGCACAGTAACAAAAGTATAGCTGTAATAAGCAGCGAGAACATTGAAACATGTCACTGAATTCTAATGTAACATTTCATAATATGTACCCCAATGTCGAAAAGCCTGTCCGTGGTAAGGCTTTGCAAAACTACTGGTTCGCAGCATCAGAAAGTTTGAGAAACAATGCTGTAAATGACTACACTCAAACGTAAATCTGATTTAATGCTTCTTTCTAATGGATTGTTTGATTTGCGCTTAGTTATAGTGCACAAAGAAACTACTTTCTCAGGGCCTTGCTTCAGTTCAACACGTCAAGGTCGTGCAGTAGGAACGTGCCTTGTCCGTATCATTGTAAGCCTGCAGGCTACATATACAGAGGCTCCACTGTTTAATCGTCCTTGGATTGGATTGTATGCCCTCGATTTAGTCGCTAAACGTGGGAATGATACACGAGCAATTTTGTAAACAACATGCCTGGAGTATTCAGCATAGCGTAGAGATAGCTTCGTTGGTAGAAGCTATGGCGTCATGATTGACTTTTATGTGTCAAAATTGACAGTCGGATTGCATGACTAGGTCGATAACTCTTCGACCTATTCTGACCTACGGGCTTTTCTCGCACCTGCCTGCTAAAGCGCGGATTACCTATAGGCATCGATTGAAATTAAACAGTTTATGGTTGCACGGCGTCTGAAGTATACCAGATTATGGACGAATTTATGTGAAGTGCATTCAACTGGTATATTGTCAGATTAGATTATCGATAAGTGGCAAATAATTTAAACGATTGCAGTGCAGTAATCTGACTTAATCTACCTTATCTAATCATTTACTGAAAATAAGTGGATTAGGTATGGAGTAAATCATACACATACTGAAGTCAGTGGAGTAGGAATTGGTAGGAGCATATTTATATACTCACTGGAAGGCACTGCATGTTTTTCATCGAGTATATCATTTGGTTGTTGCGCTTGATCGACAGCGGCGGCTATTGTTCTCGTTGAGACGTCGTCTGTTGTCCTCGCTTTCAAATGTCGCAACTCTAGAGTCAATCAATCAAATCAGTTCATCTACAAGCCACCCAACCCAGTCAGTCAGTCAGCAAGTCATTCATTCAGTCAGTCAGCCAGCCTCTCAGTAAGTCAGTCACTCAGTCAGTCAATTAGTCAGTCAATCAGTCGGTCAATCAGTCAGTCAATGAAGTCATATCTCCCTCTTACATCACCAACCTTGGGTCATAAATCCATACGCCGTCATGAGTGTGTTATGTCGCCTAACATTTGAAAGTTGTAGGACAAAACAAAAAGGCAATAAAAGTATGCAACATGGTTCGATATGATATAATATTATGGCCATTTCCGGTATAAAATTCGATATTACAAATCCAATAATGTGCTTTGAGTTGTTGATTTGCATATGCAGTGTGAAGTATCATGTTCGCACCTAACCTTGTGGCCCTTCTCACCAAAAGGGAGGGGTTGTTGGTGGCCAAACGAGGGGTATTCTACTTCACTTGCCTTAGGGAGTAAACCGCTGTATGATCATGAATTAAATAATGTCAAAGACACAGCCATAAGAAAAGAGACTGTGAAAAGAAATTAAAGAGCAGACTGAAGTATGAAGATATAACGAAATCAAGAGAATATTTTAAAAAGAAGAGGGTAAAAGGAAGAACAATGGTAAACAGGTATTCATGGTGAGCAGAGGAAAAGAACATGGTAAGGTCGTAAGAAGTAAAACAGAGTTATATCGTCCTTACTCGGATGTACAACCGCCGGCGTAATGAGAGTATCGATCGTGTAGATGGCCATCGCCACAGCAGCGCACCAAGCGATGAAATTCTTCGTATCTGCAGACGAATAAAAATTAGAAATCGATTAGACAACGAAATTAAGACTCCTTTAATTAACTAATATATGATCGATTACTTGACAAATTAGATATCGATTACGTTAGATATTAAAAATCAGTCAATTAAGCGTTTAGGCAATTTATTTGGCTGAAGTTAGGCAACATATCAAAAGCGTGCAATATTTCGTAATTGGTTAAAAGGCGGATATCGTAGACATTTGTAACGTTAACATAATCTAAGGGCTCTTTCATATGTCTAACTCATCCACCTTGACTTCAATAGTCTATGCATTTGTCTGTTCCAGAATTGACTTTTGCAATTCTGTTCTTATAGGCGTTCCCAAGGTCCGCCTGTTCCCTATCCATCAGTTCTCAATGCTGCTACCAGACTGATTGCTCGCCTTCCTAAATTCTCCCATATCTCCTCGTTTATGATCAATCAATTGCACTGGGTTCCTCTCACAGCTCGAATTCAGTTCAAAGTGATTGTTCTAGTCCTTAAAATTGGGCATTGCTCCTAAATATCTTATCGTTCATTACATTACTTAAAACGATAATATAAATATGAGGTAAAGTAAAATCTAGATAGTTTTCGGTTACAATAAGACCAAATCGAGCAATGCAAAGTAAAAACGTAACAGGCCTGAAAACATGGGCCAACGTACATAGTCAGAAGAACTTAAAACAATCATAGTAATTAAAACAGACCATCGTAATACATTCTCGGTAATATTACAAATTAGAATAATTATAATTATAATATAAGGTAATAATATAAATAATAATTATTATCATTATAAAGTAGGTCCTTACGTAAGTTTTAATTAATAAATCACAATTCACAATAGTGCAACTAGTATTAAAATATTTACAATTAATTTTGGTTTCAGGAATCTATAGGATCCTAGTGAGGTCATGGGACACCTTACCTCCCATACCTCCACCATCTCCCAACGGATCTCAGGAGTGGCAATATCTGGAACTATACAAGTTGGATTACCATTTCACAGTGGGATGCAATTATATTCCTTACAGACTGGTCATTCTGGAACTTATCAGGCTGACTACACAGAACTGAAATATCTACACAAAATAAACAGCAGTCCTTCCCTCCTCTCCACGTGCTACCATTCTTTCTGGGTCTCTTCCTACAGCCTTCTCCCTCCTCAAAACCTTCTTCTTCTCTATGGGTTCTCGCACTGGGAGCGCTACTGAATGATGACTGCTGTAAGCGGCGCTATATAAATTAATAAATACAATACAATAACGTATAGAAATTCAGTTCGTACATACTTCCGAAGTAAGTTTTAAGGAGGCGACGGAGTTTCACACAGACCATCTTCGTTCAAGTTTGAGAGCTAAGTATTGACAGGCGTTGTATTATCAGCAATCAAGATGTTGTTGTTAATCCAAATGCGCGTTCATTAAATCTTGCGTCGTAAACCCACACCAATTAAATTAACATAAGCTTAAGTTAAATCGATATCCTCCGAACTGCGTGATGTCTAAATCCGTAGCACCATCGCAAAGTCGCAATTCTTCGCAAATAGTGTTAAACTGCAGTTGAACACAGTTTTCACTCAGCTGTAATACATTCCTGGACTGGTCCTGTAGTCGCAGTAGGCCTAGTTATCTTTACCGTAGTTCATCGGTGATACCGTAGTCTAATGTAGTTTATTGTTCAACAGTACAGCTGTTCTTCTAAGCAGCGTGTTCTTTCGTATTTTTCACGAGTCGTATGTTTCGTGAAATGCATAATGCAGTAGTAGGCTGATGACAACGGTGTTCTTTCGTGGTAGCGTTTCAACGTTGTGTTCTTCTAAGAAGCAATTATTCCTTCGCTACAGTCTCACACGAAACACTTGGTCTGTATCGGATAGTTTATGTACTTCATCGAAAATTGGTCCACAATCACATTCCTGTAGTAGCGATAGAGTTTGTATACGCCCAGGTAACAAGTGTTGTACAATATCTCAATTAACTGACCTAGCTAACGACTCTACAATAATTATTGACTACGCTGTCCGATGGCTGGAGTAAAGAAGAAATTAGTTCATTTGTCGCAAATGACATCGAGCAACAATCTATAGAAATAAAACACACAGAAACAAGAAATTAAATTACGCAATGTCTTCAAGTTGTCGTCAACGTTAACGCCAGATGGCGCAGGCAGACAGCAGAGCTACAAATTAGAGACAGACACACAGACATACAGACAGATACGAGATAGAAACAGAGAAAGTGAGACATAAATCATAGACAGGTTAAACAGTGCCAGAAAGAGAGAGGAGAGAGAATGGAAGAGGCTGAAACAGAAGCGGTCGTCACACATAAATGTACATATACAAACATACATATATAAATAAATACATACATACAATGTATGTATGTGTGTATGTATAATGTATGTATGTATGTCATACATACAATGTATGTATGTGTGTATGTATGTATGTATGTCAGAATACAGAACCTGTCGTAACACATAAATTCACACATACATACACACATACATGCATACATAGGCTACATACATACACACAATACATACATACATACATACAATACATACATACATACACAGCATTGCACACATACACACGTAGGCCCTACATACATGCACAAATGCATATATGCCTGCATACATTCAATAAACAAATATGCACATACGTGCATATATACAGAGGGAGGAGTTCCAATGGCCTGAAATCATAGGCCTAAAAGGCAGACAAGACCAAGCCATAGCGTGCACCTAAATAGTTAAAGCAGCAAAGGCTTCGTGGCGTTTATTTGCTCCCTCCCATACACACCAAGTGCCTCTGCTTTTGTGCTGGGCGTTCGAGCGTGGTCAACTGGAACCGATTTCGCCTGCAGCAAACTTCAGCGAATACCTTCTCAAGTAATAGCGTCCTCATGCAGGCATACCACTGCGTCTCTTAAATGGTTGACAGCACAGGACAGGATAAGAATCGGGTTTTCGCCGGCTTAGTTTCCAGGAGTAGTAGCAGTAGCAGTACTGTAGTTTAGTTCTACATTAACGATGAATCGTGTTTACACATAACTATTCAGGACAGTTATTCATAGCAAACCGATTTGGTTGGACTTGGACTGTGGCTAAATTTAAAGAATTGGGTTTGTGCTGGAGTTGGCGTAGTATTACGTCTTAGGTCAGAGCCTGGTCGTCAGTTCGTGGCTCTGGTTAAGGGCCCAAGATTAAGTTTAAATGAAGAATCGCCGTTGTGCACAGTTAGAGCTATAAGGCTTAGGATTAGCATTACTTTCGAGGCTGCCGGAATTTGGACAAGGTAGATAGGGTCTGATGATTAGCGGAGGTCTTAAACTATTTTTGCTGTTTGAATTTAGTGTGTGTTGGTCAGCAAAGCCGAACAGCGGCGCTACCTAGCAGAAGTTTTGATAAAGGTCAAAGTCAGTTGATAGTCACTATCATTGGATCCCTTTATACAAGACGACCTCCCTGACCTAGACACAAATTCGTTAACTACAGCTCCGCCATGCGCTTGGCAACTTTTAAGCTAAACGTCTTAGACATTTGGATACGCTGAGTAACACAAAAACCTCGTGTAGTCGTAAGATCTTTATGATTAAAGTCTGGCTATGTTGTTCTCAGGTGTGATGAATTCTTACTGCTCTCAGTGCGATTTGAATTGGTTCATACTGCAGGCGAGATCGAGTCGTCCCTCGAGCCTAGGGCCAACTACCTGGTCGGTGGGAAGGGCGTCATTACCACGTAATCCCTATGGCTTTCGCTTGAAGTATATTTTTCTACCCCTCGACAGTCGACAATCATTCAACGTTTCTTCTAACACAAAGACTTAACAAATTCACTGAACGTTGTTGACTAGCTGTTTATTGACCTATTCAGGCCCCTTTATCTGACTAATTTACCTGAATGATGGCTTTTCTAAACAGATGCCCAGTGGCTAAATTGCTCATCCTGAGGTTGCGGATCACAAAAGTTTTGCAAAGCTACAACCTAAGTCTTTCTGGATAATCTATAACTGATACTCGCTATTTGGATATCCTAAAAAAGTGTTAAACGACACGTATAATTGACTTTTCAACCAAACATACATTTAACCCATTAGTGCCCAAACTTTCCCCAAGTGGCCAATCTTTATGATACTTGGGAATATAACAAATGATGCTAGGGTAAGGTCTTTGGAACTTATTTTTATGTGATTCTGCGATCAGCCGCTAGATGGCGTGCTGTTCCCATTTGGAACATTGGGCACATAATGGAGTCTGTTCCCATCTGTTAGGTGGCGGATTCCCTAGTTCAGGTGGTAGATCTCAAATCAAAGGTGCCGGAACTCAGATCCGGCGGGATTCGGCAGAATTTAACCACTGCAGATGCCTAATAGTATGCCCATTACCTTCAATCACACTTCCAATAGTTTATTATAATTCGCATTTCACCTCTACGTCCGGGGTCGAATCTCGGTTCATTATTTACCAATACTACCAATCCATGCACTTTCTATAGACATCACTTGAAAACTTCTCCGCCGTGGTTGGGATAGGAGTGCCTCTGCGTATAGTTATATGCTAAGGGTGCTATATAAGCTAAATGATCTGAATGACTGAATGAATGAATCCGTATAAAGCAATGTATAAAGTTGTTTAGCTGTTGGATTTTGTTGTTCTGTTTATGCTTCAGTATATATATGTACTTCAGCCCCATAAAACGCTTCTCTGTCAACAAGTCTGTTGTTGAAAAATGGTCTCTTAAGAATTCAGGCCCTTGTTACTCATTATCTTAACACACAATCAATGCTCTTATATCATCGATCAGTTAGATTGCCACGTGAACAGCGCTTTCAGAGGCTCCTGAAACGTGCGGTTTAGATGTTCATACACACATGCATCACACATACATGCATGAATGCTTACACACACATACACACATATACACATACGCATATATACACATACAATACATGCGTACACACATACATACATACACGCATACACATATACACATACGTACACACAAACACAAATACACACATACAAAGACACACATGCACACATGTATATCAAACTATCGCCACATCTCTGCTCTCCATTTCATTTCCAAAATCTTGGAGTAGGTATATTTGTACCTTATATAGTTGCTAATTCCCTGAGCAGTCGCATATTGTCCCACAACCTGTACCTTCCTTTCCAGTCTGCCTAGTATATCGCAAATACCATTCAACTGATGCAGCACTACTTACCATTCACTATCACATAATCCTCGGGTAAATGAAACGTAACGGCTCTCACTCTCCTGGACCTGTATGCTGCTTTTGATAACGTTGATCTTAGCATACTTCATCACGGGCATAAGTCGCATCTTACGTATACATCCTCGCACTCAATCAATTCGCATTAATTAACTCACTTCTACGCCATCTGACTTGAACTACGGAATGCCACAACGTCCTGTACTGAGTCCGCTCCTCCTAACATGATATACCACTCACTGCTGACTGATGGCTCTTCTGACTGTCACTTGTCGCGGAGATACCCAGCAATACTTTTCACTTGACAGTGTCACACTTACTGCTGCTCTCCAATAATTATTGCTTCTGTTTTTGGCGATGTTCAGTTTTAGAAGGCTAGTAATAAACTTATTCGTAATATTCTGACATTGAATTTCTTCTTCCATGCACAAGTCAATAACTCCACATTTTTGCGTGGCATACGTCTGTTCAATTGGGTTTATACCATGTTTGTTAGCCGTATTGAATGTACACGCAGTTTAGGCACGATGTCTGACTCTATCAGGTCATATTCTAGTCATGTCCGGAAATTACTCAGATCACTTCAAATTCGTAGAATAAGATATTTCGCCTTATAATGTCATAATCCAATTGGCTAATGCATTGGCTTCCAGCAGATGTGACTACTGTACTCACTTTTCATTGGTGTCACAAAGGTAGATCTGACCAAGTCACAAATGGTTCGAAACTCTTGCCAAAAACATAGCAAGGATCTTTAAACATCAGCATAATACGCTAATATTGTTACCTTGGCTGCACAATCAGCAAAGGATCCATTTTAAATTCTGTATCACAGTTCACAAAGCAATGCTGCTCTTTCCGCCTGACCTGGGTCGGGAGGAGCACCTGTGAACACTTGAACAGGGATCTGGAAGGTCGTTAAATATATTCTGATTGATTGATTGGCATCTTAACCATGCAGTCTGTTACACGTTCACTTCTAATACCAGTACAGGTATCGATCAGTCGACATCATGGATCTTGCTGTGTCCGCACTCAAAATCTATTAGGCTAATGGCTTTCTGGGTAGCTGCGTGTTTAAATCGCTTTGGAATTTGCCACTCAGTTCACTTCGTTCTGCCAATCCTTTGATATCGTTCGTCTTTTTCATCTAATAATCCAACTGTAGCTTGGTTCTGGCTTATCAGAACCATTAGCTTTCAACTTGGTTTCTCCAGTGCATCATACCTCAAAGCCGCCGCGTAGGGACCCTGGGCAAGTCCTTCACTCGCAATTGCTCATGCGCTTCGGCGTGAAACTCCGATTCAGCGTCCGCGCAGTCGGGAGCGCCTCTGAATGGGCAATCTGGTAGAGGCGCTATAACAAGTGTTCAAATACAATACAATACAATACAATTATGATCGTTGACGGCGACCATCGAATGAAGTCGTGGGCATTATGATAACGGCGCTATATAAATCGTTAGATCAGATTAGATACATATGCACACATGTCCCCTTCTCTTCCCTTGCCTTGCATTCCAATTCCTCGCGTATTCCTTTGCCTTGCCTTTCACTTGCCTTTCTTTGCCTTCACTTGTCTTTTCTCATGATAACTATTGCATTGTTAAGTCAAGTGTGGCATGTGAAAGTAAGCTTAATTCATTAGTGATGGTCGCATTAATTTTCGAATGTCCTGCGATTTCTTTTAAGCACGTCTAACGTATACGGGGTCGGGCGGCCTCTTGCAAGCGTATCCGTCATCATCAGCGTGATGAAGAGCCAACATTTCGTCACTCAAACGAATTTGCCGACAGACATCAACAGTGTGCCTCAGTCATACCTGCACGGAGATTCAATGGCGTGTCTCCCATCTGACAAGATTGTATGCACAAGAACTCTTATCCGTCCGAAATCGGTGAAGGGAGACGAGAGTCGTCGAGGCAAATTGAGGCCTGGAGAGGACAGACTCAGCGATGAAGGAGTGGATATATTCACCAATCGCTATACTACCCCGTCTACCCGCTCATTCCTCCACGCCGAAATAGCTGTCATGTATCCAGAAATTCCAGATGTTGTGTTAGTCCAACCAAATTGGGTGTATCGAGGAAAGGCGTACGTATGCATGTATGTATGTATTTATATGTGTATGTATGTATGTATGTATATATCTGTATGTATTTATGTGTGTATGTATTTATTTGTTTTCATTCATTCAGGAGATTTATATAGCCCATCTTCAAGGGAACTACTCAGAGGTGCTCCGGTGCGATGAAGGAGTTTGTGTATATGTAGGGCCTATGTATGTATCAGAGCACTTTAAGTAACTAACAAGGCATCCTAGTGGATGAGAAGTTCAGGGCCGTACCAAGCTGTAACTGCGCCCTGTTTCAAGCGTAATTCTAGCGCCCCACCCATCAAATATCAACTTAACCAATAACGACCAAATTTTTTATCTCGAATATTATATAAAACTTTGTGTTTTAAAGAAAACAGAAGTGAAGCCCAGAGGTGGTGCTATATTGCTTAGGAAAGGCAGCCATGAGGACTGGGTTGAGAGCAACGTTCCTGCGATAACGCGCTTGAGCGAATGGGATGGACATCAGCCAGCTGTACATGGACGGAGCAATACCCTATATACGCCTACTGTAGGGACACAATACTCTTCCACTGGATTGTAAATAGCAAGGGTCGATGTTCTTAATGTCAGTGACTGGTTTCCTAAGATGAGCCAACAAGTTTGCTTAGCAGGTTATTTCGAGTGCTAATAATGTTGGCTTCAAGTGTTTGCAATCAAAATCTTCAGCCTTCTTCAAGTAGACTACTAAGAACTTAACCTTTAGATGACCCGATGCTCTCTCGGCTTAGCGTCTGTAGTTGGGCTTGCTAGTAATCTCGACAGCATGGCCTATTGGTGACTTAAAATTGTCAAGCTTTATATTACTATTACAAGCTTTACCGTTGAGGATTCGAAACCACTTTGTGGACTTTTATTTGACTAGAATGAGCAAGTTGATTATTCACAATTGCTTCTGTCACTTAGGGCTAGTAAAATGTCAGATCAGTACCGATGAGAAATGAGTGTCTCGTCTGCCTTACTGTTTCGTATCATACCTTATCCTGCTTAGATTACCTAACCGTACATGTACTTAATTACCATACCTTACTTACTAAAATCATGACAAATGATCTTACCTGAAACTGAATCGTCATCAAAGGTACTATCCAATAAGTATCCAGTAAGTATCCAGTGACTCTCGTGTCAGGTTCAGCTACTATGAGACTCAGCTACTATAAAACTGAGCCAGTCCAGTTCGAAGAAGGTAACCTCTTGAAGTGTAAGCTCAGCCAAAGATCAGACACGTCGAAAGGTCATGACCTCAGCTCACCGCACGAGTAAGTAAGTAAGGCATTCAGTCAGGCAACAGCGGATCGCACTGGCTTTCAAAAGCTTTCACTGCTAACGTCTGTAAGTCGATGTGTACAGGTAGGCGTCTGTATGGGCCATGCTGGGCACGTCGGAGTCTAGTTTAAGTCTACTGCGAGTTACCTGTGTGCTACCAACCGTAAACGAAATGGGAGGAAAATAGGTTATAGACCTACTACGCCCAGAATGGACGACACTAGATAGACGTATTCGCGGTAGACAGGCCCCGGGAGTAATGCTAGATTCCATCGAGAAAATCAGACGTGATGCCACCGAGAAAATAACGCCAGACTTGTTTTAACGCCGTTCTTACCTTCTTTAAAATTTGTTCTACCTATCTTTAAAATAGAATAGAGCATTCTTTAAGTAATCAATTGCAAACTGCGTTTTGGCTTACATGAAACTTTGCTAGTAGACAACAATAGAAATATTATGGTCCATATAACGCATCCTGATAATGAATGTTTTTATCAGTAGACCGTCAGCAGTGGTTATGATTCGGTCATGTGCCCGGGGTCGTAATGTGTAATCGGTGACCTTAACCTTTAGACCTGTCTGGGTCGGGGAGGCTTACTTAAAATACGTTTATTTAACGACGCCGTCATATCGACGATGATTGGCGTGGTCGGGGGAGGCGGCTACTCTCAGTACTTATATTGAAGGAGTACTATATCAAGTTTATATTGATTGATTGGGGGACTGACTGACTGATTCAATGATTGGTTCAATGATTGATTGACTGACTGATTCAATGATTGGTTCAATGATTGATTGACTGACTGACTGACTGACTGATTCAATGATTGATTCAATGATTGATTGACTGACTGACTGATTCAATGATTGATTCAATGATTGAATTGATTTTCTGACTGATTCAATGATTGATTTAATGATTGATTGATTGACTGACTGGGGTGATTAATGATTGTTCAATCGGTGATTAACTGACTTAGGCCTGTCTGGGTTCGGGGATTGGCTATTCAATCATTGATTGACTATCAAGTTTATATTGACTGACTGACTGACTGTCAGTGACTAACTGATTGATTGGTTGATTGATTGATTCAATTTATTTTTTTCAGACTGGTGGTTGACTGTCGAATGCTCTAACTAACACTCCAGCCTTCAGGGGAACATGACGCGCTTTCTCGTTCCGTTTCAGCCTATACTTAGAAACAATGCCATGCAAACAGTCAAGCATGGTACCTTAGACTTTAGAAAACGGTCGTTCTGTTGCTACGTTGAAAGAAGCCACTGGAACGCAGCACTAATTTCATAGCGTCTTCGTTATTAACTGCGGACACAAAGACTTCGTCAGACACTTGTGAAGATTCTGTCTTGCCCCACATTCAACAAACAACACCTATACGTCATAGGCGTACTACAGGCACAAAAGCAAGCCAAGGAACCAGTTACAGTTAGTTACACATACCCGTAAATTCAGATACCCTTACACGCAAAAAGCACGAAAACAGTTATGCTAGAGCCGGCCTTATGATATTGCAGGGCCTGTCCAGAGTATAGTAGTATACTGTACGGGCCCCCATCATACAGGTCATATTGTTTTTCATTGCTAATCATTTTATTTTAGTTTTTATAGAGGAAGTTAAAATAATATAGTGGTAATATAATTTTGAAACAAACTAAACTGGTAGGACCATTTGACTTTTATTTTAATGACAAAAGAGAAGATTCTACCCGAAACAATGATATCATTATTAGGGTATGTTGTTCCTGCAAATTTTCTATGACATTTTCGGACACCCTCCCCTAAGTTGTAGGCCTGTGCGATCCCACGGTTCACACACCCCTAACTTAAGGCTGGCACGGGTTATGCCTACATACATGTACATGTAAACATACATACATATTACATAATTATATACTATACATACATGCATACATGCGCACATGCCACACACACCACACATCCACACATACACACATACATACATACATGTATACATTTGCTGATTGATTGATTGATTGATTGATTGATTGATTGATCGATTGATCATCGATTGATCGATTGATTGATCAATGATACATGTACTAAGAACTGCATACATACACATAATTATTTATAATTAGATGTGCATAATTATATGCGTCAATTTTTTTACCAATGGCCCTCCATACATTGAAACATGCGTGCACTGTGAAGATCGAATGCTTTAGAAGCAGCCGAAGCAAAATTAATAGACCATCATTCATTCACATAACACGACACAATTTCATCAATAAAATCAAGAGGTTTTTTACGTTAGATATAAATTGTGGCTCTCTTTTGCTGTCATGTGTATTATATATATATATATATATATATATATATATATATATATATACATACGTGTGTGTGTGTGTGTGTGTGGCTCAAATGTATGTTTATGTATGTGTATATATATTGTAAATATATATATATATATATATATATGTGTGTATATATATGTAATATACATATTGATATTGGTGGCCGATTGGTTAGAGCTAGTCACTTGAAACGCAGATGTACAGGTTTGAGTCCCCCCCCAACCCCTCCGATGAGATGGTGACTGTGTAGGGACCTTGAGCAAGTCCTTCACTCATTCAATTGCTCAGCGCCATCGGTCGATGCTTGGTACATTAGATAATGTGGCGCTTAATAAATGCAGAAATAGCTATTTATAAAAATAATGTATGTATGCAAGTATGTAAGTAATATGATAGCCGATGTATGAGCTAGTATATATGCATGTATGTATGTATGTATCCGATATGTATGTATGTATGTATGTATGTATGTATGCCATGTATGTATGCATGTATGTGTGTATGTATATATGTATCTATGTATGTATGTAAGTATGTAACAATAAATTGATTTGATTGATATGTATATTGATGTATGCATGCTTGTATGCATGTATGTATGTATCATATATGTATGTATGTGTATATAATTATGTATGTATGTATGTGTGTATAAATGCATGCATGCATGTATGCATGTATACATGTGCTTTGGAGATTTATATAGCGGTCTCTCAGAACCTCTCCATACCACACTTTACCTCCGACCTATTCTATTTGCTCTGCGTGTTCATAAAAATTGTACGGAGTTCGTGTAGTGCAGTTGAACCATTGTTAATTAGATAATTGCCAAACGGAAGAACTAATTAAATATTCTCATGCAAATCATAACTGCAGAAACGCTCGCGCACGCCGTTTCCATGGCAACAGCAAATTGAAAGCCATCACGTTGGGCAGGCCCGTGCACTTCAACGTTTACGCGTATACATATGCTTATATACATGCGATCATATATACTTATATAAGACGCTTTGGCTCACAAATATATATATACGGTATATATATGTATATATATATATATATATATATATATATATGCATATATTTATAATGTAAAAGTGAGAATTCTCCAAGAAATCTAGTCTTCACATGTGCAAAGGTAGCTCATCCTCTCAAGACTCAAAGCCAAACAGCCCATCATAAATGCGCAAGCTGAAGGCAAACCTAGACAGGTAGACCGGCATAACGCAGACAAAAACTGTATATATATATAGCAACATATATATATATACTAAGTCAGATACACGCACGTATATACTATATATTGCATAAATATATATGTGTGTGTGTATGTGTGTCTGTCTGTCTGTCTGTCTGTCTGTCTGTCTGTAGCAAGAAGACGTGCCAGATGATCACTAAAAATTAGCAGTGGGCAGTACATATATACATTTATCTCTAATTATATCCCAGTAAAATGCCATCAAATATATTGCACTTTAAACAGGGTCAAACAAGCCCTACGCACACATACACACACACACACAATATATATATATATATATATATATATATATAAGGCGTTATATTGGAGTATAATTAGAGACGAAATAAATGGACTGCATCCAACTGCTAATTTTTAATGATCATCCATGGCCCGTCGTTTGCCCACAGTCACGCCATGCATCCATGATTCAGTGATCAACTCCAATTGAAGTTGATGTGGGAAGTTACCTGTTTGCTGTTCAACAACCTTCATATTATATTGAGGTCGTTCTTACTATATATCGTATCGTATCTAAAAATGTGTAGAGCGCCTCTCGCAGCATAGACTATTTAGAGGCGCTTTCAGCGCGGAAGCCCTGGGGGAAAAGAAACGCCTTAAGAGAGCGAGAGGATGCGTGAGAAATTCCAGACAAGAGCTTAGCCCGTAGAAGAGGGTGGAGGCCATTCCAAGTAGAGGGACCTGTCACAGAAAATGCCCGGCATTGAGCCAAGGCAGACCTAACACGAGGGACAAAGAGTTCCAGACGGTCAGTAGAGCGCAAAGGGCGAGCAGATGTTGCAGAGAGATGTTTATGCATAAAGTCCGAGATATATTTTGGTCCAAGGCCAAGTCGAGATTTGCAGACATAGGAGGAGGATCTTATAATGGATACGTGAGGTGATTGGGAGCCAGTGTAGCACTTCAGCCATATGAGTTGAAATATGTGAAAGCCGAGGAAGGCGTGCTATGAGCCTATAGCAGCGGCGTTTAAGAGTGACTGGAGGGGGAGAGTCGCAACTTGGGTAAGACCCATGAGGAGCGA